>CM019148.1:333375424-333901774 GCA_009733165.1 Naja naja | reverse complement strand
GGAGTGGGCAGTGATGCCCTGAGGAACCGTGCTCGATTGGGCCTCATCACGCCCTTGCAATAGAAGCTCTCAGCCACCGGCCAATGGTAGAGAGGACACTTGGACCCAGATTACCCGGAAGAAATGAGGCGAACAGGGCCTCCGATTTGGAAGGTGCTGTGCGCTTAATGTAGATCCAAGGGGCCGCCTAACGTCTAGGTGGTGCCACTGCCTTTCGAGCGGTGAGGCGGGCCGCATAAAAATTTGGGAGGACTAACTCCTGAGCCCTGTGAAAAGCTGAATTGACTTTGGGAAGGAATGTGGGTCCAGGCGGAGGACCACCCTGTCCTCATGAAATACACAGAGATCCTTCCTGATGGAGAGGGCAGCGATTTCAGAAATCCTCCTAGCGAAGTAATGGCCACCAAGAAGACCACCTTATCGTCAGCAGTTGGGTACTGATCGACCGTGGCGGCTCGAAAGGTTCCTTCGTAAGGCGTTTAAAACAATGTTGAGGTCCCAAGTAGGGAACCTATGGATAGTCGGTCGAGATTTGTGGCTCCCTTGAGGAAGCTACGCACCCGTGGATGACTGGAGATGGATTTGCAGCCGGTCCAGGAGAGCACGGAAGCCAGTCGCCACCTGTCTCCGGCGTATGGGAGAGAGGCCCTTATCCAGGCCCGACTGAAGGAACTCTAGCAGCTGGGCCACCGAGGAGGAAGGGTCTACCTGCCCCTTAGAGCACCAGCGACAAAAACTGGACCAGGTGGCATTGTAGATCCTGTTAGGTAGGCGGCCTTCTTGCCGCCTGGATGGTCTCGATCACCCTAGAAGACATCTGCTCCTCCCTTAGCGCTGCCGCTCAACCTCCAGGCGGTCAGGTTGAGCCATTGGGGCTCTGGATGCAGGACGGGCCCTGAGAGCACGATCCTTGGCGGAGGAATCCGCGGCTCCGTGGACAGCTGTTGCAGATCCATGAACCAAGTCCGTCGGCCAGAAAGGAGCCACAAGTATGACTTCTGCTCTCTCCTCCAGGACCCTCGGATCAGCCTGGGTATGACTGGTAGAGGAGGGAAGCGTAGAGGAGACCGTGGGGCCAAGGACAGGGCGCATTCGTGTCCTCTGCTCCTGAGGCGGATACGGAGAAGAACCGTGGGAGGTGAGAGTTGAGGGCGTGGCGAAAAGGTCGATGACGGGAAGTCGAACCGCTCGGCGATCTCCTGAAAAAGCGAGGTGAAGATGCCACTCCGGCCGGGTCGTCGTGGCCCTGCTGAGCCAGTCCGCTTGTATGTTTGGCGCGCCTGATATGTGCTCCGCCTGATGGAGCAGGTGTAACTCGGACCAATGGAAAAGCCTCTCTGTCTCCATCAATGATTTGGAATCGTGCCCCTTGTTTGTTTATGTGGGCCTTCACTGTCACATTGTCTGTGAGAATCAGCACGTCCGTGATGTCAGTTTGGACGAAATCCCGAGTCGAGAGAGACCGCTCTCAACTCCAGCCAATTTATGTCATGTGCCCGTTGTAGGCTGGACCATCGACCCTGGGTTGAGTGAGAGAGAAAATGGGCCCCAGCCGCTCAGGCTGGCGTCGGTGTGATGGTTAACCGTGTGGCTCTCTGAGTGGACATCCTTGAAGCGCCAGGGAGGACCACCAACTGAGGACCTCAGAACCGTGGCCAGTAACAAGACCGAAGGTTGGATCCGTCGCGTCCTGTCCGTTGAAAAGGTAGAAGGAACCACTGGAGAGGCCTGGTATGAAAGCGAGCCCAAGGGACAATATGTATGCAGGATATCATCTTACCCAACAATTGTGATAATACCGACAGAGGAACCCTCTTAAGCGTCCTAACTACCCTATCAACTTGGTGATGCTGTCCCCCGATCCGGAGAAAGGAACACCTTCTCGAACCGTGTCAATAATCGGCTCCCAAGTGGATGATCCTATAAGCGGAGTCAAATGGCTCTTGTCCCAGTTTACAGAAAACCATGCTGTTGGAAGAATCAATGGTAACCCATGTGTAGGAAACAGACTGAGAAATGGGCGAACAAAATCAAAATGCGTCCAGGTAACAATGTAGCCTGATGGGTTTTGCCCTAAGAGAGGCGGCAAGAGCATAAGACTTTAGTGAACGTCCTAGGGGCGAAGCTAACCCAAAGGGCAAAGCGACATACTCAAAATGTTGATCATCATAACAGAAGCGGAGGAACTTGCTGTGGGAAGGCCGAATAGGAATATGTAAATATGCTTCAGTAAGATCAATGGAGGTGAGAACATCGTTCTTTCTAATACACATGAGGATGGATTGAAGGGTAGACATCTTGAACTTACAGTAGAACGATTCAGGCGTTTGAGATCCAAGATAGCTCTCCAACCCCCCGAGCTTTTGGGTACCAGAAAAAGGTGGGAGTAGAACCCCCGGCCCCTCTGATCCGGGGGAACTGGTTGAATGGCCTTGATGGCCAGAAGGTGGGAAATGGCCTCCCTCATGAGAGCTCTCTTCTGAGGGTTCCTAGAAAGAGGACTGGACATGAAGAACTCCGGGGGGGTGGAAAAAAATTCTAGAGCTAACCCAAGTCTGACGGTGTCCCTAACCCAGGCATTTGAGGTTGAGGCAGACCACCTGTCTGCAAAAAATTTCAACCTGCCTCCTATGGGAAGAACCTCGATCATCCTATTTGGACCTCTGAAAGGGCTTGTTGCCCCCTCCCCTGTACTGTCTTCTGGGCTGACCCCCCCTACGACCTCTGTGGGAAAAGTCCGGCCTGTCGGACTGGTTACCCTGTCCCTGGAAAGGGAACCTGTGGTACCTCAGGATATAAGACCCTTGGGCAGGGGGCCAAAAGGAACTCCTACGAAAAGGCTGTTGAAAACGGGAATCCGACCTCCTATAAAGGGAAGGGAGAATTTTCTTCTTATTTTTAGTTTCTATCAGGAGGGGCTCCAAAGCCGCCCCGAACAATTTGCTGCTGGAGATGGGAGCAGAGGCAAGCTTCCATTTGTGTTTAGAGTCCGCCTGCCAGTGTAGCCAAAGCAGCCTCTAGCCGAGATCTGAGAGGCAATGGCCCTCGAGGAGAACTTGACCACGTTGTAAGTGGCGTCCGCGGAAAACTCGGCAGCAGCGGTGATCTTAGCTATATCTTGATGGGCCCGAATGTTGGAAGGGGGTATAGTTTCCTTCAGGTGACGGAGCCATCTAAGCGAAGAGCGGGTAAAAAAGGAGGCCGCCGTGGCCGCCCTAATTGCCCATGCGTCGGAGACATGAGCCCGACGTAAGGCCAATTCTGCCCTCTTCTCCTCGGGTTTGAGGACCTCCTCCGCCTCCCCAGGGATGGCCGTTGAAGAAACTAAAGCCACGATCGGTTCGTCTACCTCGGGGGTATTCAATGAAGCGGAGAAACCCGGGGCCATGTTATACAGCCTCTTATCATAACCGGAGGGGGCAGGATAAGATGCCGACGAGGACCACTGTTTGTCCAACAATTCCTCAAATATGTGTGGGACCGGAATCACCTCAGTTTCAGTGGGTGGGTGAGAGAAAAACAAATCCCCCTGTTTCTGTTGGGCCCCCGAAGGTTGCGGGTCGGGAGACTCTTCAAGGCAGGCCGTTTTCCTAGCCTTGAATAGGAGAGACTTGAATAGAGGGGGATGAAAAAGGCCCGTGAAAACCGGTTGGTCCGGAGTGATGCCTTCGTCATCAGACATACCCCGTTCCAAGGGATCCGCCTCAGAGATGCCCTGGCCACAATGATGTAAGGACTCCCCCCCCTGTTCTAACCAATCATCTGGGTCCAGACACTCCCTCGGTTCCGGGGGAGTTCTGACACAAGGGGAAGGAGGGTCCTCATGTGGGTATTCTGGTTGGTCAATAACACTTACGGATCTTCCAGAAGCCGAAGCGTAGTCAGGGAAAGATTGCTGGCTGTGATGTCGCGAACGCCGTAAGCCCGAAGATATACCCTTTGCGATGGCCAACTCCATCCACTTCCTCATTTTCGCCGGGACTTCCGCCATCACATCTTCCTCCTCCTCCTCCTCCCGTAAGCCTGCAGCAGTAGGCGTGAAGGTAGCTTCGGGTGTTCTGCGAGGAGGTGGACCCTGCGATATCTCATGTGGAGCGGAAACACGCCTAGAGTGGATAGAGAGATCCAGGACCGGGGCCCCTGGGCTAGAAGGCCTGGCGGGAGTCACGGGCACTGAAGTAACCGATCGTTCAACTTCTCTGGTTAAACTACGAACTTGCTTTTCAAGAGCCTGATGCCTTCTGAGGGCATCTTTCTCAGCTGCCTTTGAAGGTCTACCTGAGTCAGTTGATTTCTCCCGGGGTCTTGTAGAGGAAGATCTGACACCCTGACCACTGGCCATAATGTTAATATGTGGAGTGTTGATTGAGCCTCAGGCGCAGCTCCAGAGAAAGATAACCTTGGATAAAACTTATCCTGGCCCCAGTAAGGGAAACGAAAGGGACAACAGTTAAACTTCAATACAGAGTAAGACAAATATAAATTGAGATAGAGGGCAGCTGCTGAGGCCCCAGTAAGGGAAACCTGATAATGAGGGGAAAACCTATGGGTTGGTCCTGGCCCCAGCAAGGGAAACCCACCGGACAGAAAGATATATATTCACCAACAGTAGAGATCCACAATAAAACCTCTTTTTTTTTATATTACCATATATGTCTCTCCCCTTTTTCTTCCTTTTTCTTCCTTTTTTCTTCTCAAATATATATATTCAAATGAATCCAAGAGGAAGAAAGGTCAGTCCCCAAACCGGGAAACTTAAGACCCAAAAGCCACTATCAGTACCAATAAGGGGAATATCTCCCCCCACGGTCCCCAGCAAGGGAAACCGGCTGGATAAATGAATCTCCAACAGAAACCGCTGCCACGCGGTTCAAAATGGCGCCCGCGGTTTCCGAAAGTGAAAACGAAACCGCTATCAGAATTCTGCTCAGTGCAAGCCAAAGGAAGAGAAAGCAGCTAAAGATATAAGACAAAAAAGCACAAGAAAAACACCCTGTAGCGGCTCCGGACCTCACCCGAAAAACCGCAAGCCGATAACAGACCGCCGATCAAAAGATCGGAAAGATAAGCCTCGCGGCAGCCGCCACCCGGCGTTGCGAGGCTGTAACAGTGAAAAATAGACAAGGAAAGGAGAAAAAAACCCCAAGCCACAAGCAAACAGAAATTTCCCTCCTAGGAGGAAAAAAGGCAAACCTGATACACCTAAGCCTTCCTGCCTGAGAAAAAGAATCCCTGTTCCGGCCAGCTGAAGATAAAACCCAGCTATCTGTAACAGAGGCTGAGCTGGAACTGGGGACGCAGGAGGAGCATCGAGGAGGAGGAGGCGCGTCCTACTAATTAGTTTAGCCCAGCCTACACAACAGGAGTCTGAGCACCTCCCACTTCTGGATGCTCGGAACAGCTCATAGGAGAATACTTCCTTGGACAATCAGCACTTTGAAGAAATAATTGAATAATGAAGCAAAGCTTTTAGTGACAGGGAACCAAGATGAGTGACACTCAGCAAGGCTTCTTGGCTAGCTAGAAAGATTGATGTTCAAACGTGAGTTTACATACTCTTTCTGAGTTTTGGTCTAAAACAGGTTTTTGGTGAAGGTTAATTCTGTGCTTGGTGATGTTTAATCGTGTGTTTATTGATGGGATAATTTTCCCTATTCAGCTTCAACAAGCAACAGCTACTGTTGTGATTTAATTGTGTTTGAATTTTTTCCTGCCTCATGGTTTCTTTTTCTATCTGGGGAGGGGGTCTTCCTTCACTGCTTTTTAGTACTATCTGGCACTGTCCTTTTGGGGTACACTTCCAAGAGGCAGTATGCAAGCTTGGCACTGATTTTTTTACTGCCTTTCTGGGGGGCATGTGACCTTTCCTTAAATCTGGATGATTTCCTTAGGATATCTTGTGAGGTGAGTGAGACCAGCTGGTATCTTTAAATGATGCAAATAGATTTAAGGATTGCATTTCCTGGGTGTGCTTTTTCTGGAGAGCTTAAATGAGCTCTCTGCTAAAGGGTTTCACTTTATGAGCAAGAGATGGCTGCTTGATAGTTATCACTGCATTTTAACTATTTTCATTCCTCAAGGTGCTCTGGCACCTTGCCTGATTTGTAACTCTGGCTTGCAGGTATTTTTAATCTAATGACTGGTACTTATGGCAGTTTTTTGCAAGCAAAGAAACTTTTTGTATTTTTGTACAGGTAATCCTTGACTTACAACAGTTCATTTAGTGACCATTCAAAGTTACAATGGCACTGAAAAAAGTGACTTATGACCATTTTTCACACTTATGACCGTTGCAGCATCCCCACTGTCATGAGAGGCCAGGCAAGGAGAAGCGCTCCTTGACATGAGTGATGTCGAATTGGCCATGCCCACCCAGTCACATGACCACCAAGCCACACCCACCAACTAAGCCATGCCCATAGAACCGGTTGTTAAAAATACTGAATCCCACCCTGTATCCTCCTATTTATATTCCACAATAACAGCCCTGTGTGGGTATGTTTGGCTGAAAGAGAATGATTGGTTCAAAGTGAGTTTCCATATTGAGGGTAGACTTGAACTTGAGTTTCTACTCCTAATCCAGCACCTTAAGCCAATCTGGGAAGATACATATATAAGCATTTTATAATTTCCATTGACATGCATATGATTTTTAAGGAACAACATTAAATTTTAATGTTTTATGCTGCCTTCTTTTTCTTTTTGAGCAAGGAAAGTGTTTTTAAAAATAGAGTTGAATAAATAGGTTTGTCTGGAACCATGGATTGGGTTGTTGTAACTGACTTTCGTTTCAGTGTACCCTTGGACCTATGTTTTCCTAATTTACGTGAGTTATAAAAGGAAGAGTACAAGAAGGAACAATAAGTAAGAGGTGAAAAGCACGTGGGCAACAAAATACCCAACCACATAGCAATATGTATTTTTAGTAGGCTAAGATTTTTGCTTAGCAGCTGGACCTCAGTTTAGCAAGAGTTTGAATGAAAAATTCTTTGATCTTGTAGGTTTTCTTGAATTCCTCAGTACCTGCTCTATCTCTGACTGAGGAAGGAATTCTCTAGTGCTTAGACTGGAAGCTCTTTGGCCCTAGGTCCATTTAAACCTGCATTTTACAGGGCATTGTGAAAGAAAAGAATAGATAGCATTGTAAAAGACAAGAAATGAGACCTGTATCAATCTATATCAAAATATTGTAGTACAAAATGTTCTATTGAAGATTGCGGTCTTTTGCTCCCTTCTTGTTTCCTTCCTAGTTTTCTGATTCCTCTCCACAATTGTCAGTGAAAATTCTGTGGCCCTTAAACTGGCTCAGTTGTCTCTGATCTATTTCTGAACACTCTCCCTTTTTGGTTTGTTGTACGTTACTCTTGCACTTCTGAAAAGCTTGAGGTTTCCTCTAAACCTAAAGCAACTAATATTTCTCTGTTGTGCATAGTGATGCCATTTTGACTGATTCTGAGCATCGGATGCAGAAGAACAACCTGGGGCCCTGAATGTGGGATAAAGCCCATTTCTTGACTGTGTGGATGATTAGTTGAATAATGTCTGGCAGCCACATGTTTTATCTTCATTTTTGCACTATATTGTGTATTTTATGTATTTTATTTTAAGCCACCTAGAATCACAGAAAAGTGAGATGGGTGGCTATATAAATTGAATCAATATAAACTGAAATAAATACCAATAACAACGAAAAGTAATTTGCTTCAGTTTGTATGCAGTGCTTTAGTACTGGGAGTTTGGCATCCCTTTGAAAAATTAGCAGAAGATTTTGGGAGAAAAAAAATTCTTAAAACAAATTTATGGAATTCATGGATATTGTGCCTTCCATTGTTAGAATCATGTTAGTTACTAAGGTAAATCAGGGCTTTTGTGCTATAGTTGCTTAATGAAAACTTTGGGCAATCCTATGATTAGGGGATAAAGCAAGAATTGGTATTGGCCAAATTGTGGGGGATGCCTCCACAGGACAGGAGCTACCAGCTTAGAGTTACAGTAGTAGGGATGGCAGCAAGTCAGCAGCTGCAAATTAGGACTTTCTGCAGCTCGTTGTTTCTTTTTAATGGTTATCTGGATTTTTGCTGCTCAGTTATGGTCATCTAAGTCTTGGTTGTCCTCCAGAAACCTGAAGAATATAGATTATCTGGTATATTCTGCCCTGATCAGTTCTCAGTGTGGTAAGATAAACAGTACAAGAGTGCCTGAAGGGGAGAGGGGCTGGGAGCCCTGGTGCAGGCCATTCATGTGTGTCTCTCTGTTCAGGGGCTGAATATCCTGCTTAGATTTTGACAGTAGGATTTTCAGCTCCTGAGTAGAGAGATAATGATGCGTGGTCTCTGTGGACCACCCAGGGTCTCTCCCATCCCCTGGAGACACTCCATGCTCCTTACTTGGGGCTTAATGGCCCACAAGACCACCTAATTCAACCCACCTCATAAGTTTGTTTGTTCGTTTATTTTTGAAAAAAAGTTTTTATTTTAAGACAGACATACAAACATAAGTTTGTTGTTGTGGGGGAAATAGGAGGAGGAAGGTGTGTTGGAGATGTTTGCCTTGAGTTATTTTAAAAATAATAAAGGCGGGATACAAATTAATTCAGCCTCTCACATGTCCATTAATTAAAATCCGTTAGTAAACTATGGGAACTTCCTCTACAAGAGATTCTGGGAAACGCACTGATCACAGATCTGTGATCAAAGGACCTGACTTGCTCTGAGGCAGCTTTCTGTGCTAACCACAGAGATCCAGATTATTTCTTGCACATAGTTATATTGCTGGATATCTAAACAGTGTTATAATATCATTGCTGGTGTTACACCTGCATAGGTTTTCAGCTTGTAGCATTACAATGTCATGTAATTACTGACATTTTTGAACCAATAAAAGAAATAATGGAATAATGAATAAAAATGAATAAGTCAAATCTAAAAATGAAAAGAGTTTGCTTGTTAGTCAAGGATATCTCTGTCTGTGTAGGGGGCAGATCTTAAAAAAATAAATTGACAGATATATATCAAGGCACAAAACACAAAAGGAAATTAGAGGAGGTTCTGGCAAATGTCCTTTTGTTCACATGACCAACATTCTGTCTCTATGTGTTGAAAGATTACAGAGACGTCTGGAGGCATGGAAGCTCATTTAGAAATATTACGCTTTTTCAGGTGGGGATGGTGAGTGGAAGGAGATACAAAGGAGGGTTTGATACATTATGGAGCAGTCTATGAGCTGGTCAAATAATATGTTTCCTGTGAGAGACATCCACTAGTAGAGAATCCTTGTGTCCTGAGGATTCTGTACAACAGGGATCTTTAAAACAAAAAGCTTGCAATGAAGTTTGCAGCCAGAAGATCAGATTACTTGGAATTACTTGACTAGAAGAGAGTATTCAGTTTGCTTCTGCAGTTTAGCCCTTGGAAAGATGCCAGGTAGACTTCCATAATCACTAGCTATTTGCTAATCTCTTAATGCAAGGCATTGTCGGATGCTTAGTACCTCTGATTTCATCACTTTCAGGGTCTTGTCAACACAGTTCTCCACCAGGAAGCAATCATCTTTCCAAATACACATAAAATGTCATCACGGAAGGATAAAAGATACAGGGATCAGACTTCTTTTCAACTCTTGGCTCTATTAGCATTCCAAGCTTTGAAGGGGAGTTCACAATTCATATTTGTATCGACTTGTTTCCTTGAACCAAACAAAACCAAATGAAAACCTGCAAAGGCTGCTTTTAAAAGGCAGCTCAGAAGGGTGGAAAGCAACTTGACTCATCTTCATATAGTTAACTTTTAGGATAGGGCTTCTGATGAGGAGGATTGTCTGTTGTATATTTGCACGTCTTAGGAGGACAAATGTCAAATTATTTAATCACACAAGACTAAAAATTCTGGCACTGAGATAATTTACGAAAATCAAAGCAAAAGGTAGAGCTTCTGCACGATAATGCTTCGCTGCAACAAATATTCCACATGTTCCCATGAAAACTGGCTGTACGCTCATTACCAAAAAGCAACTGCTTGCGTAGTTTGATCTGTGCCATTCAGTTCTGAACAGCAGAACTTCTAAAAATAGCCTTGTGCTAATCATTCACTTCAGTGGTTTGTCATGTTCAGTTCTGAAAAGAAATGAGTCATAGCAAACTCTGTAGAATTTTAAAATGTATGTCATTCTGTGTAACTTTTTCCTCTTATTACCTTTAGTTCCCACCTTGCAAGCTGTTACTTAGGCCCAGCCTCTTCATCACCCTGGAAGTCTTAACAGGGAAAAGGACAGAGCTGAATGAAAAAGCAAGCACACAACTTGCATGCAGAAAGTCCCAGGTTCAACCTTCTGGCAGATTGGGTATAAATTATGCAGATTAAATTAAAGCAGTTAGTGCCCCTCCCCCTTTCCCCTCCCCCACTGAAAGCCTAGCATTTTGAATAGCCATCTGTTCTTCTAGCACTGTTAAAAAAAAGATTTCTCCATATCCATTTTGTTTTAGTTGTGAAATAGAAATGTCTGTCCTGCACAGTCTCTAGGTTACCACTGGAATTTAAGACCTTAAATGAGCTTCAGGGGGCTGACTTTGTTCTTATGTTTTGCATGGAATCTGCTATATGATACCAGAACAAAACTGGCACACTGGACCCAGCTTTGATTTCAGTTGGGCATGCATTTCAGGAGCAAGTCAGCAAGACTGAAAACTGAAGGGATGTTTTTCACTGAGTTCATGGCGTGATTTCAATAAAAGCTTCACATTACTTCTCATGCCGTGTCCTGAGGTGCTTCCAACAGACCTGTGTGCTGGTACTAGGATTTAGATTTACATCTGCTATCCATCACATGTTGTTAACTCTCCCTTGGTGGTACTCATGTGAGCAAGGATATGTTTTCAGGATGAGCATTGCAGTCATTCATGAAGCTGAGTTTTATACAGCCAAAAGTCTTATAAGACTTTAAAGGCTAGCTACCTTTTATGGGCTCGGTTTGTTTCACCAGATGCATGAAGAAGGATTATCTTCATTAAATGGCAAGCTGAAGATAAATCTTGCATTAAGATGAAAAGCAGGGATAGTTTCCTTTCATACTTTAATATGTGATTTTAAATATTTAGTCACTGTCTGTGAATTTGTAAGAAAAATTTTTGAGGCCTTTGTAACTTTGTTAATATTTATATTTGCCAGCTTTAAAAAGGAGGAAAGTATTTCCTTCTGTCTTTGCAATGACATCTTTTTTTGTCCTGTTATATTAGCAGCCATTTGTGGTTCCCACTTCTATGTTCCTTAACACAGACCTCTCATTAGCAATAAATATTAATCCCCTCCCTTCCTCCCCCATGTACCCTTTTCTAGTTGGTGCTTGTTAGCTTTGCAAATGTGCCAATTATTTCCTTAAGGGACTTTGCGTGCATCTCCCACAAGTAACATAACAGTGCAAACCTCTCTTTATTTCTCCAAGTCTCCTCCTGTTTGTGGGGGTGGCAGTTGCTATTATTTCAATGTACAACATCACAAGGCTGTTTCTGAACTTGAGAGTGAATGACTCATTGCATTAACAGTGCCGTTCTCTACATTCAACTTCTTGGACTCAAAAAATAATGAATAAGTTATAATTTGAGTTATTTTGTTATAAAATGTTGAAGTGTTTTGCATGTTTGTTTGTATCTCACACACAACCAGGCACAAACAGACATGCAAAAGCATACACGCATTCAGCATTCAAATGTTCATGAACTGTACAAGCTATGCTTGATACGCCTGCCGCTTGCTTGCTTGTTTAGAGTTCTTAGCCCCAGTCTTCAGCCCCAAGGGCTTTCAGATGACTTCAAAAGACTGGGAAATAAGCCTTCTTTAAATTCCTTTGTTTTGACATGCTGTAATTACATTTTTAAAAAGGCTTCAATTATATCTTTTCTGGGCAAAGAAATATTTAGTGGTTATCAACCCAGTGATAGATATCCAATGATTAAAAGCAACCCAGGAATTAGAAAAAAAATGCTGATTTCCAGACAAAGTGTGAATTTAGCCTGGAAGTATTTATATGGGCGGTAGGCATTTTGTTGGGGCAGAGCTACCCTGGGAATTGGAATTTCTTTATCCTCCATAGCAGTGATGATGTTACCTAGGTTGGTAATGTTTTGGAAATATCTACAAAAAACCACCAGGTTCAGAGAGTACTAAGGACCCCGCAGTTCAACCCAGAACTACAAATGTTATCTACTATTGGTTCTTATTTATACTATCCGCAATTAGATTCACCCAGATTCAATAGGCACAAAGCATTAGAGATTTGGACATTTAATTTTTTTATCTCCCTTCAGTGGCTAGGCAGGATTATTATGGTAGAAAAGGAAAACTTACCAAAAAAGGGAGTTTTAAATTATAAATGCCTTCAAGTAGTTCAGAAATTAATCTTAATCATATAACTATATTCTTTTTAGCTATCTATATTCTGTAAGCTCTTTATTATATTCTTCCTAGTCCAATTTTACTGTATTTTCATATCTTTCTATTCTATCCCTCTGTATTTGTTTACTGGTACTGATGTGACTCAGTTGTCATTCAGTATAGAGAATACACTCCTTTTTTCTAAACATTTTATCTGTTTTTTAAATGTTTTTAAAAAATTATGTTCTGCCAAAGTCTTTCCTTTGGGGTCACAGTCTCCATGGCAGCCATTTTGAGAGAATACAAGTTCTCAGAACTGAAAGGTAGAAATATGTATAAAAAGCTGAAAATCCCAATCCCTTTTACATATGTGAAATGAACCCATCCTGTGGAACTGTTAATACCCTTTCATCAAATAACAGGTGGGTGGTGCATCTCCATTCAACTGAAGACTTCCCATCCTTCCATCCACACAAATCCCCTTTCATCTTAATGCAAGAAGTGTTGGTAGGTAAAAGATGCTTGAGCATCTTAAAAGAAAACCTAGCTACACATGAAATAATGCTGCACAGGTGGTCCTTGATTTACCAGCACAATTGAGCCTGGAATTATGGTCATACATCATGTCGGTCATTAAGTGGATCACCCTCTAACCGCACTCAATTTTATGACTTTCTTTTATGCACTGGTCACTAAGCAAATGCAGTGGTTGTACAGTGAGTTCCACAGTGTTGTTAAATAAATCCATGGCCTACAATGCGTGTCTTTTGCTGGAGACCAGAAGCAAATGTTGGTTTATGCCAAAAAATGATGTGACGGCTGGTTGCTGCAAATGGCAATAAATGAAAACTAGTTTCTGGGTGCCCCAGATGGCATAATGCAAGGTGGGAGGATGGCCATCGAAACTTTGAATCAAGATTGTAAGTAGCTCTGTGTGTTTCCTCACAACTTCAATTGGTCACTAAACATCCAGTTATAAGTCAAGGATTACTTGTATACTATTGCCAGTTCCATGTGTGAGAAGGTCTATGAATGCCATTATTCATTTCAGCTTGCCTCTGTAGAACGCACAACACATGACGCCACATGTAGCTTTGATGTTTATATCCCATAGAAATGCTGACATTAAATATTTTTAGAGTTAATTTTACATTCTGATGTATCGCACAGCAAAACCCTTTATTAACAGTCTCTTGCTTTGTGACACCTTCCTTCATAGAATTATCTCCTGGCTGTCAATTATGAATTCTACTTTGCACCACTTCATTGAAATGCCTGTTACAGCACCTTTTCTATTCTAACTCATAATAATTTCTTGTTTCATATTTAAAAGCTGGGCTTTTGAACATTGAAACTTGGAGCACTTGATATTTTTATCTTAATTTAATCAGTTCTATACTAATTGATCTCTTTTTTAACTGTGGTGAAAAGCAGTATTATCTATGCACTTTTGCAATCCCTGTTTTAAAAATACATCTTATGAGATTTTCTATTTAAGTTCTCTCATTTTTATGTTGTTTTTTGCTAGGTATTACACTCACAATAACTCATTATTTAGGTGCATGAAAGATAAATGTGCATATAAGGAAAGGAAAAAAATTGGAGAGCTTAGGGAACTATTTATAAATATTGTTTTGCTTTACATTATAATTTGCAATGAATAATATATTATTCCATCGCAGCTGGCTGGTTCAAACAGCTTATCAGGAATTTTCAGAAAAGTAATCCATGACATTTCAGTTTTTGTTTTCTGAATGTAGGAAAATCTAGATTGCATTATAAGTGGTTGGTTTTTGCTGCTGTTTGGGGTCTAGCTTGCACATACAAATGTTTGCAATTTCTATTTAGTGAGTCCATATTTTTAAACAGGATGTTCAGTTATTTGACAATTCGGCACCTTTTGTTGATGGTAAGAACAGAAGTCACTTTAAGTGAATCAGTTATATACTGTAACAGAACTGCAGAATAACAGAGTTGGAAGGGACCTTGGAGGTCTTCTAGTCCAACCCCCTGCTCAGGCAGGAAACCCTATACCATTTTAGACAAATAGTTGTTCAATCTCTTCTTAAAAACCTACAGTGGTGGCGTACCCACAACTTTTGGAGGCAAGTCATTCCACTGATTAATTGTTCTAACTGACAGTTCTAGGTTTTAGGTTGCTTCTGTCCAGAAGAGAACAGGCTCTTCTCTTTAATAACTGAACTAATTATTTTCCAGGCAATTTCTGAGGCACTTTGCACCAAATAATGCTGTGTGTGCTGTCTAGATAGAATGTATTGAAACTCTTGAGAGACTTCCGGTGATGTCGCGGCTTGGCGAGGTAGGAGAACTTTGCTCCGTTCTCCTACATCGGGGTTTTTGTTCGTGGGCAGCCGTTCGAGGTGGGGTTTGATCCTGGTGGGACCACCCAAGTGAGGAAGAACTCTTGGAGCCTAACCAGGGAGTTGCGATCCCAGAGAAGTAAAGAAGAGAGCCCAAAGCTCAGGGCAAAAGAAGTCAGCCTGTTGAGGCTGGCCCAAAGACGCAACGGAACAATCTTAAGAAGGAAGCAGAGCGAAGAGATCGAATTTGAGTCCGGGAAAGATATTGGCAGCTAAAATTTGTGTTGGATTATAACTCGTGGATAGTTTGGAAAAGAAAGTGGTGTGTGTTTGAAACTCCAGAGCGGAAGGGGGAAAAGCGGAAAGTGGCGGCAGGATTGAGTTTTTTTACCCCCAGCTCTGGATAAAGTGGAAATTAGCTCCTAAATAGAAAGTGAAAAGGAGAGAAGAGTGATTATTGTTGGTGAAAATCCTTTATTTCCAGCCATACGAACAGAAATCGCGGAGAGCACTTCACATAAGAAAGGAGTTTAGATAAGAACTTTGAAACTTTGAAATCGAGCTGAGGAGTGACAGTGCAATTTGCGGAGGTGGCCATTGAGACTGGTAATTCCGGGAGAGTGGAGTAAGGCAGCTGGAGTGACTGATAGAACTGAGAACTGAGACCCGAAGATGAAACGGAACAGATATAAAAAGAAGATTTAAAAGGAGCTCAGGAGATTGTAGTTTTACATCCATTGCTGCTGCTGCTTTATTTAATATTTGAAGAGAACTAATTAACTATTTATTTATTACTATTATTGTATATAACCAGAATACCAAGGTAATGGCAGGAAATTAAGAGACTGTGAATCCTCCTCTCTTCTATTGTTTTTTTTTTTAATTTATTGGAGCTGCATAGTTTTACTTTATATTTATTTACAGTATATATTTAAACAAGAAGAAAACAAGATTGATTGGTTATTTTGAAATAGGATTCAAATCATGGTCCAGGTTAGATGTGGCCTGGGTAAATAGTGAGCTATGCAAGGAGATCCAGAATATAAATATTTTTGGCCAATACATGGGCAGACCATAACCCAGTACAGATAATCTGGAAAAATAGTCTCTATAAAAAAGGTAGATGGACACTCAATTCGCAATTATTGAAAGAGGAAGAATATATTCAAATAGTTAGGGAAGAATTGACTAGTTTCTTTAAATTTAGTAAAAAACAGGATATCTCATTGCAGAATCTATGGGACACAATGAAGGCATATTTAAGGGGAATATCTATAGCTTATATAGCAAATAGAAATAAAAAAGAGAGGAAAAATGAAAAGCTCTAATAAAAAGAATAGAGAACCTGGAAAATAAGCAAATGGAAACTCTGGGGGATGAGCAAATTAGAAATGAATTACTATTAGCTAAACACAAAATGAATATCTTAGACCAGGAGGAATTAATTAAAAAATTACAACAAAATTAAAAAATTACAACATACAAAACAAAATTATTTTGAACATGCAAATAAACCTGGTAGGTGGCTAGCGTATAAATGGAGAAAAGAAAACCAGCAAAGAATGATATATCAATTAGAAGACAGAAATGGAACAATAGAGACGGATCCGGGGAGGAAATCATAAGAGAGTATTTTGAGGATCTTTACAAACAAGAGGTAGTTGACTTAAATAAAATAGAAGAATATTTGAAAGAAGGAACCCTGTATCCATTATCAGACGATAAAAAAGAGTTGCTTAACAAAGAAATAAACTTAGATGAATTAAGGGGGGTGATTCAAAAACAAAAAAGAAACAAAACGCCAGGTTCAGACAGACTTCCAAATGAACTATATAAAGAGATAGGTGTAATATGAGAGAATGTGCTGTTAGAGGTCTGCATTGAGGTATTACTGGAAGCTAAAATCCCAGAATCATGGAAGGAAGCTTACATAACATTGATTCCAAAAGAGGGTGCAGATGCCAATCAAATAAAGAATTACAGACCAATATCCCTTTTAAATTCAGATTATAAAATTTTTATGGCTGTAATGGTGGAAAGATTAAAGAAAGTACTCAGTAATAAAATTCATTCTGATCAAAATGGATTTCTTCCCATGAGGCAGATTAGGTATAATACGAGAACGATAATAGACATATTAGAATATTATGAAAAGCATCCAAGAAGTCAAGTGGCCTTGATCTTCCTGGATGCGCAAAAGGCCTTTTACAATTTAAATTGGGACTTTATGAAGAAGCAGATTAATCTGATGGAATTTGGTGGTAATTTTGCAAAAATGCTAAACACAATCTATGCCACACAAAAGGCTAATGTATTAATAAATGGAGAGGTTACTAAACCATTTAAGATGAGGAAGGGCGTCAGATAGGGATGCCCTCTGTCACCTCTGCTTTTCATAACAATTTTAGAAACTCTATTGGATAGAATTAGATTGAATAAAGAAATTAAAGGAACTAAAATTAAAAGCCAAGAGTATAAATTGCAGGCTTTCACAGATGACATGGGGTTTGTTACAGAAGATCCAATAGACTCAGGACCAGCTTTACTAAATGAAATAAATAAATTTGGTAAATTAGCAGGATTAAAAATTAATAAGGAAAAAACTAAAATGCTAGTTAAAAATTTAACAAATAGCAAACAAAAAAAATTGGAAGAAAAGATGGGATTACAAATTGTAAATAAGATCAAATATCTCGGTATCTGGCTAAGAGCTAGAACATTAAATCTCTGGGAGGACAATTATGCCAAATTATTGAAACAGATTGAAAAGGACCTGGAAAATTGGAATAAGATGCAAATTTCATTATTAGGCAGAACAGCAACAATCAAAATGAATGTTTTACCGAAAATTTTATATCTGTTTCAAACAATTCCGATATTAATGGACAATTTTTTTTTAAAGAATTAGATAAAATTGTTATGAAATTTATTTGGGCAAGGAAAAAATGAGAATGAAAAAAAATTATTTACAAGATAATAAAAGCAGAGGTGGCTTTGGACCCCCTGCCTGTGAGACCTACTAAAAGCGTCGGCATTAGTGTGGATAAAAGATTGGATTAATTTGGGGAATAAAAGAATTTTAACATTGGAGGGCCACAATTTACAGATAGGATGGCACGCATTTTTGTGAACCCGAATGATAAAAACCATTTATATTTTACTAGACATGTATTATGAAAATCTTTAATTAAAATTTGGGCTGATATTAGAAGAAACCACTATACCAAAATTCCGAGGTGGTTTTCAACGATGGAGGCGATGTTCCACTCAAATATGATGGACCTTAGTAAAAAGCTTAAGTACCACCAAATATTAGACAACGAGGGAAGAATTAAAACGATACAGGAACTAGAAACACAAGGAATAGATATTGATAATTGGTCGTAATTCCAAATAAAATTGAGATACAATAAAGACATAAAGGAATATGGAGTTGAGGTAAAGGATACGCATTTAGATAAAATACTTTTAAGTCCTGAGAAAAGTTTGATCTCTAAATTATATAATTTTCTATTAGAACATGAATTGGCTGAGGAAATTGTGAAAGGACCTACATTAGCTTGGGAAAAAAAATTGGTTACAACATAGGTCTGGACGACTGGGAAGAAATTTGGCAAAAAAATCTCATATTAACTAAATCAGTAGCACATAAGGAAAATCTGTATAAAATGATGTATAAATGGCATTTGGCACCCTCTAGATTGGCCAAAAGCTGTTGGAAATGTAAAGGGAAATTTGGTATCTATTTTCATTTATGGTGGACTTGCCCTGAGACAAAGAAGTATTGGTTAAAAATAAAAGCGTGGATAGAAGAAAATATAGAGTGTGGGCTGGAGTGGAAACTGGAACTGTTCCTGCTGGGAATGATTAACAGCGGCATGGATTTCATTAGCACAATATTGAAGAAACCGAATGTACCACCGATACACATTGCTATTCAAAAAACTTATGAGCGTGCCCAAATGGAAAGGCTCATGCTCAAAATCAACAGGAAGGAGGATACAGATTACTACCGGATATGGGATAAATGGTACAACTGGGAAAATAAGGGAACAACCACATAAGGGAAAAACCACGCAGAATAAGTGAACTCAAGAAACATATTATATTCAGCTGTATATATGAAATGTATAAGAATAACAAAGGTCTTAAGTCTCCTTTTCTCTTTCATTATTATTATTACCTATCTACTATATTTCTTTATTTAAATAATATGAAGGTATTATTAATTAAATAATAGTTATAAACCAATGATAAGATTAGCAGAGTATTGTGTGCTATTTAGTGTTTAGGATGTGATAGTTAATGAAGATGCGCCAGATATTAGTTAGTATTGACTATTAGGACTTATCAAATTCGATATCAAATGTAAAGAGTAATGTGCCATTTACATATTATTGTTTCTGTATTTTTAAAATTTGTATGTTTTTAATTCTTGTAAATAAAGTTATTTTTTAAAATAAAACAAACAAACTCTCAACAGCTCCAGGCAGTATGGCCAATGATAGTACTCTGATTGAAGCAACAAATTTTCTCATCTTGGTTTTAATGATTAAAATTGTATTGTCAAATTTTTCCTTTTAGATATCATTCATATTTTCTATATGCATAGACAAACATGCATAGATTGGGTGGCATGTTTCACTTCATTCTTCCTGCTCGACAATACCTCCCTACAATTCATAATAATTACAAATAATTTTCTGTTTATACAGTACACTTTTCTTTTTTATTGTATATTCTTGTTTTTCTGAGATCCTGGCAAAAGAACCTTTTCTGCAATGCTTTCATACATACTGCCCGATTATTTGAAGCTGTTAGAATTATCTAAAAGACATGAATCCCAAAGACAAGAGTTGCAGTACGACAATACAGGTATTCTTAACTTACAATGATTTGTTGAATGACCATTCAAAATTAGAATAGCACTGAAAAAGTGATTTATGACCATCGCAGCATTCCTATGATTACGTGATCAAAATTTAGACACTTGTAAACCAGCATGTATTTACATTGATTGCAGCATCCTGGGGTCACATGATCTCCATTTGCAACCTTTCAAACTGGCTTCCAACAAGCAAGTCAGTGAGGAAACTAGAATTGTTTAATCAGCGATTCCCTTAATAACTATGGCAAAATATTTCATAAAATTAGGTGCAATTCACATAACAACTGCCTCGCTTAGTAGTGTAAATTCTAGTCCCAATCATGGTTGTAAGTCAAGGATCTCCTGTAACCCTTCACTTACGTATCTAAATCACTGAATAGTGATACTCATAGATATTCTCATGACTCCCTTTAGTGCAATGCAATTTGGTCTTCGGATTATTTTTCAGAAAGGCTTTATGTTAACATTCATTCTTGACATGTCATATCTGCCTGACAGTGCCTTTGATATGTCCAATTCTATGTGAATAATTACTATATTTGTAATGGTCCGATAGTGAATAATGATGTGTCTCTCTCCCCTGACCCACCTCCACTCAATAACCCTGGCATTCACATTTCCTTCATGTCATTTTTTTTTTCCTCAGAGAAAGATATTAATAAAATCCAAAGAGATTACGGCTAGAAAAATGGTCAATATAACTATGTTGTACTCAGTCTAATAGTAGTATTAATGGCAGATTCATAATTTATTTTCTAGAAAATTTCAACTGTTTTCTAGAGATTGTTTAATGTTCTTTTGAAAAAATGAAAGCATAATGTTCTTTTTATAACAACATTTCATTCAAAATTCACCAATAGAAATAATGTCATGGCTCTGCAGACATTATCTCTGGCATTGCTTCTCCAGAACAAGTCAAATGTTTCTTTTCTCCAGTTCAGAGATCCTGATTTTCTTTTTTCCTCATTTGAAAGGTCATATCCATATGATTTCTATTTTCAGTTGCTTTGTCCTATCTTACTATCTTTTTTGAGTTTGTTTTCATCTCAGATTTTATTTTAGCTAATTTCATATAATTTAGATGGATAACATCCCTAAAGTTAGAGAAGATATTGTGCACAAGTATCTGAAAAGGAGTTTACCCAATATGCACAAAATTGAACCATACTCTGGGCAAAATCCTACAGGAAGCACCTCAAGCATGAACAGCCAATTCATGTCTTATATTTAAGCCCTTCTGTTCATTTATCTGAGAGCCCTGATCCAAAAGATTTTATAAAATGAATGAGGCAGACACAGAATGAACCAACTATGACTTCCCTTGGGTACTCCAAATTTGTTTTAATCTTCTACTTTTTACCTAAGTCATACTGAGTTCAAAAGTACTTTAGATGATGACTTATTTTTATTAATTGTATACTGCAATTACATGCTGAGGTGCCATTGGTTTCTCTTAGATTCTAAGAGTTCCACAAGAGTTAGGCTAGTTTACATCAAAGATCTGTATACTCTAGAGTCAACTTACTGCAGTGGCTAATTCAATGTAAATGGACATTACATGACCAGAGAGAGAAGAGAGCTAATCTCATCTACTAGTTAAGATGTTGAACTAGGAATGAGGAGACCCCACCTATAGCCATGAAAGCTATTGATTGAATAATCAGTCTCTCAAGGCTAATCTTAGCCTTTGTTGTCTCTCTAAGAGAGAAAAAGGAATAGTTAGAGAGAAAAAGGAATAGTTAAGGAACTTGTAGACCTGGAGAAATGGTGGATATAAAAAAATTACACGCTCCCAAACTTGTTTCTAAGGGCTTCTGCCCAAGCATGGCTTGGGTCCGGGGTACTTGCAGGAGTGCCTCCTACCAGCATCAAGGTCCAATCGCCCGGTATGCTCCCACAGGCAGGCCCTCCTGGGGGTGCCGTCGGCCAGACAATGTCGGTTGGTAGTCCCCCGGGGGAGGGCCTTCTCTGTGGGGGTGCCCACCCTTTGGAACCAACTACCCCTGGAGCTGTGTCTGACCCCTGACCTGTGCTCCTTCCGCCGTGATCTAAAGACCTGGCTGTTTTCACAGGCCGGCCTGGATTGAGCGGGGTTGGGGTTTTTAATTTTGGGAGATTTTAATATTTTAGAGTTATTTGGATTAGGTAAATTTGGAATAAGTTTTATATTATGTATATGTTTTTGTGTAAGCCTTGAGTCCCTCGGAGATGGGGTGGCATATAAATCCAAATATAAATAAATAAATAAATAAATAAATAAATAAATAAATAAATAAATAAATAAATAAAATTTCCAAAGGATCACTTCCACAAATGAAAGATACCATCCTTCTGTAGAAGGGACTGAAATCTAATGGGACAATGGAAAGGGGAAAAAAAAAGGCCTTTCAATAATTATAGTGATCTTGAAAAATCTATTTGAACTTTAGCATTTATAAATGAAACAGAAAATATACTAATATATGATGGTATATAGCCGTGTTGGCGAATCTATGCCACGTTTGCCGGAAGTGGCACACAGAACCATTTCCCCCGGCATGCGAGAGGTCGCCTAGAAGAGCCCCACTGTGCATGCATGCGCATGCCACCACCCAACAGCTGATTGTCAGGTACTTGGCGTGCATGCGCAGGGGGTGGAGGGGAGGTGCATGGGAGATGTGCATGCATGCACAGAGATGTGCACGTGAGAGGGTTGTGCACGCATGTACAGGGGGCTTGAGGGGCCAGCACGCATTGCCTTCTGGGTGTTGGCATGCAAGTGCACACAAGCCAGCACGCACACAATTATTGGCAAGGGAGCTGAAAAAGGTTAGCCACCACTGGTATATAGGATAATATATAAATATATGATATTTATAGCATTTCTACTCTATTTACCTTCTTCATTTTAAAGTTTGTTATGGCTGACAGAAATCCAGAAACTTCTGATAAGAGTCTTAGGATGAAACAATAAACATATTTGTGGGGGAAAAAGAAATAAACATTGTAGTGGAGTAGGGGGGAGAAATCCAATATTTCAATTTTTCATACTTTCGTTTTTTCATTTTGCTAGTTTATAGTTCTAAATTTTGCATACCTACTTTTATGATGATAAATCACATTGGCTAAATGACATTATTTTTTAATTTGTAATTAAAATATTTATACCCCCCCTTTCCATAAAAATGGCTTTATGATATAAATCACATTAATTTCAGACAGTGCTGTCACAGAAATCATAAACACTATGCAAACATTAGAAGCAATTTTCAATGAGTGAAACTTCTTTCTCATTTTAGCTGGTAGATATAACAAATTGAAATCTGAAGGGCTGACAGTTGAGCTTTCTCCATGCAAAACATACACTAGCTAGCTCCGTGCAATTACATGCACTTTTGATTTATTTCTTTTTTGGATATTTGCTATTTTTGTTGCATTTGCACTGATGTTCTCTCACCTTTGCTCAATTTTAGTTAGAGGATAAAATACAGGTAGTCCTTGGCTTGTGACCACAATTGAGTCCAAAATTTCTGTTGCTAAGTGAGACATTTGTTAAGTGAGTTTTGCCCCCATTTAACACTTTACTTGCCACAGTTCCTAAGTGAATCACTGCTATTGTTAAGTTAGAAATACGATCGTTAAATGAATCTACCCCTTTGACTTCAGAAGGTTGCAAAAAGTGATCACATGACTTTGCAGGGCACTTGTCAAGCATCAGAGTTTTGGTCACATGACCAGAGGATATTGCAACAGTCATGTGAAAAACAGTCATAAGTAACTGTTTTCAGTGCTATAACTTTGAACGATCACTAAATGAACTATTGTAAGTCAAAAATCTGCTCTTTTAAAATTCATATCAACATCTTAAAACCAGCAAAAAAGTGCTTAAATGTTGCACTCTGGCAATGATAACTCACTGGAAAGTTAGCAATTTGCAAAGTTCTCTGAAATAGCCTGTTACTGTTATATTTACTGGCTAGGCTGCTCTTGAAGTTAAGATTTGTCTGACAGTAACTTAAAAATTCCAGACACCTGCATTATCATCAAGGAAGCTTTCTAATGGCATGGCACTTGACAAGGTTGATGTTTGGTCCCTATCCCTTTGCAAGTTAGGCTAGCACTTGGCAGCCTTGACAGTTCAAGGTAGAAGGTTTTCTGGGTGATAAATTACTCAGGAGAGGTAAAAGATAGTATTACAGTGACAAAGTTTATCTTTGGGAGAACAATCACTTCACTACATTTTTAATGAGATCATAAGGCTTGATGGCCTTCAGATGCATTGGATTAGAAGTTCTATCTTTACTTGAGTCGAGATACGATTATGACAATTGTACTCTGTATGCAAAGTCATTGGAAATCAGGTATTCTTTAAAATCTATATAAATAATTACACATACACATTCACTCAGTCACTAATTCATTTCTAAAAAGTGTGCCAACCTTCATCTCTCAGAAGGACCCCAAAGTAACAGCTTATGTTAACATTGTAAAATTTTGAGAGCCAGTTTGGTCTAATGGTTGCAGCACTAGGCTGGAAAGTAGGAGACTGTGAGTTCAAGTCCCACCTTAGCCTTGAAAGCCAGCTGACTTTGGGCCAGTTACACTCTCTCAGCCCAACCTACTCACAGGGTTGTTGGAAAGTAGGAGACTGTGAGTTCAAGTCCTACCTTAGCCTTGAAAGCCATCTGACTTTGGGCCAGTTACACTCTCTCAGCCCAACCTACTCACAGGGTTGTTGGAAAGTAGGAGACTGTGAGTTCAAGTCCTACCTTAGCCTTGAAAGCCAACTGACTTTGGGCCAGTTACACCCTCTCAACCAACCTACCTCACAGGGTTGTTGTTGTTGTGGGAAATTAGGAGAAGGAAGGTGTGTTGGATATGTTCACTGCCTTGGGTTATTTATAAAAATAATAAAGGTGGAAATAAATAAAATAAAATAAAAACAAAGGCAGAATATAATACAGCACCACCATTGTTATGGTTTCCATCTTTGACTCTTCTAGCTTGGGAAAATTAACAAAATGGCCAAAAACCTGAGCATTCTGCAGTTGGGGATGGAGAAATTACCAGCGTGGGACAATAATATTAACCAAAAGGGACAAAACTAAGAGGCTTCACCCAGTTAGATGCTTTCAGTTTGAAAGTGGTTTCAAAGGAGAAAGGAGAACATCCAGGAATGCTCATTTTATTTCATGACAATCTTACATGCTGGTAATTACTGTACTGGGAAAAGAACATCCGTACAAAAGAGTTCGGTATTAGGGGAACCATGGCCAAGGATAACAGTTACAACAGCAATTCATATTATATTGTTACTATTATTTTTTGTTGAAATCAGGAAGATATAAATAATTTTTTTAAATACTGCATGCTGTGATGATAGAAATGGCAGCTGACTGCTGTGAGCTAAAAGCTGCATGAAATCCAGTTCATGTATGCATTTTTGAATACGATACTGAAACAAAAGCTTGATTTGTTTCAACCCAAAGCAAGACCCAGGTCTTAAGTTTCTTTCTGCATTCTACATGAAACGTTTTTTTTTATAAGTTAAATGGGTCCCTGAGCTGGAAGGCAGAGCATTTCTCCTGTTATTAACTGCAGATTGTCTCTATAAGGTTGCAATTAAAACCCCTCCGCCTATTAGAAGGTGATTCTAATGTGTGACTTTAGTTATTGCACTGATCCACAGTTTCCTTTAAAAGTAGCATGTTGAATAAGCCCATAGTCAGATAGATTTACACATCATAGTAAGAAAGACCAGGGGTGACTTGATAGCAGTCTTCCAATATTTGAGGGGTGTCACAGAGAAGAGGGGATAACCTATTCTCCAGAGCAACAAGAGGGCAACAAGAAGTAATGAATGAAAATGATAAAAGAGAGATGCGACTTAGAACTAAGGCCCAAATTTCCTGATAGTAAGAACAATTAATCAGTGGAAAGACTTGCCTCCAGAAGTTGTGAGTGCCCCATCCCTGGAGGTTTTTAAGAAGAGATGGAACAACCATTTGTCCAGAATGGTATAGGGCAGTGATGGCTAACCTTTTTGTCATTGTGTGCCAAAAGTGCATGCGTGCACACGAGAGAGCGTGCACGTGTGCCTGCACCCATAATGCAATGCATGCATGCATCTCCACATGCCCCACCCCCTATGCATGCGTGGCAGATACCTGAAAATCAGCTGGCTGGGAGGCATGTGCGCATGCACAGTGGAACTGAGCTAGGGCAATGGCTCGCATAATCGCAGAGATGGCTCTGTGTGCTACTTCCGGCACGCATGCCATAGGCTCACCTGTCAGCTTTGGAAACTTTATTCAATGCTGCCACACAGCTTGAGAAAGTGGGAGGGGGGTGATTTTAATTGAGTAGCTCTAAGTAGACAAAATAGAATCCTTTTGTTAGTTCAAGGTCATGGAGTGTGGCACAGGAACAAAAAGGAACTTAGGTTGGGATTGGTTCATGTGATGTGATGATGAGGGAAAAGGGGATGGCTTGTAGTTTGGGACACTGTGGGAAGTTAGTTTCGAGATTCCACAGATGTACCAGGTGCTATTCTAATAAAGGTACTTTTGAGATGATGTCTGTGTCGGAGTTACTGATTGGAATGGAGGTTTGCTGGAATGCTGACATCACCATCACAGGTATAGGGTTTTCTGCTTGAGCAGGGGATGGGACTAGGAGATCTCCATGGTTGCTTCCAACTCTGTTAAACTGTATTCATAAACCATAGTACCTGAGTTCAACTGTAGTGTTAGGGCAAAGCCATACAGATCGCTCTATGGTTATCCAATGTTTGACCCCAGCTATTGATTAATGCCAGGAAATGATTATTTTAAAGAAAACTACCCATAGTATGTTTTCATGATAATCTTGGCTTAGAAATTATGTTTATTAAGTTAAAGAAATAAGGCAAAGTGATAGCATATTGGAAGAGATGGAGAAAAAAATGACATGTTTCCTGAACTTTTACCGAGCACATGTTGATATTAGATTTCTAAATGCTAATTCCAAGCTGTATTCTTGGATTTTTCTTCCAAAATAGTGTTATTTAAAAAGGTGGGCAGCGATTGCAACAGAATAGATGATATTCTCTCCCACCTTTGAATAAATGTTTGCAAGACTAAAGTCAAGCATAATCTCTCTGCTAATCAAAAATAGGAAAGATAATAACAATACTGGATCACTTTTTTGTGAATGAACATACCAACCAAGCCAACTGAGTGACTTTAAAGTACAGGTTTAAATAAAATTATATTGTCTTCCATTGATGTGTTATTAGTTCTTGTCTTTTTAATGGACGCTTGGGATTTTCTATTCCCTAGCAAACCTTTAAAACTAGATTACAAAGCTTGCTTTAATGAGTAAGAATTTAGAAGCATCTCAAAAGTATGTAAGGTTCCTAAAGGTAATTAAAATGATTTATCCCTCTTATGGCTGCTAGAATATCTTACTAGGTTTGAGTGAAAACTGGAACACATTGTTCACAATATATGCACAGTGGCAATATCAGAGACGTGACGTGTCTGCAAATCTTGTTTTAGCTTGTTCCAAGCTACTGTACATTTGCAGTTTCTAAAATAATCAAAACCACTCAAGCTGTTTAGAATTATAGTTCTGTGTTATAATCAAGGGATGACATTTGTTAGGAACAGGATGCACTTCAGAAAACGTTTGTATCAGTGCAAATATGATAATTCATATGCTGTGACACTCACCCCTGGAACATATTCTCCCTGAGGTGAAACTGGTCCCGGTGTTGCCAGCCTTCTTGGTGGCTCTCAAAACCTGGATGTGCCATCAGGCTGGGAATCCCAAGGAAATATGGAGCCTATTAATTATCTAGCTGTATCTCGATATCTAGTTTGGGTGCACTTTTCTCTTTTTATTATTGTGTTTTTAAATGTACCTTTTCATTTTTAATTGTGGAAGATTCTGATTTAATTTGTGTTTTAACTATGTACACTGCCCAGAGTCACATACAAGTGAGACGGATGGTCATATAAATTTAAACAAATAAATATAAACTTTACCTGAGCATTGTTTATATTAATTGGACATTCTGTCCATATTTTCTGACAATGATGCTTGAGCAATTCTACCTTACGATGTTCAACAAGCCTTTTCAGCTTTTGGAAGCTCTTCTGACTATAATGAGGAAAGTAGAAGTAATTTCCTAGCAAGCTTAGCAGAATTAAACTAGCCAACTGTGTCCTATTTGGCACAACTTCATAATTTTTTCAACCTGTTTATATTTTAATCAATCATCATACTTTATAACAGCTCTGTTTTTTTTATCATTGAGTGATACACAAGACTTTAATTACTGTTGTTCTGAGAAAAATACAGCATCTCTTTCAACAGCATTCCTTTATTTTTGCTAATATAGATGAGTCATAGTCAAAATGTCTACTAGCTGTACGCTGATGCTCAACATAGGGCTTCATACCATGCTACTACATGAAACATTCTTTGAGTGACAATTTGAAGATGCGTCCAAATTGCTGCTTGTTTTTGTGCTGAGGTAGAGGAACTTCTGTTCATGAAGAAGATTAGTAGTTTTCCAGGCTATCAAGTATCACCCATCAGATTTCTTTTACATGCTCTTGGATTCCTACTGATCTGAATTCTGATATTCAGGAGACTTTAATGGCGTGAAAAAAACCTCTCCAAGGCAGTAATTTTTCTTATGTAATAAAGTAGTAAGGTTGTTGTATGTGAGCCTAAGTTGGTTCACATTGAATGCATTGTTGCTGACATACAATAGCATTATTATTATTATTATAGTAGTAGTAGTAGTAGTAGTATTTATTGGACTTGTATGCTGCCCCCTCTCTGAAAGGACTCAGGGCGGCTCACAACTAAAAACAAATAAAAAGTTAATTACTTAAAACACTATTAAACAATTACAAGCCAATTGATCTAAAACCCTAATACAATTATAAAATTTAAAAATTATGCAGGTTTTGTTGTGTGATGCAATATTAATGACTTAATATAATAGCAATATTGCAAATAAATAATAACAAATGCCTTATATTGTAGCATTATTGTAATATATCACAGAGATACAGTTTTATTGAAATAAAAATAATGTGCTTAACTGGTATTATAACAATACCTTGGTGGCTCAGGCTGTTAAATGCCTGCATTTAAGTTCTAGCTGCCTACAGTTACTGTAGGCTCGAATCCCACCAGGCTCAAGGTTGACTCAGACTTCCATCCTCTCGGGGTAGGTAAATTGAGGACCCAAGATTGTTGGGGGCAATTAGCTGACTTTGTAAAAATGCCGCTTAGTAATAAGCAGGCATATACAATGGAATGAAGGCTATTGCTGAGCACACTGGGTTGTATCCCAAAAATTGTAAGCCGCCCTGAGTCTTCATAGAAGGGCGGCATATAAATGTAATTAAAATAAAATACCTATTGGTTGGGGATGGTGGTAATATATTTTTGGGATTATACAAGTAATTGTAGTACAGTATTTATTTGCTGTGTTGTATTAATATAAAATGTATGTGGTTGTTAAGGGTTGACATCAGCTTGATAGCACATAATGAATAGGAAAGGAATTCTATAAAGAAAAGAAACACACACATTTAATTAATTAAACATTTCTATTATTTAAGTGGATAATATAATTATGACAGCAACTAACATTAGCAACTGATACGATGCAATAATGAAGTTCATAAAGTAGTGATATGATGCCAATATCTAAGAGACTGGCGCAAAGAAGTGGGGCAGTCAGTCTATTCTCCAAAGCACCTGAAGATAGGACTAGAAGCAATGGATGGAAACTAATTAAAGCAAGAAGCAAACTAGAACTAAGGAGAAATAAGTTGTGGGTGCTTCATCACCGGAGGCTT
The DNA here is from genome assembly GCA_009733165.1 of Naja naja. Taxonomy (NCBI): domain Eukaryota; kingdom Metazoa; phylum Chordata; class Lepidosauria; order Squamata; family Elapidae; genus Naja; species Naja naja. Next base: position 333,872,358 of record CM019148.1, on the reverse strand, counting down.
CTAAAAAGAGACTGGACAGCCACTTGTCTGAAATGGTATAGGTTCTCCTGCTTGGGCAGTGGGTTGGGCTAGAAGACCTCCAAGGTCCCTTCCAATTCTGTTATTCTATTATTTACTGTTATTGTACTGGGAAAATAGAAAATATCCTTAGATGAAAAAAAACAAGAAGGATCATACGTCAAAAGTAGGTGGTGTGGTGCTCATGAATATACATATGTCAGCAAATATCCACCTTAATATCTACAACCTCCTGGTGCATCTGACCTTTTAGACAGTCAAGGAGCTGGTGTGTTGAAAAGCAAGCTTCTAATGTAATAAAGATCACTATGAAATGGTTTAGAACATCCTGATAGGTTGTGACTGCCCGTACTCTTTTACCTGCCATTTTTTAAAAAACAGATATCTCCCAGAGCGGTTTTGAGTATTCCACCACAGTCTCAAAATGACAAATGTGTCCCCAACACTACCATCAAAACAGTTTCAAAGGTTTAAGCAAAGTATACCCAAATCTCTTTTGCAATATATAAACCAAAGTCTGTAATATTGCAGTGAAAACTATTCCTTTGATGTGTCACATATTTGTTTAATGGCTATGTGTTTATGTGTATGTTTGTAATTTCCTCATCTGAATAAGTGACCATGTTACCTGTGACTTTATGTGGTCTATGTTTAGATGCAGTTGCTATTTTATTGAGAACAAGTAATGGACTTGGAATAGATAATGGATGCATTCCAAAACTTATTTCTAAATTGCCCACTTGTTTATCATTATTAATTTTCTAAACAAAGTAATAGGAATTGCTAAAGATTTGTAACTCATTTTATGTTTTCAGAATTTTCAAATCATATTTCCCACCCTTTAAATACAACAGATATGAAAAAATATATAGCCTTTATATCATTATTAATTTTGTCTCAAATTTCTTCCAAAATATTTATTTATTTATTTATTTATTTATTTATTTATTTATTTATTTATTTATTTATTTATTAGATTTATATCCCACCTCACTTCCCCCAATGGGGAACTCAGGCGTACAAAAGGATAAAAACAATTCCTATACAATATAAAAAACAAAAACTCATTCATACCAATCCAAAACATACACGGGGGAAGAGCAAAGTCTCATGGAGACTTGGACATGGAACATCAACAGAATAACATCAAGGCACAAAATTTTAACAATTGGAAAACTATTTCCTAAGTTTTAGAAAATACTTTACTTGTAGTCATGAAAATAGTTTGTTTCCCCCAAAATTCTTGATTTAAATATAATTTTTCTGATTGTGTGGAATTGAATTATTCTCAGGACCTACTCCCACTAAACATCAGCAGAAAGCTGTTGCCAACAGGCTATCATAATTATTTCTCCACTGTGCTGTCCTTCTGATTTCTGAAAAAAATTCCTTCTTTAAACCTTCAGAAATGTTTGATACTGAGGGCTACAGAAAGAGGTGGAATAATGGAATATGGTCTCCCTTCCAATTAGGTATGTAGCTGATGTCTTCCAACCAATAGTGCCCAGCCCTAAATACAGTCCAAAGGTAAATGTGCCTTGAACAAGATGTTAGGTGATGGAGTAAGAGCCAAAGAAGGAAATATAATGGAATTAAATTTCATGTTTTACTTGGGACTAAACAGATGTCCTGCTTTATCTTTGTCTTTCTTTTTTCAGCAATCAAGCACTGGGGATCTGAGGACTCTTAGGAAAGGGTTATCCCCGTACCATTCTGAGTCTCAGCTGTCTTCATTGTCGCAGTATCAGGATGCCATGCAAAATGTAAGATACACACAGAAGTCCACTCATTGTCATTATGCCGGTGGGAGTCTTAGATTTGTATAAAAAAGGAGCCAGAACCCAACTGAAGAATATTCATTTCTGGAAGATTATCAAATAAAGCAGGAGATAGATTTGTACATCTATTCTCATGTGCTAAATAGTATATATGGAAAATTAAGAAAGTACTTTGTCCCCTATAGGAAGCAGATTGACTAGAATTTATCATCAGAGATTTCCCCAAATTTTCCATTCTTAACACAACAGTTTATGAACATATTGATGAAGCAAAAGCTTTTGATATAATAACTGGATATATATGGTGCTAAGTGTATTGTTTGTTTTTGTATTGGCTTTTTGTATTGGCTTCATCCATTGTGTTTTGTACATATTGTGTATAGTATACAATATTGCCTAAATGTTCTACTTACATTGTGGTTTTCTATTTAGACTGACATTTTTTTTCAATCTAAACCCTAACCCTAACCATTTAATTCTGTGTTCAGTGTTTTACAGAGAAACGTAAGGATTTTTTGTTATTGTTATCTCCATAGGTCAGTAATTACATGCCTTCACATTTTAATCTCCTAAATATTTATCTAGGACTATGGAATCTTGAATTATTAGAATTTAATTGCTGATAAGAGATTATACAGTAAAAACTAATTATCAAATTTCTTTAAAGGGTTAACTGTATTAGAATACTTTAATACAATATGAGAAGTGATAAATATTACATTGCACTGCTTATTCTCAGTACTAGATGATTTTGAAGGAATTAAAAGGAATGTAGTAAGGAAAACAGAGTAAATATATGCACTTTACATATAGTTTGGCTCAATAGCCTAAAAGAATACCCATATAACACATCATGTTATACTATATAAGCCATAATATGTGGGTTCACACATCACAAAATACCATAGAGAGCTATATACAGCACATGTATACTGTTGTGTTAGGATATGACATATCACCTATAATTACTTGCATAAATTGTAGCTGACAAAGTTTACATCTAACCATAAATGATGGATTATACATTGTAGTACTGGTACCCACACAGTATCTTCCTACATTAACCATATTATGGTGTAACACAGTAACTGGGTCTTTACTTAGTCTTACATGAGAGTGCAAAGTCTATCCTCTACTTACTCAACTAGGTCTAACACTGGAAGATTAAAATAACTGTTGTGATTTCTCTGCAAAGTGATACAAAGTGATACATGCATCTGTTACTAATCAAATATTAAGGTCCATGAGTCCAATTTGTTTTTTAATCTATTGAATGTCTTCCTAAATATGAGGGAAAGCCAACTTTAGTTTTCAGACTGGCTAGCTTACTGATTCTTCATTTGTGTCAAGGATGAAAGAATCCTTGTTTGTTCATTTGAGCCAGATGCTTATACTAATGGTAAAGAAAAGCTTTTAAAATATGCCAAATAATTACTTGTAAAAGTTGAGATTATATGCAGAAAGAACTATTTAGTACCAGGAGAAGTATAGTGTATGCATGAAGTAACTGAAATGTTCAATGGATTGCAAAATATCAGATTTGAAAAGATCATCCTAAAACAAGAAAATTTTACTTTTTGGTTACATTAGTCAGACTTAATAATAAATAAGCATACCAAAGTTTTAATCTTACTTCAAATACAGTGGGGTGCTCATTCTGTGAGTTACCCTGGAGAGGCAAGTTTGTTTTGCAGTTCATTATTTGCATGCTTTCACACCCACAGCATTGGATATCCTATGGTTTTGATCCTAGCAATTTTGATCCTAAGGCAGAATGCCTTCCCTGAGTCATAGAATGTGGCTTCTAACTGGGCATAGATCCCAGAATTATTCTTCCAAAAGGGCAGTTTCATAGAAGCTTAAATGGAGCCAGATTCATAGGACAAAAGGAACAGGTATATGTGCGTGCGCACACGCGCACACACATGCCCATTTTAAACAAACCTTTTTATTTGTTCCTTACTCCATGAAAAGGGTGTGTAAGTTCTTTTGGTTGGGTTGAGTAGATTTTATGAAACACTGCCATGATGCTAATGATATATTGTATCTGATGAGACAAAATAGTGGCTGGGCTAAGCAGATAGGTAAATTGGTTTGGCTTCTGAACAACCCCAAATGTTAATTCATGAGCACCTGTTTAGTAGATGTATCTAATGCAAATTAAATATTCAATGAGAGAATAGCATCTGGAATAAAGCTTTTCTTAGTGTGAAGGGAAAATGGTCATTCCCTTCCTCCCACTTTCTTGTTAATGCTGTTGATTAAAAGACTATATACTTTATAGTTCTATATATATGATTAAATATTTCAGAGGAACACAGTAAAATACAGAGGTTTCTTTTAATTCAGATAAAAATCTCTTATTCAGTCTTGTTATTCTCTCCCTTCTCTGCAAGGATGTGTGTTCCCTAGTTTATGCCCTATGGCAGAGTATTCTGTTTTTTCACTTTTGCAAATCCACCTCCTTGTGATCTTGGACAACACGGTTCTTTAAATATGAAAGACAGAGACTGAAGCAGCCAGTCTAGTTTTGCTTTAAATTGGATGCCTGCAAGTCCAAGTGAATAGTGGATGTCCAATAATGAAATGTCACAGTTACTTTGAATCAAATGTCCTCTTAGTAAACAGGCAGCTTGCTGGCTGGATAGAATACTAACAAACTGATAATTTGGTAAACTCTAAACAGAATAAGATTAGTCTAGATTTAAAGCTTCAATGGACCAAAAGTAGTAAAAATAGCATTTGTTACATTGACGGTATTCATTAGTTTAAAACAAGACATTACTGGGTTATGATTAGTGCTCCATTATCCTTCATCAGAAAATGAAATTCTTGCTCTCTCTGTATGTGTGTGTGTGTCTGTGTGGGAGAGAGAGATTGGGGGAAGGGAAAGAAAGAAAAGAATTACCTGTGAATATTATGCCAACCCTATTATATGAACCTAGAATTAATTGAGTAATGTTATCTTCTTAAAGAGTCTAAATTTTCATTCCAAACCCAGAACAGGTTTCCTAGACTTTGTGATCATACAGAAAAATAATCAAAACTATTTAGGATCTCAGAATAAATTTGTGCAAGTCAAAGCACAAGACTTTCTTTCTTGATTGCGGTTGAACAGCAGTTCCCACCCTCAGTAGTTTTGGGAAATTGTTTAAGTTTCTTTTCTTCTTATCCAAGTTTTTCTCTTGTATATAATCCATCAATTATCCTTGTGGTAGACTAAGAAATTTAAGAATTTTAATCCATTTATTCTTTTTCTTTCTTTTTCACACCTAACCAAGTATGACCCAACTGATTATTGACCAAAAAGTCTTTTATTCCTAATCAGCAAATTATATGTTACATTTTATAATAGAGACTATTGAATTGGGTCCTATCAGAGAACATTTTGATCCCTGAACAGGGGGTATTCAGATTTCAACATTCAGCAATGGATCTAAGCATAATTTAACATCACCTAGCCAAGACATACTCCGGTTAATCAAAAACTGTATGTTGCTTTTTTAAATTAAAGGGCAGAGTTTGATTCAATTCCATGTGACAAACTCTGGAAGAAATTAGCTGTTACATTGATTGAATGCTGTCTCTTTTAATTATAACAGCATTGCACCAGATGTTACTACACAACAGAAGAATAATCACAAAATAAATTCAACTGAACACATAGCCACCAAAAAGACATTAAACAAGGAACGTTTCGATATTTACATCAGTGATAACACTGAAATTTTTTGCTAAACCAGAATTCTAGCCTCCATCTCTCATCCACTGTCTCATCTCCATTTTTATATGTGGATGATTTAGGTATTCTATCTATAACTCATCTCAGTATGCATAGATTATTTAAAACTCTATCATCTTACTTCTCTACAGATTTTGTGTGTGTGCACGTGTGCCTTTGATCCTGGCAAGTGCATAAACAAGTCCCTGCAGGTTTTTTTGGCAAGAGTTTGAAAATGGTTTGGTTTTGCCTCCTTCCTAGGGCTGGGAGAGAGTGACTGGTCCAAGGTCACCCAGCTTGCTTTTATGTCTATGGGTATGAATTCACAGTTTCCTGCTTTCTAGCTCAGCACCATAAGTAGCACACCAAACTGGCCCTCTAAACTGGCTCTAGGGAATACTAAAATAAAGGTTTTAGTATTCCCAAGAAAGTGCTTATGTTGCCAGTTATTTGGAAGATCAGTGGGAGACTTTTTGAGTAGGTTAAAACCTCTAAATACTTAGGGGATTACTTTCAAACCTCCATCCATTGCACCTGCAACTGAGTGATCTTAAAATAAGACTTTAAAAACAACCCTAGAGATTGTTAAATATACAGTCCAACATTGTAGCAACTCTGTCCAAACAGAAGTTAAATTATTTAGTGCTAACATTCTAGTTGCAATGCTATATGTTGTTTAATTGTACATCTCTAAAACACTTCAAGTCATTCAATCAAAATTCGTAAAAGCTGTATAGGTAGTCCTTGATTTACTATGGTAATTGGGGCTTGGTGGCTCAGGCTGTTAATTGCCTGCACTTAAGTTCCAGCTGCCTACAACTGCTGTAGGCTCGAATCCCACCAGGCTCAAGGTTGACTCAGCCTTCCATCCTCTCGGGGTAGGTAAACTGAGGACCCAAGATTGTTGTGGGCAATAAGCTGACTTTGTAAAAATGCTGCTTAGTAATAAGCAGGCATATACAATGGAATGAAGGCTATTGCTGAGCACACTGGGTTGTATCCCAAAAAAATTGTAAGCCGCCCTGAGTCTCCGGAGAAGGGCGGCATATAAATGTAATTAAAAAAAAAATTGGGACAAGAATTATCATTACTAAGTGATGCAGTTGTAAAGTGCAATGATTGGCAGTCCCAACCGTCATTCTTAAGTAAGAACTGCATGGGTTGCATGGGACCTCATATGATCATGACTTCCAACTTCCCCCCATATTTCCCATTGACTTTGCTTGTGGAAAGCCAGCTGGGAATGTCAGAAATTGGGATCATGGCTCACTGCAGCATTGTAATCATGAGCCAAGTGCCAAGAAGCGGATAACAATCATTGGGAGGGGGGAATGCTACAACATCTGGAATTCCAGGACCAGTTGTAACTAGCACTTATTCAATGCCTGTTGTAAGTTTGAAAGGTTTTTGAAGCTCATTAAACAAAGGCCACTGAACGTTACTTTTACTTAACTCTTAATGCCCTTATTTGGTTGCATTTCTTTGGAGCTTGCTTTATTTATTTATTTATTTATTTATTTATTTATTTATTTATTTATTTATTTAGTTAGTTAGTTAGTTAGTTAGTTATTTTGTCAAGCATGTATTAGATAACATGTATAAGTATAGACATGATTATGAATACATGTCCTGATAGGTTCTAGTTAAAACAAATTATCTGCAGTACTTTCTTGATCTACCTGCTCTTGTTAGGGTGGTTAATCTCCTTCCTAAGGAGACCAATCAATCATGATTGGATATACTGCAGCTTTTCTATTATGGCAATATCAAGGCTATACATGGCCTTGATCAAATTTTGGCCAAAGGATTTGGGACCAAGAAATTCAAATTAATATAACCAAAGTTTACCATTATGATGCAATTTTCCCTATTCCTGGATTATCTCTAGATAGCAGAAACTAAAATTCAAATCAAGAAGAGATCTGAGCTGAGTCCTTCCATTTATAAACTATACCATCAATTCTTACACGTACAGTGCATAACATGCACAAGTTCTCTAATTCTGTATGTAACTCCTCAAACTCTATATTTCATGCTCTATATTTTCATTTTTCAAGCTGGTTTGGAAAAAGCCACTTGTGATCAGTGTTAAAAAAAATAATCAAAGGTCCCAAACTCTGAAACTGGAAGATGGTAGACTTATTTTGATTTAGGTCTTTTCAGTATTTCTTACCTTACTTTACACCTGCCTTGAGAAAATCTTTCTCTTGGAAAAAAACAGTGTATCTGGGTTAGTAGGAAGAGACGACATTGTGCTTTGTGGGACCCCGAGTTACAGCTACATGAACTCTTGTATTAATCTTTCCCCATCTCAGGTTATATAGAAAATTAACCGAAGAAAAATGTGTACTCAGCCATGCCTAAATTAGTTGGTTTTATCATAAACATGGCTTTCCTGTAATTTGTGATTAATTAATTGTAAGTAAATTTCTTAGAAATATAAGGAAGATTCCTCTGTTGAAAGCTGCTTCATATTTCCAAATAACCGAGGAATTGTTTCAGTTCAGCACAAAGCTATATCCATGCAGGAAAAGAAAGAAAAATCGCTTGTTTTATTGTTTGGATTTTGTGTATATGTTGTCATTCACAGTTCAGTGCCCTCCCTCCATAATGAGCAATATTTTCTTCTGCAAAAATACCAAAGGCTTCAGATTTGAAAGCAAGAGGAGGAGGAGAAGGAGGGGGTAGCTTTTCTTTTTCTTTCTTTTTTCCTTTTAACATGTTCTCACCAACTGTACTTCTCAGCAAGTGATTATGACAGCATGTTAAAATTGAATGGTGTGATTTCTCGGCACATTTCTGAATGAATCATCCTGCAGTTTAAGTTAAATAGATGCTTTCTTGGAAGAGCACAATCTAGTTTATGATAGGACCTGGGCTGTCTCCCCTGATGTGCAATGTGAGTCAGGCATGAATGTGAAAAATTTGAATTATCACCTTAAATGCTGATTTTTCTTTTTCTGTTATCTAGTTGCTGGCCTCTTGAATGTTTTTTTTTCTTTTTATCCTTGAAGGACTGGAACATTTTCTGTATTTAAATGGGCCTGAAAGTAGTCTGCAGCAATGTAATTGTTTTTGTATAATTTTATTTACCGCATAATCATCTGCAGCAGGAGAAAAAAAAAACCCTTCAAAGCCCTCACAATTGCTGCAGAACTAAAAAGTGAGTTTCTAGGTAACCCTGCTCAGTGGTACTATCACACAAAATGGGTTCTACTAACTTCCAATAAAACCAAAAATAAACCCAGTTTTGATGAGAACTTTGTGGCAAGAAGTTCCAGTGTAAAAATACCATTACCCTCTAATGCTTTTGGTTCTAGAAATCCAAATTTGGTATCCAGAATCCATGATTAAAACTAGATAAGTGATGTTAACTGGAGTTCATCCATAGTATTGAACGTTTAGAATTCAAATTATCTCAAATCGGGGGTGCCCTAAATTTTAAGCATGGAGAAATAATTTTGTTTATTTAGCTACGTTATTTGTTAAATTGTGTTCTACCTTTCAGAACTGGAAAATTTCCCCGTTAACTTACAACACATTAAATACTGATTAATTAAACAAAAAATACAGTAAAACTATTATTAAAAATACAATATATAAGCAGAAGAGGTCTTAGCAGATGTTTATGTAGTCTTTAGTCAGTTTTCATTAACTCAAAATCTAAGCATGGTCAACTGTAGTTATTCCTGAATTTATTTATTTTATTTTATTTTATTTTATTTTATTTTATTTATTTATTTATTTATTTATTTATTTATTTATTTATTTATTTATTTATTTATTTAGTCAATTGCTTACAAGATAATAAGTATAAGGAAAAACATAGTTGTGAATACATGAAATGAATACATATAAGAAAAATAAAAGAAACAATAGGACAGGGACGGTAGGCACGTTGGTGCACTTATGCACGCCCTCTACAGACCTCTTAGGAAAGGGGTGAGGTCAATAGTAGACAGTCTAAGGTTAAAGTTTTTGGAATTTGGGGAAGAAATCACAGAATCAGGTAGAGTATTCCAGACATTGACCACTCTGTTGCTGAAGTCATATTTCCTGAAATCAAGTTTGGTGCGTTTTACCCTGAGTTTGTATCTATCGTGTGCTCTTGTATTGTTATGGTTGAAGCTGAAGAATTGATTGACTGGAAGGACATTGCAGTGTATGATTTTATATACTATACTTAGATCAGACCGAAGGCGGCGTAGTTCTAGGTTTTCTAGGTCTAGAATTTCAAGTCTGGTGGCATAAGGTATTCTACAACGAGTAGAGGAGTGGAGAATTCTTCTTGTGAAATATTTCTGGACTTTCTCAACTGTGTTAATATCAGATACGTGATGTGGGTTCCAGACTGATCAGCTGTATTCGAGTATTGGTCTAGCAAATGTTTTGCATGCTCTAGTTAATAGTGTGATATTACCAGAGAAAAAGCTACGTAGGATTAGGTTAACAACTCTTAATGCCTTTTTGGCTATGTAGTTACAGTGGGCTCTAGCACTTAGAGCATTAGAGATGAGTACTCCAAGGTCCTTGACAGAGTTTGGATCATCAACAAGGTCTTGACTATTCAGCTTGTATTTTATTTTCTGATTTTTTTGCCAATATGTAAGACAGAGCATTTATTTGTTGAGATTTGAAGTTGCCATTTGTTTGACCATTCTGATACATAGTCGAGGTCTTTTGAAGGGTAGCAGTATTGTCTGTGGTGTTGAATAGCTTTACATCATCAGCGAAGAGAACACAGTTGCTCTTAATATGATCACAGAGGTCATTTATGTAGAGTATGAAGAGAGTTGGTCCTAGAATGCTGCCTTGGGGGACACCACTGTTGACAGGTACAGAATTTGATAGGAAGCTCCCAATTTTGACCATTTGTTGTCTGTTTGACAGGAATGCTTCTATCCAGTTATGCAGTTGTCCAGAGATACCATAAGATTTTAGTTTTAGTAGTAGTTTGTCATGTACCACTGAATCGAAGGGTTTACAGAAGTCTATGTATATTGCGTCTATTGCTTTGCCCTGATCAAGTTGTGTAGTCCATATGTTTTTGCAGTGTAAGAGTTGCAGATTACAGGATAGTTTTTTTCTGAAACCATATTGTTTGTTAGAGAGTAGGTTGTTTGTCTCTAAGTGGAGGGTAATGGATTGGTTAATAATTGATGCCATGACTTTACAGGTGATGCAGCATAAAGAGATTGGTCTGTAATTTTCAACTACACTGGGATTTTATTTTATTTTATTTTAATTACATTTATATGCCGCCCTTCTCCGAAGACTCAGGGGCTTACAATTTTGGAGCACAACCCAATGCGCTCAGCAATAGCCTTCATTCCATTGTATATGCCTGCTTATTACTAAGCGGCATTTTTACAAGGTCAGCTAATTGTCCCCAACAATCTTGGGTCCTCAATTTACCTACCCCGAGAGGATGGAAGGCTGAGTCAACCTTGAGCCTGGTGGGATTCGAGCCTACAGTAATTGTAGACAGCTGGATCTTAAGAGCAGGCATTTAACAGCCTGAGCCACCAAAGCTCTTTCCCTTTTTGAAGATGGGGATGACCGTGGCTTGTGACCATAGATGTGGCAAGGAGCTGGTCCTGAAAGATTTTTCAAAGATTATGCTTAGAGGTTTGGCTATGGCAGCGGATAGCTTTTTTAAGAAGTAGGCACATATTCCATCCGGTCCAGTAGGTAGAGATGGTTTTAGATTGCGTAGTGCTTTTTCAACATTGTCTTCTGTGAAATCAATATGTATTATATCATTGTAGTTGTCTGTGGTTCGACTAGGAAATACTGGGCATGAGCCATTGCTGTTTACAAATACTGAGCCAAAGAATGTGTTAAAGAGGTTGGCTTTAATGGTGTCATCGTTACAGTCTGTACCATTAGGTCCTTTCAGGGGTGGGGTGGATCTTGAGTCTTTTAGTTTGTTGTTTACAAAATTGTAGAAAGCACGGGTGAAATTGGTGCATAGAAGGTTTTCTTCTTGTTTAATGTGGTAATTGGTGCATTCAGTCTTTATCTGGTGGCATGAATTTTTGTATAAATTTTATTTATAAATTTATAAATATTTATAAATTATATAAATTTTGTATATGAACAGTGGAATTACCTAGGAATTTAAGTGTTAGTGGCTAGATTGCAAAGTTTAAAAAACATGCTGGGAGAAGGTAATGGGAATTATTTATATAGCATTGCCAAGAAAAATATAAATATGCATATACATTTGAAATATTCTCATTAAAGAACTGATAGAGACATTTTCAGAAGTCTACATTTTAACATTTGATCCAGCAGTCTTATTCTGCATTTTATTATTCATGAATGTTTAATATTGTAGAAGACATAGCAGGACAATGGCTGACGGAGTATTTTTGGAAAATAGAGTATTTTGAAAACTAAAGTGTATGTGCTGAGTTTAACAGGTGATTGAACCTGTCAGATTTCCATCACATAGCATGCATTTCCCATGCCACCATTCAGAATGATTTTTCATATGATATCGATAGATGCATTTATGCATTATCTTGCTGTTAGTTTCCATAGAAACTGATTCAGAAAGGGGGAAAAGGGTAGCAGGAAGGACAAAGGGAAAATATCAATTAAAGTTGTACAATAAATGTAGACCCTAAATGATTAGACATTTCCTGATAGTCTTTATACCGAGAGTTATAGTTTGACTTCTAAAAGAAAAAAGGAAGGAAGGATGGAGCAATTTGTTATTTGAAATATACCTAGAGTTTCATCCGAGGATTCCTGTGTGACCTTCAAAATAGATGGTCATGTACTGGATGAATTCAGATAGTTAATCAAGTGAGAACCAACAACTGGATGAGTTAGTTATCAGTAACTCATCAGTAACTCAGATAGTGGAGAAGATTGTCCTCATCTGCACATATTTTTAATGAATTGTGAAAGTATAGTATTTATTCCTCTGTCTGCTTAGATTTCACAATAATAAGTCATATATCAAAATGGTTCTTGACTATTAGAAACATTATTCCTAACTTGATGGATGGAAGCAGGTCAGAATGCAGCTCAGGACTGATCAAAATATAGTGAGACCATAATCCAATTCAAGGCCAGAGGACTGTCAAATTCTAGGTGGTTCTTGTTTAGTGACTATTGGTACCTTTTCCTCTCATGTAGTGGAAACGGTTAAAGAAGGTATTCAGAAATTTCATGGTCTCTACCAATCTTCCCTGACTTAAAAATAACCTTAATTAGCCTTTAACATATTTTAGTTCTAATTTCAGCCTTTAATGTAACATTAGGCTACATTTGACACAAACACATTCTTGTATCACAGTCAAGAATTTTGTTATGTGTGTGTATAACAAAATGTATGTATGTACACATGTGCATGTGTGCATGCATGGGAAAGTGGTGAAGAAAAATGGTTTAAGTCATCCACAAGCTGCTGTTAATGTCATAAACATGTTGAGGCCAAAGAAAAACAGTAGCTTTCATAAATTGGAAAAAGGATCACTATTAAAATGAAAAAAAACTGGGGTTAAGGTGATGGATACATTGGTTCAATGTCTAAATTAGGCAAATGGCTCTGCAATGAGATTTGTTTACAATTCATTACACTACTATCAAGTGTGTCTTAAACTTTATGCTTCCTCTCATTATGTCATACTTCATAATGTTACCCTAAAATGGTGTTTCTCAACCTTGGCAACCTTAAAATGTATTTAGTTCATCTCCCAGAATTCTAGAGCCAGCTTGGGTATTCTGAGTAGTGAAGCCAAATATCTTAAAGTTACTAAAGTTGAGAAACACTGCTCTCGCATTTCATGCATCCAGCAATACTTTATGCCATTGCAATACTATTAAAGGTTTAAAAATGCTAGTGACAATATATAGTTTTCATTTGCTGTTGTTGAGTCACAATACTTTGTTCCAAATCAAGATGTTTGTGAAGGGATTCTCTAAATCAGTTGTCAACCTTGTCAACTTTAGGATTCTCCATGCTGGGGAAGTCCAGACATCTTAAAGTTGCCAAGGTTAAGAAACACTTCTCTAAATTCAGACCAGTGCAGTTTTACTTGAAGCATCATAGTACTATATATTAAGATGGCTGTGACTGTTTCTAGGGTTGTGCAGCTGCTCTTTAATGAGTTGCCAATGGATGTTTTCATTTGTATACCCATACATGTCAAAGAATATTTTATAATCAAATTTGAAACTTTGCAAAGCCTTAATGGTGAATAACCTTGTTAAAAATTGCCCTGTCTTTGGGTTCTACAAGAAGTGAATCACTATTTTTAGTGTTAAAAGCTTTTGCTGTTTTCTCTGTTGTCTTTTTCACAGATTTTTAGATTTAAGTTAGTGATAACCTCAAAGCAGAAACTCAATTTGCTGGCTTTAGGGAAACCAATAGTAGTCAGACATTTGGACAAGTAAACTATAAATATAGTCCTCCAAAATGTGATCACATCATATTTTAGAGTAATTCAGAAACACCATTCATCTCCTGTTTGTGTTTATGAAAAGACTCGACTCTTTTGATTTGAAGAAGCCACAGTTATACAAGAACTTGAGGAACAGCACCCTCACATTCCAGAACAAGCCAGCATTTGATACTACAAACCATTAGCAATCATGGGAATCAATTACAATGGAAATATCACCCTAGGCCAGGTGTGTCAAAATCGATTTCATTGAGGGCCACATCAGGATTGTATTTGACCTCAGGGGCCAGGCTGGGCGTGGCCAGGGTGGGCATGGCCAGTTTGATGTCACTCATGTTGGTTGCTCCTATGGTGGCCCAAGCGCTCTGCCAGTGAAAACGGGCTCCTGAGCTCCATTTTCAGCCATGATGGCATCCTGCAGCCCTCTGCCAGCAAAAAGGGAGCTCTGTTTTTGCTGGCAGAACCACCGCAGGTTGGTCCTTCACTGTTTCCAGGGTGGCCTCATGGGTCAGATCTAAGCACCCCGTGGGCCGAATCTGGCCCTTGACCCTTGAGTTTGATACTCCTGCCTTAGGCCAAAGCAGCAGGAAGTGTGAAATGGTGGCTAATGGTGATGGTCAGAGTTGGGTCTTTACACAATGTGACTGAAGCATAATATTTGACATAATAGAACCTGATCATTTGTGCTTGAGTGAGAAATTTGTGCTGACTTGTTTGATGATCCATTTGTTTGGTTTCTTGGCTGTCCAGTATTTTCAGGAGTTTTATCCAAAATAGCAACAAACCACATTGATTTTCTTGATTTGTTAGGGATATGTGACTACAGATGAACTTGAAGTAGGGATTACAAAGCTATATATTATAAAGATTTACTTTTTCTGATATTTTGACAGGGTCCCTTTCGCATGACTCCTGATTTTGCTGCTACTCCTCAAGTTGGGTATATTCCTCTAAGCCAGAAACCTGAAGCAGTAGTACATGCTATGAAGGTACGTATATATTTATTTGGGGGCATGATAAATCATATTTTCTGTTTTGGGGCAAAGGATAATTTCTTCAAAAGCCACTGATATCCTTTGCCAGCTTTTGCCACTTAATGTCCTCTAGATTTTTCGAACCTGAAGGACATCAGAGTGGAAGAAACAATTAAAATATAGAGTGGGGAAATATAACCGTATAACATCTCTTAAAAGTTTTGCCCCAAAATGTGCTGTTATTCATATTATAAATAATGGCAATATTGTGCAATAGGATATGACAGCAAAATAAGCAACAGTGCTATTGCAGAGCTCTGTATTTCTAACAAATGAGATATGAGGAAAGACTTTTGAGCAGGTAATAAAACATGGCAGACTTTCTCAGATTGGATAACCAGCAACTATTAATCAAGCCATCTCAGTTGGCTTGGCTCATTTATTCTCCGAGAGTAGTGAGTTGGTTGCCATTTCTGACTCTGAGTTTTGAACTTTGATTGTCCACACTATTAAGTGTATGGCAGACATGGAGGCCAAATGAGTTAGCAGCACAGTCGGCAACCACTTGGATCAATAATTAATTATTTCCTTTTCATTAAAGATCTAGTTTTATTTGTCAGTAAATCCTTCTTGTTTTCCTTGTATCCTTCCCCATAAAAAAAAGGAAAGCAACAGATTGAATTAGTTTAAGCCATGCAAACAATGATCGTAATGTCAGTTAAGCTAGTGAGTTATACGGTTTTAAAGTAGGTTAAGCTAAGTAAGCAAATGACCCAGTTTCGTAATTGAGGATTTAAAAATAAGCAGGAAAAAGGAAATACAGTACTAGTCTAATTCTAAGCAATCAACATGCAGTTATATAATGGGAAAATGGCATGAAATTTTGGAAAAGTATATTTTACACACATCGTTATGTGGATTTCAATCAAAATTGATTGCAATGTTATCCCCATTTTGAAATCCAAGAAAAACCCAATATTATCAAGTATGTATAAAGATACTTCAAATTTATGTTGGAAATGCGAAAGACATGAAGGGTGATTTTTAATCACACATTATGGCTGGTAAAAAAAAGCTAAAAAATTCTTGGTCCAAATGCATATAGTGATATAAAGGATTGTAACAATTAACGTTTAGCTGAAACAAGATTTTTTTGGGTTATGAGTTATGGACAATGTGCAGAAATGTGCACAAAGACAGAAAGATTTGGAAATACTTACAAAAGGAGAATGATTGGTGAAAATGACAGAATATGCAGAAATGTTTCCTTATAATACTAAGCATGTTTGACTGGGAACCCTTCATGGATTTTTTTTTTACTGAAAATGGAAAAAATGAACTGGTGATTCATGAATTTGATGATTAGAAAGGGTAAATATGACAAAAAGGGAATGATGATGTAACCCTAAAAATGGCAAATAGATGATAAATGTATTTGTAATTGCTATAAAGATAAGAAGATGCTTATTTTTCTTCTTCTTTATGCATATTTTTCTTTACTCTTTTCTCTTTTTCTCAAATTTGTATAATTTTTACTATTTTGTAACTTCTTCAATAACAATTAATTTAAAAAATCTAGTGAATGGGTTTATAATACAGTAATAGGAGTGAAAAGCAAAGATTGCAGAAACATGTTTATTCTTTTAATTTAGTACCCAGCTTGTTTCTGCTGGCAAGAACAAGCACTTGGCAGGTTCTCTTTCATCAGCATCCTTCTCAGGCAATCCCGTTTGCATCTATTACTATGGGAACTTAAGGAATAATCAGACTTCAGGGGAAATGGATGAATATTATCTCTCTCCTTTCCTTTGTGGAAGTATAGTTAGTATGTAAGCCAGTCAAAGAGTATGAGGTTATCATCAGACTAATAAAAGTTTCCATTCAGACGTGATTAAAATCCTGAGAAAATGATTTGAGTATGAAAACATAGAAAATTCCTTTTTTCTACCTAGTTTAGAACTATTTAGATTAGCCTTTTCCAACCTTCTTTCCAGATGTCTTGAAGCTAGCTGAAAATTGTAGATGTTCTGATCCCAGTACAAATGAGTTGCCAGGTTGAAGAAGGCTGTGCGGTACTGACTGACGGAAGCTCTCCTGGTTTTTCCATGAGTGAGCCCTACACTTAGTATTTTCCAAATCTTTATACAGTGAAAAAGAACTGTATTCATTGAAATAATTTTCAGTAGGAGCAATATAGGAACTGAGTCTACCTAATTCATTATTAGCACATCTTGAAATCTTGTGTGTTGTATTGTTTTTTTCAGTGTTGGGATGTATACACGTCTTAGCTGTATCTAGAACCCAGTAAAATGTGCTTGATGTCTACATGTTTATCTAACTTTAAATATCAGTTACATACTTTCCTGGATCTCCTACTAATTTAAGTTTAGAGTTATATGGTATGTGGATGAAATACTTAGATCATATTTTATTGGTGCATTCTAATCTTTTCAGTCTTTATCCTTTCTCTTCCTTTCTTTCTCTTTCTCTCTCTGTGTGTGTTGTGAGATTTTGTTCACACTGATGTGACATATTTTATAATTTCATCTCCATTGTGCTTGTCTATAGGTCCTTGAAGTCCATGAGAATTTGGACAGGCAGATACAAGAAAACTATGAAGAAGACCTGAGTGAAAAGGAGAAAGCAATTGTTCGTGAAATGTGCAATGTAATGAATCCATTTTCACAGTCTTTCATGTGTTAGCTGTTCACTTCTAGCTGTGGTGTTGATGTTGTTCAATATCTTGTAGGATCTGTTCTGTCTGTGCAGATTTATTTAATTGTTGTCCTCACAATCTGAAGAAAAAACATGTTACAAAGCAAGTGGCAATGCAGTCCAAGGTTAATCAAGGAAGTCCTATTGAATTTAGTGGTACTAATTTTCAAGTAAGGTTGCACACCAGCCTTCTCCAAATATGTGCCTTCTAGTTGTGTTCGAAAAAAAACTCCCAAACTTCCTGGTGAACAGACTTACAAGGAACCCAATTGGATAGGACTGGAGCCTGAATTGTTTTTATCTGTTAAAAAGGATACTAAATGATACCATTTCTAAGATCTTTGTCACCATTTTATTTATTTGTTAGATAAATTTATATGATTGCCCAACTCACACACAGTGACTCTGGGAAGCTTACAATTAAAACCCATAAACTCTCATCTGCCCCAGTGGTGGTGACCACATGGTCACACCAGCCAACTGATTGGCTCTGCATCTACCACGGAGTCCCCAGGCCCACTGCCAAAACCACATATTCAGGGCCTTCCAGAAAAAGTAGCAAGGTGAAGGCCAATCTTATCTCTTTTTTAAATTGGGGGTTTTATGCTAATTTGACTTGATTGTTTAATATGGTTTTTAGTTAAATAATTATTGTGTGGTTTTAGTTGTAAGCCACCCTGAGTCCTTTTTGGAGAGGGGGCGGCACACAAGTCAAATAAATAAATAAATAAATAAATAAATAAATAAATAAATAAATAATCTCTGAGGGAATGATATTCAAAAAGGAGAGAGCCATCACAGAGAAGGCCCTTTTACTGATCCTACAAGATGTACCTCCCTAATAGATGAGACCCTCAGCATAGCTTGCCTTGTTGCTCTGGTGGGCTGGGTGACCGAGGAGAGACAGTCCTTCAATAATTGGGCCCCAAGCCATGTAGAGCTTTAAAGGTGATAACGCAGTATTTTGAATTGCACTTGGAAGCAGATAAGTAACCAATGCAGCTCCTGCAAAAGAGATGTCACATGTTCAAATCTTGACTTGTGTAAAACTATGCTGCATTTTGAATCAAGTGAAGCTTCCAGATAATTTTCAAGAGCAGCCCTATGTGGAGGGCATTACAGTAGTCCAAACAGGAGGTTGTTAGGACATGACTGTGAGGAGATCCAGGAATGGCTTAACTGGCACACAACTTGCAATAGTGCAAGGCTCTCCTGCCATGACTGCCACCTGTTCCTCAAGCTAGAGTTATGAGTCCAAAAGAATCTCCAGATTACACACTGGGTCTATCTGGGACATTGCAATCCTATCTATGCCCAACAATAGTCATTTCCAAGAACCAAGGAGCTCCAAACCCAAAGGCCATTCCATCTTGCCAGGGTTCAGTTTTAGTTGTTGCTCCCCATCCAAATCTCAAAGAGTTTTCGGGCACTGCAAAAGGGCAGTTGTAGCATCCCTTAATAACAATGTACAACTGAGTATCAGAAGTATACTGATGATATCTCACTCCATGGTGATGAGTGATCTCACCCAGCAGTTTCATGTAGTTGTTAAACGGCAGCTGAGAGAGCACCTATTATCCCTGTGGAAAATTAGGGGTTGAGAATCGGACCTTTTCCTCCTAATCAAAACTGACTAAAACAGCCTCAGAGTAAGCAAGCATAAACAAATAACAATAAAAAGAAAAAGGTAAAGGTAAAGGTAAAAGATGAAAGAGAGTACAGTAGAAAGAGAGTAAAAAGAGCTTTGGTGGCTCAGGCTGTTAATGCCTGCTCTTAAGATCCATCTGCCTGTAATTATTGCAGGCTCGAATCCCACCAGGCTCAAGGTTGACTCAGCCTTCCATCCTCTCGGGGTAGGTAAATTGAGGACCCAAGATTGTTGGGGGCAATTAGCTGACCTTGTAAAAATGCCGCTTAGTAATAAGCAGGCATATACAATGGAATGAAGGCTATTGCTGAGCGCATTGGGTTGTGCTAATTGTAAGCAGCCTGAGTCTTGGAGAAGCATATAAATGTAATTAAAAAAAAAAATCAGTAGCATAAGAAAAGACAGGAGAATTTAAAGACACGGAAGAAGAAACATCAATGTTATTTTACCGTGCTTGTGTGTGACTCTGTCCAAACCATCTGTCTCCATCTCCCCCGCCAAAAAATATTAAGATACTAGACAAAAATTATGAAACAGGACCATGATGCTAATCACACAAAGTACCAGTAAATGGGTACTGTAACAAATGATTTCTGAGAGTGCTACATTCTCCACTTTTTGTTACTTTCTGTAAAAGAAATGGCTTACACCCAAGCAGATTGGCTAACAGTTTCAAAATGGGACAAGCACTTTTACCATGATTCATACAGTGTTTTGCCTGTGCTGTTTTGTTATTTTTCCTGTGCTCCTGCTTTGTTTTCTAGCATCCAAATAGGTAGCATCAATAGACATTGTGATGCTGGTATGAATGTGGGTATGGATGGATAGTTCACTTGGCTGTTGTAATTAGTGTTTAGGAGAGCCTACATCAGACATCTCACTGTGTAAAACAGGATGAAGAGAAGAGACAACGGGTCAGCTCCTTATCTCTTTGGACTTCCCCCACATTCCTGCAATGTTCCTGGGAATGGCTAATCTAGTGAAGTGAAGGACCAGGGGAGATGTGATAGCAGTGTTCAGTATTTTAGGGGCTGCCACAGAGAGGAGGGGTCAAGCTATTTTCCAAGGTAGCCAAAACCAGACTAGGAATAATGGATGGAAACTGATCACAGAGAGATTCAACCTAGAAATAAAGAGAAATTTTCTGACAGTAAGAACAATCAACCAATGGAACAGCTTCCCCTTGGAAGTTGTGGGAGCTTCATCACTTGAAACTTTCAAGAACAGATTGGACTGCCATTTGTCAGAAAGGGTGTAGAGGGTTGGTTGGGCAGGGGGTTGGACTAAATGACCTACAGTACAAGGTCCCTTCCAATTCTGTTAATCTGTTAAAACCTTCCTCCCATCCTTAAAACAGGAAGAAGGGCCATCCTTTTGAAATTGTTGCACCTCAGAATCGAGGCTGGCAAAGTAACTGTCCCTGTACAATGATGGGGGTAGAGATTCCTGCCAAAGCCTGGAAGCCAGGCACATTTTGGTTGCTAGGCAAGACTGTTGTCTTTAATAGCCAAAAAGGGAGCAGCTGGGGATGCAGGAGACTTGTGGCCTCTCCTCCATGCAACATGGAATGTTACAACAGAGGTGGTTTCTTTCTTTCTTTCTTTCTTTCTTTCTTTCTTTCTTTCTTTCTTTCTTTCTTTCTTTCTTTCTTTCTTTGTCAAGCAAGTATTAGATAACAGGTATAAGTATAAACATGATTATGAATAAATGAAATGGATATGAATAAAAAGAAACATTAGGACAGGGACAGTAGGCACATTGGTGCACTTATGCATGCCCTCTACAGACCTCTTAGGAAAGGGGTGAGGTCAATAGAAGACGGTCTAAGGTTAAAGTTTTTGGGGTTTGGGGAAGAAACCACAGAGTCAGGTAGTGTATTCCAGACATTGACCACTCTGTTGCTGAAGACCTATTTCCTGCAATCAAGTTTGGTGTAGTTTAACTTGAGTTGTATCTATTGTGTGCTCTTGTATTGTGGTTGAAGCTGAAGTATTCATTGACGGATAGGACTGGGAGTTATTTATTTATTTATTAAATTTATATCCCGCCTCACTTCCCCCAATGGGGAACTCGAGGCGGTGTACAAAAAGATTAAAAACAATTTCTATACAACGTAAAAACAAAAACTCATATCAGTCCAAACATACACGGGGGAAGGACAAGGTCTCAATGCCATGCCCCCGACAAAGCCAGGTCTAAACGGCTTTGCGGAAGGCAAGTAGATTTGGGATGGTTCTAATCTCTGCGGGGAGCATATTCCAAAGGGAGGGTGCCGCTACAGAGAAGGCCCTAGCCCGTGGACCCGCCAGCCGACATTGCCTGGCTGATGGTATCCGGAGCAAGCCCTCCCTGTGAGATCTAACCGGGCGCTGGGAGGCATAAGGTAGCAGTAGGCGGTCTCGTAGGTATCCCGCTCCTAAGCCATGAAGGGCTTTAAAAGTTGTCACTAGCACCTTGAATTGCACCCGAAAGACCACTGGTAACCAATGCAGCTCGCGGAGGATAGATGTTATATGGGCACGCCTAGGTGCCCCCATGATCACTCGCGTGGCCGCATTCTGCACCAGCTGAAGTCTCCAAGTGCTTTTCAAGGGCAGCCCCATGTAGAGCGCATTGCAGTAATCCAATCGAGAGGTGATAAGGGCATGAGCAACCATGTGAAGAGCCCCCCAGTCCAGGAAGGGTCGCAACTGGCGCAACAGGCGAACCTGTGCAAAGGTCCCTCTGGTCACAGCCGTAAAATGGTGGTCAAATTGTAGCTGTGGATCCAGAAGGACTCCCAAGTTGCGAACTCGTTCTGAGGGGAGCAATTTCTCTCCCCCCAGTACCAAAGTTGGATAATCAACTGAACCCTGAGGGGGCAAGACCCATAGCCACCTGGTCTTGTCAGGGTTGAGTCTGAGCCGATTAGTCCCCATCCAGATCCTCACATCCTCCAGACACCGGGACATCACCTCCACGGCCTCACTAGATTGACCAGGGACAGAGATGTACAACTGGGTATCATCAGCGTACTGGTGATACCCGACCCCATGTCGACGGATGATCTCACCCAGCGGTTTCATGTAGATATTAAAGAGGAGGGGGGAGAGGATGGAACCCTGAGGAACCCCACATGGCAGGGCCCTAGGGCTCGATCTCTGCACCCCCACCAGCACCAACTGAGTCTGGTCAGAGAGGTAGGAGGAGAACCACTGTAAAACAGTGCCTCCCACTCCCAACCCCCTGAGCCGACTCAGAAGGATACCATGATTGATGGTATCGAAAGCCGCTGAGAGGTCAAGAAGCACCAGAATGGAGGGAGACCCCCCATCCCGGGCCTGCCAGAGATCATCCACTAGTGCGATCAAAGCCGTCTCAGTGCTGTACCCGGGCCTGAACCCAGACTGCAAGGGATCCAGATAATCCGCTTCATTCAAGGCTCGAAGGAGCTGGAGTGCCACCACCTTCTCAACAACCTTCCCCAAAAAGGGAAGGTTGAAGACAGGATGAAAGTTATTTAACACAGCCGGGTCCAGGGAAGGCTTTTTGAGGAGGGGCCTAACCACAGCCTCTTTCAAGGCATGCGGAACACACCCCTCACCCAAAGAAGCATTTATAATCTCCTGGAGCCAGCCACATGTCGCCTCCCGCCTGCGAAACAAGCCAGGAGGGACATGGGTCCAGTAAACAGGTGGTGGCATTCACTGCTCCCAGGGCCTTGTCCACATCCTCAGGGCCAACAGGAACAAACTCATCCCAGCTAACTGGACTAAGACCTGCCCCTACCATCTCAGTGGACTCTGCCCAGCAGAGTCCAAGTCCGACCGGATCTGAGTGACTTTATCTGCCAGAAACTGAACTGAGTTGAAGTCCTCCAGGCGTAAAGTTGCCAAGATTGGAGACCCCTGCTCTATAGGTAGTCTTCCACTTACAATCATTTGTTCAGAGATCATCCAAAGTTACAATAGTGCTGAAAAAAGCAACTTATAACTGGTCTTCACACACAACCATGGCAGCCTCCTTGTGGTCTCATGATCATGATATTGGGCACTGAGAAACTGTAGTGCATTATGATGGTTTAGTGTACGGTGGTCACACGATCGCCATTTACAACTTTCCCAGATGGCTTCTGACAAGCAAAGCCAATGGGGAAGCTGGCAGAGAAGGTAGCAAGTTGCCAGTTGCGTCTTGTTTAATGATTATGGCAAAAAAAACCCGTAAAATCAGGTGCAGTAACATTTACCTCACTTAATGACTGCAGCTTAACAATAAATTTGCTGGTCCCTATTGTGGTTGTATATCAAGCAGTACATGTATAGGCTAAAATTTTGCACTGTAACCCTTAATGATCCAAAAGCAAACATATCAAATTGCTTGTGAAATGTAAAAGTGGTCCTTTTTCTATTAAGAAAAGGACAAAGGAGTGTGTTTTAAAAGACAAATACACCTTTTTTTAAGGGATGGGTACAATTTCAACCCCAGCTGCAAAAAAAAATACAACTTGTTCCTAGGTGAAGTGCATAGGATTGTAGCAATCTGCTCAGTACTGTGCCTCTTGATTTGGAAATAAGTCCTATTGTGTCCAACCCTGAGAAAGTCTGGGTAAGATTTGATATAAGTTATTTAGATTGTACCCATTTTCATCAACTACTATATCGTGGGTGTGCTTTTCAGAAATGGTGTAAGCATACAACCCTGGTGATCACTCATAGAAGCCATTATACTGGAGACCTGTCCTGCCCTACTGGAATTAAAGAAAACAAGACACTGTTGATAGGGAAATGACTAACACTTGTAGGATGTGAGTACTGTAACTTTGTGGAATGTCAGTGTCACGGCACAGAGCCAGGAGCAAAAACAATGTGCACAAAGCTGTGTTTTTTTACACATGCTGTGTACAAAAAATGCTTATTCCTTGCTTCGCAGAGCAAAATATATTCAAAGACAGTCCCCAAAAAGTTCTCTGAGAGCTCTCTGTTAAACCAAAGCAATTTTCAAGAGCAGTGCACAGTATTAGCATTCTTGCAAGTACTGTACTGTATTTAATCCCCTTAAGGATATGAAGAACTGCAGAATACGTGACTTACACAACTACCAAAACTATCATTTCAAATGAATGGAATATGCTATACCTTAACAAGTTTCCTTTGCTCAACTTCTTTAAAACAAATATGTTAATTGAAAGTCGTTACAACAAACTATTTGGCAGGAATGCTGCTGACATTTCCTTGTTTATTGTTGTCTTTTGGAATGGATTTACTGAGCACAGGAACATTGTCTAGCCAGATGTGTCTGGAACCTAGGGATGTTTAAATTCTCCACATGTGAGCTTTGACCCACATGTTTCCCAACCTATCTTTCAGGGACAACCGGTGGTTTGTGAGGATACCTGTACAAACGCCCAAATAAGATAATCCAAACGCTAAATTTCAGGGAGAAGCACAAAAAGATTATGCATGCGTACCATGGAAATGCTTTCCTAACTACTAGCTTCTGTGAAGACCTCCAAAGCTTTTGATGATGCTATATTTGCCCTGTTTCAGGTTGAACTCATATTTGGGGTTGGATTGTGAACTGTTTTACTTTCAAGTTTGCAAATGTTTACAGGCTTCGGCAGGCAGAGCCCTGGAATGGGCAATAAATAAATTGCTTGTACACACTAGTAATGCTAAATAGGGAAGTCTTGTCTGTGGCAGTTCACGGCAGAGCATGGTAAATGCAGCCCAAAAGCAGTCCCAAAGTTTATGCATCACAGAAAGGTAGTCAGCCAGTCTGGTTGGGACTTTCAGATAGCAATGGGATCCAGAGACATGAAAGCATTGTGCTGAGAGTTGAATGTTGCTAGTTGTTGCATTGGTAAAGCCTGGTGCAGATGAGGCTCAGTTAACGCCTTTACCACTTCTCCTTTTCAAGGAATCAACCAAAGTTAAGGTGTGGGGGGGGGTTAACTTCTTGAGGAATCAGGATTTGCAACACATTGTTGGGCTGGATGGTTGCTCAGAACATCAGATTTGTCCTGCACCTATTCTGGATGATTGCTGGAGGAGTCAACCTCAGTGCTTGATTACTTCCCAATTCCCAAAAATGGCATTTATACAGACATTTGTGCTCCTAAGTCTTCCAACTTGAAGGAGACCTTGACAATAGTACTCTGCATAATAATAAAGTAGTTGGAAGCTGCTGCCTGGTCAGGACAATTAATAGTAACGCAGCCTCCCAAATGATCATGTTTTTCCTGACCAGAATCAAAACTTTCTCCTGTGGAGGAATTGCTACACAGGTTTTTCAAACCACAACCCTAACCCTAACCCTGGAATTGACCCTAAAGCTGCTCTTCTTTCTTTTAACCATTCAGGGATCTATAATGCAAGAGAACTAAATATCAGAGAAACATGTAATATTTTGCCACCAATTTTTGGTATTAATAATTGATATGGAACATTATCTTTGCAATTTTGCTAGAAGCTGTCCTAACACTAAGTTTAACTTAGGTTAATTTACTGATGTAGTGCCAGATCAAATTTGCCTAATTTAATCTCAAATTTACTGAGACACATCTAATGCTAGGACAATTTACCAAGACCAGCACTTAAAACTAAAGAATTTGATCAACTTCCAGGGATGAATTTGAAACTAATTATAAGTATCATTCCCATGGGAAAATGCTGTTGTTAAACTAAAAGGAAGGACTATACAAAAATCAAGATTGTTAAAGTAAAATAAATGAATATGAAGTTGTTTTATTTGATCAAGTTTAAAATAGATATGTTATTCCTGGTAACCTTTGGTGAATTTTGCTGACTAGAATTGAAAAACAAGGCTTTAGAGATTGCTTTATCTATAAGGAATGAGATATGAGAAAATAATTTCTTGTTTTTAACAGAGGAGGTTAAATTACACTAAAAATTGTTTATAATTGTTATGAAGAGAGGTACTTTCTTTGTATATTTCTTTCTCTTTACTA
Source organism: Naja naja (assembly GCA_009733165.1). Classification (NCBI taxonomy): domain Eukaryota; kingdom Metazoa; phylum Chordata; class Lepidosauria; order Squamata; family Elapidae; genus Naja; species Naja naja. The sequence goes on along the minus strand of CM019148.1, from coordinate 333,846,141 downwards.
TATTTTTGCGCTTATTTTTTATTTTTTTAGTTTGTATTAGTTCTTTTTTAATAGTAATGTTGAATAAAATTACTACTTAAAAAACCCTGAAGACTAAAATTATGTTAGGACCTAGATGCCTCCTAGTGTAACCACATGGTATTTACCAGACCTCAATAGCTGCAGGTTTTCTGGCAGTTCTGTTTTTGGAAAACTTGATTCCTGTTTACAAATTGTACTTTGTCTTTTTCCTTGTTCTTAGGTTGTCTGGCGAAAACTAGGTGATGCAGCAAGCTCCAAACCATCAATCAGGCAACATCTTTCAGGAAACCAGTTCAAGGGTCCTTTATAAGCACCTCAAGCGGCAAGACTACAAGTGAAAAGAATCTGAGGCAAAGGAACTTCCTTGCTTCTGGCTGCCAGCATTACTCCTTCTTCCCATTTCCTTTAACTGTGTCCATAGTGTAAATAAGGCAGCTAAAGGCCTAGCTTGTGGGCTGTCCTGATCCAGAACAATGATACTTGGGTTAATGACTACCCTCTTGTGGCCAATCTTTGTCATTTGTATTGTAATGAAATCCCCACCTTCCTGTATGGTCATATATACATTCTTGATTCCCAATGATTTCTAGGTAGAATATATATATATATATATATATATATATATATATATATATATATATATATATATATATATTCTATATATATATATATATATATATATATTCTACATATAAACTCTGAGCAGTTCCACTGCCTTATATTAGTCTACTCATGGAATTGCATGGCAGTAGTGGCTGCCCAAAGCAGTCTTCCCCAATTTGGCAGCAACTCCAATCAAACCCGGCATGATGACTAGAAATTATTGGAGTTGCAGCTGTAGGGCACTTGCCTGAGAAAGGTTTCTCTTTTTAGAAAATACCAACGAATTCACGAGTACCTAAATTAGTCATTGTTCAAGTCTGTTGAGGGAAGTTTTGCCAGAGATCGTAGGATTAGATTTTATTTTTGAAGGACCGATCTGAGATGCAAGCAACTTTTATCCAGCTATGCTTTGAAAATTCTAGCAACACATAATGTGTAATGGTTAGGCAGCCTTTAACTTGGTGAGTCACTAGTTTTTAGTGATAGTCTGGGTGATACTGTAGTAATAGCAGATCTCAGACCTGAGCTACTTTCTCAGCATCATTCGTCTTGCACCTTAATGTTCTCTTTGCTGCTTCTGCCTGCTTACCTCTCATTGGAGGAAGAGTAGAAAGAAATGAGCATCTCTGCATACTTCATCCTTCCTGTCTTTCTGAGAAAGGATGCAAATAGGCTCCACAGAAATAAGTAAATGAGCAGTGAAGAGGAAAGAGAGGTGAGCTCATTTAAGAGCTGGCCAAAACCTATACCTGGCATTGACAATTTTTCTACCCAATTACTAGAAGCACATGAGCCTCATCAATACCAATTATGGATTTTGGCCTGTTCTTAGATAAGATATTCCCTGAGAAGGCAGTAGGCAGAACAGCACATGACTGAACGAGTGCCCTGCAATTTTTCACATTGTTGCTAAAGATGCTGACCTTAACTCCACATTAGAAAAATAATGTGAAACAGTTCCTGCAATGTCTCTTTTGGCCTTGTCTTTTTAATATATTAAATTTTAAAAAATCATGCTTCCTTATGTAAAATAACATTGACATGGCATCTTAGAATTAAGTGGGAGAATACAGAACTGGTTACAGCATTTGGAAAAGATATAGAAGAAGAATCATTTTAAGTTATATCAGGAAGTCATGAGAATTCATGCTGCTGCTGCTGATCAACCAAATCAATTTTCTTTATTTTGAACTGTAATCATTTTTTCCCAATCGCATTTCATCTGATAATTGTAAATTTACTAAAACCGTATAGTGCAACACCTAACTGGCCACTGGATCATTTGACAAAGAGAAAACTGTAAATTAAATGCTGCTTGTGTAGAAATGTGGAATTTCAATATGCTACTTCACCTTTGGCAATCTCGTTTCATAGTTTTATTATTGTTTGTTTATTTGGGTGTATTTTTACTGAATTCTCTTTATTTTCCATATTTTTTTTCATTAAGAACTCACCTAGATAGTCCACTGCTCAAGTTTCAGGATCTCTCTCAAGTACCCCTTTCAGAAAGACTGTATTCTTTTCTTCTTGACCTTTCTGTGTCAACCCTTCAAGGTAGATAAGATTAGGAAACCAGAATTTTGAATGCTAATTGTATTATAAGGTTACAGTAACCAAGACTTGCAAGGCTGAATAGATTTTCATTTTCCTTCCTTTATCTTTGTGAGAACTAGGAAGGCTCCCGTCTAAGGTGATTTCTCAAATTACAGATTCTGTCCTAATTCAGATTTATTTTCTGATCGAATTTATTCCTTCTCATTACAGCTTGTCTTTTTGGTTTTGCAAGTCCATCCTATACCTAGATATTGAGCCACTTTGAGAGTTTTTTGCGATCCTTAAGTAATTTAAAATACAAACGTAGAATTTGAACAAATCGAGTTTTCAAGGATCTATAATTAATGTGAATGTTATCAGATAATTTAGACGGGCTATTAAAAGCTTTCAGAAGATCAGAAGTGGTCCAAACAACCAATAGCTGGTTTGCAGTATACAAATTATGTTTGTCTTCTAAAATGCAATGGAATAATTAAAGTACCCAAATGCTTGAAAACAAGGGTGATCCTATGCCACAAAAGTGCAGTGAGTTGTGGTCCCATGCCATGTGCCTAAATACATAGTTCCTTGCTCTAACCTCATTACTGCAGCAAACACTGGTTGATGTACACAATTTCTCTGCTCGAGGTTCTATTTGCCACCAAGGCCTTTCAATAGGTTACTGCAATTTAAGAAGTTCATACATTAGACATCAACCTTCACATATTCTTCTTTGTATATAACTAATTGAAGTTAGGACATGTATATTTTGATTTAGCTGAATTAAAAGCAGCTGAATTTCTGACATTTGAAAATAAACATTATTCCCTATAGTGGCCATTCAAGTGTTCTCACTAGTGCTAATGGAGCACATTTTTTTTGCAAAAATAAGTCTGTCAGAAAACAGGTTGATTATATGCATCATGTACAAAAAAAATTCCTCATAATTTATTGGAACACTTTGCTGACAACTTGGTATTTTGTTACAGTAAATTATAAGCTTTTTTCATGCATTTCATGGAAAATGCTTATTGTAACTTAATGAAAGTTGTAAGTGCTATTATTACTTAGTTGGTTATTAGCTTCTCTTCTGTTCTATATCCTTTCAGAGTTCATTCCAATATTTTAAGATTTATATTGGTTTGATTGGTCTATTTGTTGAATCATGTTAATGATGGCTGGGACAGGCCTCTAAAACAGCAACAGTATTTTTAAGTCGAGAGGAAAATTTATGTTCTGAAAGAAAAGTAATATTTGCTTATTGAATAAACTGGCTTCACACATGAAGCAATAAATCATGGTTTACATATCTCAATAGTTGGGTTCATAATTCATATTATGTTATGACAAAATCAAGATCTGGCCTGAATACATACATGATTGGTGCCTGCCTGGGAGTCTGTCTTGGGAACTTGATATATGCTGCTTTTGAGTTCCATAGAGGAATGATGAAAAATGAAAAGGATAGTAGACATTCTCTTAGGTGCTGGATTTTTTTAAATTCTGTTGTTGTATATTTCTTGAACAGCTTCCTATATGAGGTGCAGGTACAATCCACATGAGGAAATAATACTCAATAGGTTGGCAAAAATGCCAAATCCAGTCTAAACATCTAGTTAGTGTATGACTAATTATAATAATAATAATAATGATGAGTGGCTTCATGTACTTGAGTACATAACAGGCATAACAGCTCAATCTATTATTTTAGTGGAGTTATGCCAACCAACTGGGGAACCTAAAAGCTGAAGAAAAAAATCTGAATTTTAATTTATTTCAAAAGTACATTCAGATGCTTTGAACACAGCAGGGAAATCAAAACCAAGGTGAAGTGACCCAACATGCCAAAATAAAATGAAAAGTACTCAGTATTTAGTAATATACTAAAGTGAAAATTACATGTTTGTGGAACCAAACCTATACAAATAACATGAATAAATTGCAAAGTCCTCCAGATTTGTAACTCCAATATGGTATTAAGTGAAGTTTTTGTAGATGAAAATGCAAAGTACTTCCAAATATATGCAAATTACAAACTGTAGACTCTACAGATGTAGTGCTATGTGTATTTTTTAATTGCTATTTTATATTTAGCTTGAAATAAGCTAAAATTGTTTTCCTTGGACAATAGTTTACTTTACAGTATAACTTTGTAATCTACTTCACCTTCCAGGTAAATTACATAAAAAGTTCCCATAATCTCCAGGGAAAACAACTTAGAGAAGGCTGTTTAATAGTGTATGACTGATACACTAAACATGAGTAAATTCAAAAAGAAAAAAATGCACTCTGAATATTAACGTAGAAGGAAATGTAAGTTGAAATACAATGCTGGAGTAGTAATATTCATTTTTCCACCCCCATTTAATAATGTTCATTAACTACCTGCTTCATAAAGTTTTTTATACTCCTACAATGTAGAAGCGTTCAGTCTATACCAACTGTAAAACAAAATTCCTGTTGTTTGGTTCTTCCCCTTCCGACTGCTGTTTTTTAAGCAATTGGTTGCTTTTCTTGGGGAAAAAGCATATGGCAATTGGATAAAATCCAGGTGCACTTTGCCCTTTTTGGTAAAAGAAGATAAACTTGTTTAAAAGGTAAATGTTTACCCAAAAGATAGCAATTAAAAATAAACAATGTTTTAAAGTGACCTTTTACCTTTTTAGAAACTGGAATAGAGAAAAAAGTACTGATTTTGTTTTTCAAAGTGCATGACTGTAAAGTGATAAAATTGTATATTTTTCATAATGTGGGGAAAGAGTCTATTTGTGCTGCTTTTGGAAATAAGTATGAAATTATGATTTCTGTTAAACCTGTGATCTTACAACCCTGCCATATTTTCTATATATGATTGGAAAAAGTAAATTAGAACCTGTGCTCATGTATAGTGTATAAGCAATGTCTTTAGATTTTAGCACACATTTATACCTTTTACTGAAGCACTGCTTTTGTGGCAGGGGGGGTGAAAATTTAAAGACTTTTTAAGTGTGTAAAACCTTCATTTGAAATATTTTAGTAAAAATTAAGGGTTTGTGGTAGTGTATGCATTCCATTGAAGATAATAAAATACATTCTTTGTAAGGAAGCTGTAACATGACTGTATTTTTGAGAACTTGAAAAATATTAAAATACTTAGAAATCAACATAAAATTACAATTTTTGTTAAATCTGTGATTCATTCATTATACTGTATATTTTAACATTAAGCTAAAAATTAGATGGAGAAATGTGAGCTCTGTTTGATCAATATCTTGAGCTCTGTTTGATCAATATTTCTCCTTTTCAATCATATAATATGTAATGCTAAATAAATTTATTCATCTTTATACATAGTGAATACTGTCAGGTAAATATGCATGTAACAGTAGTATAAGGGCAAAAGTAAATGCAAAAGAATTAGAAATTAGATATAGAAATTGTTCGGAGAAAACACGTATTGCCAAGTTGGGTACCTCATTTAGATGGGGACATTGGCATGGAGAATAAAAGAAAGTCATTGGCACTGAATAGTTGCGAGAAAATTTCAGCTTTCAGAAGCAGGTTTATTTAGATACATGTCAACAGTTTTTTCAAGGATCAGAAACAACAAAGGTGTAAATCATTGTATCCCATTAGAGATTTTTTTTACATTTTGAAAATATATGTATATATAGAAATTTTCAAATTAAATCTGAACTTTCATTTCAAAATAACAATGGCAGAAAGTGAGGTTGCATGTATGTATTCACACATACACGCAGAGAGGCCTAAAATAAATTGTTATTGCAATTTAGAGCAAACTTTTGCTGGAATGTTATGTAACAAAATCAGAAAGGACTTTTCCCCCTTTCATCTGGAATTATCTTAATCCTGATATTCAAGTAGGCATGTACTTTTCTATTTTTTCTTCTTACCAATACAACTCAGCCAATGTGGCGTTCAAAACATATTATTACTGCAAAGTAATCCAGCACTGCAATCAACAAAACTATTTACAATTTAGTTAGCTTTGTAATATTTAATTTAAATTGTATTGTTTTCTGCTGATCAAACTGTAACCAAACCAATATCATTGCCCTCTATATTTCCAAACAGCAGCCTCATCTGGTTATAATATTCTTCACCATGCTCAAGTCAAAACAATGCTATGTACAACTGCTATCTCATCCAAGTGGCCCGGCCAAGTCCTCCAACAGGTGGCATGCCAGGAGGTGGTATTGGAGGTGGTACAGGTGGCTGTCCACCAGGGGGCACTGTCGGAGGAGGATAGCTGGCAGGTGGCATGCCAAGTCCTGGAGGGGGATGAGGTGGAACTGCATGAGAGGGAGGTAACCGAGGAGGAGGGAAATTTGGGTTGTAAGTAGGTGGTGGAGGATATCCTGGAGTAGGAGGAGGGATGGTGGGTGGAGGGAATGATGTGGGTGGAGGAGGAGGGACAGGAGGAGGGGGATTGGGTGGATAAACATGAGGATGATATGGCAAATGAGTTGGAGGTCCGTAAGTGGGTGGTAAAGCTCCATAAGTTGGTGCTTCTGTTTTCATAATTGATTGGAGAGACTGATACCCTTCTCCTGACATGTATGAATTAGTAGTGGACATACCAGTTATGTAGCTGGAAGGCGGGGGTGGGGGTGGGGGACGATGAGGCATAGGTGGTGGCTGATGTACAGGAGCTGGATGAGATGGTGGAACTATCTGGACCTTGGTTATGTCTACAGAATCTACTGCCGTAGCTTGATCAGTTCCTATGGAAATTGTACTTGTCAATGGAGGTTTATGTTCTGAAAAACAGTAGAAAATATGTGCATTACTATATCTATCTATAAAGTCAAAAGATTTTAGAGTAATTAAAGTTGTCATATGAAACACCTACAATTGGTGAAGCATCAGATAACTGTAACAGAAGATTCTGAAGCCAAAATTTGATCCCTTGCAATTTTGAGAAGGGGGAAAAACATGACCAAGATAGTACATTACATCAATAACGAAAGATAGCCCCAAATTAGAAAAGGAATATCAAACTAGTAAAAGATGGGTTTTGACTTTCTCTTACATTCCTCAGTATTCAGAGTAAAGTTGTATGCCAGTGAACAGTCCCTATCAGTTGGGCTGAAGGATACATTTGGAATTCTTTGAAGATGTTCCTGAAAAATGATTGTGATGGGGGGGAGGGCGAATAACTAATCATAAAGCATTGATTACCAAAATGTTATCTGTCAGTTTCCCCAGCCCAACTGTTTGCAAGACACTTCCATTTTTTCTTACTTTTGTCCTCTGGACAAGTGGCCAAACAAAACACTGGACTGTAGCAGCAAATTTTTATTTTCTAAAAAATCTATAGGATTCTCTGAAGTAAAAATGATACTGAGTTACTGGTGCCTTGCTTTACAGTATAGCAACTTCCCCTTTCATAAAATTAAAGCTTCTGTGACAATATTTTTAAAATCAGGGAATATGTTGGGTGTAAAAGGAGATGTCAAAAAAGGATCATTGGAGATCTTGGATGCATCTGGGTATCCTAAGTTACACAAGCATTTCATAGCCAAACTTTAAATATATTGAAACGTTTGCAACAGAAAGTCTAGAAAAATAATAAATGTTGTCACTTCAATTATTCCTTAACTAATTTGCCTTAAAATTCTAGCAATTTGCTAATTCCAAGTTTAGACAAAAATGTAACAGCTGAGTTAATGTTTATCACTAGGACCAAAAACTTTGCAATGGCACATGCACAAAATGGGATTTACAGATGAGATTTTTCAACATTAGGCTTTTCTCCAATATCTTATGTTGGCTATTTTGAGTATTTAAAAGAGGTATTTGTGACATCATGCAAAATCATGCAGCAGTACTTGCTATCTATTAAAAATTTCTGATCCCTGATACAGAACAATTGTAGAATTTATCAAAGAAATACAAACAAGTTTTATCTCAGTTGCAGTAAAATATAGCAAGTAGCTTATGCATAATTTATAACGTGCAGAATCTTCAATATTTGTGTAGGAAGGATATATTATATTTAAGAAACAGAATTAAGATAGAAAGATTTGTACTGCCTTTTCTTATTATTTTCCAACAAAATATAGCAGAAAAACAAAATTTGCTTTCAATAGTCCTTTAAGGCCCTATTCAGCTCAGTAAAGGCTGTATTAATACCAAGGGCCAAAATATTTCCCCACACAAAGGGGAAGAAGATTCTGCTCTAAGCTCAAATGCTGCAGTGCTTCTCAACATCCTATATTAATTCTCAGAAACCAACACGAAACTAAGGCAACAGGTGGAGCTCCCAATTTCTAAATTTTATTTCCAAATGGTAAAACAGGCAGATATACAGGATACAGCTGAGTTTAGGCTGACAACTCAGAGTTATTGATAAGCATGTAATTATAGTTTTCAGAAAGTTACACAACAAACAAATCTTTAGCTTTCTATTAAACGTAGTGTTTTCTACCTCACAGTAGAACTTACCAGGTGGTGGATGCACAGATGGTAATGGTGGATGAGCAGTTTCAATTTTAGTAATTTTAGGAGGCACCTCTGAAAACAAAACAAGAATTATATGTTACATTTCATTTAACAGCTTAAAAAATATCAAACAAACTTTTTAAAGTAATAATTTAATTATACAGTTTAATGATAATGGTATTTACTTGAGAGCAGACATGCATAGCAATGTATTGTAAATAACTAGCTTTTTTAATTATACAAAAAAGTATTTTACCTGCAGGTTTGGTTTCGTCTTTTGGTGATACAGCCTGCTAAGAAAAAAACAAATCAATAGTACTATTAAAATCACAATATCAGCATTAAAAGTACTGGAAAGAAAAACCACTCCAAGCCACATCTGGGCTGCAAATATTATAAGTCAGGGGAATAGCCTTATCTACTCTTGCATTCAAGAACTGATATTGAAGATTGGGATCTAAATTTTTTGAATAAATAATATAACTAGAAACAAAATTTATCACCATTTTTTACTGCTAACAACTGCTAAAGACTTCAGCTTTTCAATGTCTGAGCTTCCAGGCATGTTGTATCATTTGTGCTTATTTAGTACTGTACTCATGTCCATTCCAATTAATACTTTCTTAGGCTGCAGCAAAAAGTTTTTTTCTTCTTCAACATTCAGCATCTTTTTTTAGTAGTGCTTTATTAGCAATAAACCTGAGTCTTCAAATTTCTGGACTTTGTACTAAAATGCAGTACAGAACCCCTTGACAAATATAGGTAAGAACAGACCCATCACATTTTGTAACACAAAGCATTATTTCTGTCATTCTTACCACAGGTCGCTTTGTCTGCCTGGGAGGACTTGGCTGGGGAGAGGGTTTTTTGGGTTGCGGAGTTTGTGGTGGCTGAATTTGTGGTGGCTGTTGCTGCTGCTGCTGCGTCCCTCCCTGTTGGGAGTCTTTGGACTGCTGGGGTTGAGACTGCTCTGAACTCTGAGAAGGCTGCGGCTGCTGGGCTGGAGGCACTTGTGGTGTAGGCTGGAGGGAAGGAGGCTGCTGCAGTTGATGGGGGGTATGGTGAGGCATTTGTTGTTTCCCCTGGGAGTACAGATCCAGAATCTGATGGCAGATATCTAGGGAAGAGCGGGAAAGAGAATTACAGAAGTTACACATTTTAACCATCAGCCAAATGCATTCTTGAAAAATTGCATTCAAAGTCACACCAGATTTATTGAATCTTAATATTTTTACCAAAAACCCACAAAGCTTAGTTTTAGTGCATTTTCTTAGCTCTGCTTGAGACAAAAACTAAAAAAAAAAATCTGCAAGTTCATTGGGCAAAACTGATTTCAAACGGGGATCTCTCTCTCTCTCTCTCTCTCTCCCTCCCTCCCCCCTCTCTCATAAACTACAACACAGACTCTTTATGTCATTAGGGTCTTTGAGAACTATCTCTACACCCTTGCCATAATTTTTACAATCAACATTTGAAAATTGTTCAAAGTGGTTTATCTTAAGATTCTCTGGAAAGTCAAAGGCCTTTTATCCAAAGAAAAATTAGTTTCAAGTACCTGCTTTCAAAACACATTTTGAAGATGATAAACTGAACATTCAGATTAAAAAATATAGAAATAATTGCCTCTTTTTAAACATGCAGTTTTATTTAAGCACCTATTTATATTTAATTATAAATTACTATTATTATCTTGACTTCAATACATATAAGGGGCAGGAAAGGACCCCTAGTTCTGGACTTGGCTTCATTGCCAACACTGATACAAATAACGTTATGAATAATATAATTTTACATAAATATTTGATGGAAGTAAATTAAACTAAACTTTCTTCATGCAGTTTCAAAACAAGAATATGAAGAATACTTTATATTCTAGTCAGGATAAATTACAATTTATATAGGGTAGATAAGGTGCAAACAATACAACCAATTAGAAAAACAAAATGTATTAGGTTGGAAATATTTCAGGTACCTTCCAGCACATCAACAGGTACATCTTGTACAAATTGTTCCCACCATCTTCTGTACATGGGCTTTGAGGTCCACTCTTGAATTTCAAATTTGCACAAGCGACCAGCTAGATACATAACTGCAACTGCTATAATTTCAGGTTCCCATTGCAGAGAAAGTGTAGTACACAAACTTCAAAAAAAAAAGAAAAAAGAAAATCACAAAATACCAGATGAGGCGGGAGAACACAATTCTGACTGACTGTAAGTACACCCTCAATTTTGACACTATATCCAAAGATGGAAATTCCCTGCATCTAGATGGTCCCCAAACCCATATTCATTCAACTTCTTAGGAATGTGTCTGAGCCTTTTCTTCCTCAACCAAACCTGACAAATTCTACAGACTCCAGACTTGGGAGAAGTTAGAATGCAGTATTACAGGCAAACTCTGTCCACAGCCTGGAACTTGATCCTGATGGGTCTCAAGGTTGACTCAGCCTTCCATCCTTTCAAGGTCAGTAAAATGAGGACCCAGATTATTGGGAGCATTATGCTTGCATTGTCAACCACCCAGAGAGTGCTATGGAACACTATGGGCAGTATGTACAGTAATTCTAAGTGCTACTGATATTGCAAGAGACCTTAGTTTTTGAAGCTACATTGCAGAATGCATTTTGAAAGTCTTGGAAGCTTCTCAAAAGCATGTGTAAACAAGTCCCATTCTCACTTAATTTGTGAATCTCTATAGTGTTTGCATGAGAGCATGATCCTTCCATTTGACATCCAGAGGCTGTGTAAATACATCCCATTCTCATATACAGCCTCCAAAAATCATGTAAAAGCATGCCCCATTCTCAGAATTTTGGAGGCTCCCAAGGTCATGTGACAACACAACCCCTTTGTGCAACTTTCGGAGGCCACACAAGAGCACATTCTATTCTCACACAGAATACAGGAACAGCAAATAAGAATGGTATATGCTTTCAAGAATAGTTGTTGATTGGTGTGCCACACAAAGTTTGGCATGTCATTTTTGAAAAAAGTGTCATAAGTTCATCATTGATGTCATAGCTGATGAACCTGTTCAAGGTGTTTGAAATGCTCTGTAACAGGCTATCTATGTCTAAGGATATTGTTTATATATTAATAAGGACCTCAGACATACACATAATAAGGAGTTGAAGCTAGCAGTTGATGGAACTAGATCCAAAGGTGATGGAAGAATCCATTATTTCCAATTCATCTTTTTTTCACTTTCTGTCGACTTTTCATCTCTTTGTAGAGAAGGAGCAGATAGCTATTTCCAGAGATAGTGATTTGTGCAAAGGACTCCATGAAATTAACACCTTCCAAAGCACATAAACAATTGGTGACTAAGAAGTCACTGGGTTCACTAAAATATTTTTAAATACTGAGGAAAATAATGTCTGGAATCTGCAACAGAATGAACAAAATGCTTATAACATATGACTGAAGATGGAGGAATGATGTCTTACCTGTCATTTACAAAAGTCCAAGCCATCTGAACCAGTTTTTGAATTTTATTTTTATCACCTATTAGAAAAAGACAAAAAGAATGAGTAGGTTAAGCCAATAAATAGCCATACTGACAGAATATTCTCAGTTATTCAGAACCTTACTATGCTGTTTGTCAGGATTCAATAAACATTCCCCCTAAAGGAGTGTGGTGCTTGTTTGACAACGCTCACATTGCAAACTGCCCAGAGAGTGCTATAAAAGCACTATGGGGTGATATATGAGTCTAAATGCTATTTCTATTGAGTGGGCATGCCTTTTCCCAATTTTTAACTCAGATGAGTGAGAATTGTCAGAGCAATTATATCACCAACTTTCCCTATCTCTGAAGTCTGTGGGCTGTTTGATATCTATGTCATCAGACATGATCAAATTCAAACCAATTGCCATCTCTATCTTTACTGTTCTGAAGGGGGAAAGTAACCATAGACAGATGCTTTCTTAGGATATCATCCCACTTGGAAATTTTGGAGAACATAGAAAAAGTGTCAGACTTTGCTTTCTGATATGTACAGTATATAAGCAACCCGGCCTAATGGAGAATGCTCCCTTCTCCCAAATTAAAAATAAAAGAAGGGCTTGTTACAGGCTCAGCAGACCAGAATAAAGCAAGAAAAATAAGTTTAAGTTTATGTGGTGACCCTACTACAAGAACTATACATACATATCCATCAAGATGACAATCATGGACATAAATATAGATAGAAATGTATTTGAATATAAGTAGCTCGGGTTGGTAGTTGGGCTGTTGGTTTGAGCTCCAAGCTTGGCAATTTGGTTGCAACCAAATTGCCAAGCTTGGAGCTCAGCCCGTAAGTATAGGTAGTTCTTGACTTATGACAATTGAGATGAATTTTCATTGCAAGTTACTGTGGTTTCTAAGCATGAGGCCATTGTGACTGTTTTGGTCAACAACTACAATCCTTGCTCCCCCAGTTTCAGTTGTTAAGCAGATGAAACAAAAGAGCTCCCTGTTGAAAGAGGGCGGGAAGCTCCCCTCCATATGTGGAAGAGAACCTGTACTAAAAAATTAAGATCAGATCCCAAAGATCTGAGTTTTGTTTCCCTGGATCTCCCCTCGATATGCAGACGAGAACAACTGCACTGGATCAGACACAGAAAACTCAGATATTCAGGATCTGTTCCCATCCCCTCCCCTCCATGCGCTAGCCATTCTACCCTTCAGAAAACACCATTTTCTGGCTAGAAAGCTAGCAAACACAACATTTCTGAATGGTAAAAAGGCTGGAAAAAAGCATGGATTTTTGGATGCAAGCTGCTTTTCTCCAGCCCAATGCCTGAGTTCCCTTCTGTGCAAACGAGGGAGGGGGAGGTACTCCAGCACTGGATGGGGGAAATTTTTTTGCACCCCACAGATCAGCACTTGGCAAACAGTCACAAGTTCAACATGGTTGCCAGGCATCAGAATTGTGATCATGTGACCATGCGGGGTGGGTGGGGTAGAATTTTATCTTCAAGGACAGGTCACAAGTAATCTTTCCTGACTCTATTGTAACTTTGAATGATCATTAAGTAACCAGTCATAAACTGAGGACTACATGTAACAAGGATTTATTAACATGTATTGAAATAAAATGATTATACCTTTGAGCTGCTTTGCATATTTAAGTAGGAACTGATAAGGGTGCTCGACTTGCAAGTCAAATTTTATTGTTTGCAGCAAGATTCTCTCTAAAACCATAACTTCTTCCTAATAGAAAAAGAGAGCAAATGTAAATTCATTGAGTGCACACAATGCTTTGAGCTCAATTTATTTTATTAGTCAGTACAGTCATTATGTATTCAAGATATTTTGAATTTAAAATATTTTGCATACCTGTATTCATTAGTTTAATTATAAAAGCTATCATTATGCAATAATGGATGGTGCGGCACTGCCCCAAACAGACCCTGTGCATAATCTGGGGGTGCTCCTGGACTCGCAACTCCTACTCAAAGAGCAGGTGGCAGTTGTGGCCAGGAGGGCCTTTGTGCAACTGCAGGTTGTGTGCCAGTTACATCCTTTCCTGGACCAACAATCCCTACTCATGGTCACTCATGCCCTAGTCACCTCCCATCTTAACTATTGCAACACACTCTACATGGGGCTGCCCCTGAAAAACATCTGGAAGCTCCAGTTTCTGCAAAATGCAGCGGCCCACATGGTTTTGTGCAGACCTTGGTATGCACATGTATCATTTCTGTGGGAACTGCATTAGTTGCCAATTTGCTTCTGGGTGTGAGTCAAGGTGCTGATTGTCACCATTAAAGCCTTAATGGCTTGGGACCAGGTTATCTGAGGGACCATCTCCTGCTGGTCACATCAATCCGACCCACTAGAGCAGGGAGACAAGAAATGTTGTGAATCCCATCGCCTAACGAGATACATCTGGTGGGATCCAGAAGAAGAGCGTTCTCCATGGTGGCTTCTTCTCTCTGAAACATCATCCCACAGAGATTAGACTATCCTCCACTTTAACACTCTTTTGGAGGGCCCTGAAGATGTAGTTCTGCCAGTGAACCTGAGGAACTCAGAGCAGGATGGAACCCATTAAATGGCTAGTATGAATTTGTGTTCTCACCAGGGGTGGGTGGTTATTATTTTATTATCTTTCTTTTTATTTCTTTTATATAGTGCTTTCATATTCTTGTAAGCTGGTTTGAGTAGCATCTGCGAGTAGGCAACAATATACATTTTCTAAATAAATAAATAACGCTAAGGGAAGCAATATTTGCAGTTGCTTATAAAGGTAATCTTATTTATTTTTAATTCTTTAAAAATCCCCTTTGCACTTAAACAAAAGTACATAAAGACACTTGGATTTTGTGATTATACAGCAAATTTCATCAAGAATAATTCTTGCGTATCTGTTTCCAGAACTTGGTGGAATGTCAAAAAGGACAAAATGGGGAAGCAGAGGAAGGAGAGGTGTGAATCACCACTTCTTTTTATTTATTAGATGTATTTCTATCCTGCTACATTCCCAATAAGATTATCAGCAACTGTTGTCAATAAATTAGTTGTTTTTTTGTAGTTAAGATATACTGTTCTTTACTAACATTGCAGTATGCCCAAATGTTTAATTGACTGACTTAACAATCACACCTGAGATGGGATAGGGGACATATTACTGTTAAACAGTTTGTGGCATAAATGGACAGTCAAATGTTAATTACTAGAAAGAAAACAGTTGCCGGACAATAATAGAACTAAATGGTCTATAATAAAGATGCGTTTCAATATGAACAATACAGCTTTGAGGATATTTTCCGTTAGTTTACGTGGATAGCTTTTTTGTTTGTTCTCACTTGAAACATCAGCCACTACAAAATGTGAGAGCTAAGTAATATTTTACCACTATTCTGTGGTAATAAGTGAGGATCTTGCTTTAAGAAGTTAACAAGAAATCTAATCCCTAACAGAAAATAGGTGAAACAGATTCACAAAAGGCACTATTTTCTGTAAAGTCAATTAAAGAAATACTTTCTTTCACACTTGTTAGCTAAGTACCAAAAGATTAGCTGAATTTTTGAGCCTAAGTTATAGACAACCAAAGTAAATTTTACTGGACATTAATCACAAGACAATCAAAAATTACATGTAATTCTCTAGTGACACACAAACTTTTAAAAATAAAACTATGTAGAAACAAGCCAGTAAAGAACTGTATCTATTTTAACTTTCAGGACCTCCACACATAAATTACTATTATTAAACAATACGTCCTACTAAGCTATTGGAAGACTTTGTGGCTAAGATATTTTAACAAGAAATGTGACAAATGTTGATTTTTTCCAGTTTGCTTACTGTATGCATATGGCTGCACTCTGTGTGGCCAGTTTCACTGCTTCCCTTGTGCAGTGGGTTATTTCTTTGCTGAAAAGACAGGCAAATGCAACAGGAGAACAACACAAGCACTGCAATACATATTGCCTTTGAAAATAACATGTTGAAATTACTAGCTAAATTAATCAAGCCAATGAAATATATTTCAATTATTAATAAATTGCTAATTTTTATATAGAAAAAAATCAAGTATTCGGTGATAGAAGCTTACTTCTAGTTTTATTTACAGGTAGTCCTTGACTTATAACCACAATTAGGATTGGAATTTCAGCTACTAAGCAATGTGGTAGTGAACCAAATAATCACATGATTGGACTTCTTATTTATTAAAAGTACTTCTATACTGTGACATTTTATGATAATTTTTACTGCAATAATTAAGCAAATCACATCCAGCTTCCCCTATTGACTTTGTTTGAAGGTGGCTGGCAAGCTTGCAAATCGTAATCACGTGACTGCAAGATGCTGAAACCATTGTACATGCAAGCCAATTGCCAAGCATCCAAAACACAATCATGTGATCACAGGGCTAGTATGATGGTCATAACGTCAAAGACAGATCATAAGTCTCCTTTTTCAGCACCATCATAACTTTGAACTATCACTGAATGCATGGTCGTAAGTCAAGGATTACCTGTATTTTATTCTATAAACACTACCAAAATCTACATAAACAGCTAGATGTTACTTGGATTGTACCATGACAAATTTGAGTCAGAGAATCTTTAGCACATCTGAGTTTACCTTTGGATCATCTCCAAACTGCCCAAACTGAACATCATTTAGTAAACTACGAGCTGTTTTGATGATATCTTTACATTTTTTGGGTGTCTCTTCAACTTTTCCTGCTAAGAATAGGCAGCAAGCTCCAGTCACCTATTAAAAATATATTTTAGAAAGTCATTAAAGTACACAAGGCCTATATATTTGGTATTGGTGACCATAACTTGGTCTAATTATTTCTGCCAGTAAGAGCTAACAAACTAAACAAGAATCAAATAGCTAAGATTCATTTGTTATATTATTTTTTATATTATTTTACCCTAATGTAAACCTAACCCCTAAGCCTAAAGTTGCATTTGTTTTTGATTTACAAAACCAGTCTTCTCTGGGAAAAGCAAGACATACTACTGTTGTGTATATATACTGGAGACCTGATTCAGATGTTATGCATTAACATTCAAAATAGGGATTACACAAAATTCTTAAACGCTAATCTACCTTCTCCGCAATGTACTTTAAATCCTACAGGAGCTACAATAAACAATATGCAAATAAATAATTGAATATTCCTCCCCCTTTATTTCTGCTTCCAAGTCCTTTAGATTCCTGCAATATATTTTATTTCAGGGCTGTATTTTTTTGGTTCCGTTATTTTTATTATTTTTTGTGAAGCATTAGACAGCAATGACATACTGTAAACCAAAAGCAATGTAAGCACTTACATATCTTGGGAATTGTTTGAAGGAATGGAACATATAAAACCGATGGAAATATATTATTCCAGTTGCCAGTGTGTCATAATGTCTGAATACAGAATAGGAATGTAACATATTTAGGTCAATTTCAACTATAAATATTATAAATGAATAAAACTGAATAATAGACCAAAGAAAGCAAGTCAGGTGTGCTGATTAAAGAACCTGGCTAAAAACTGGGAGACTGAGACATCTAGTTTTGCCTTAGGCATGAAGGCAGCTGAGTGATCTTAGACTTAGGCAGCTATAGGAAGAAGCCAATGGCAAATCACTTCTGAAATCTTGCCAAGAAAACCGTAGAGATTAGTCCAGGCACTTACACAAAGTCATAAAAATAATAGCATGGAATTGTTATGAAGTAACTAAAATTATTTTATTTATTTATTGAATTTATTGGCCGCCCATCTTATCACAAGGAAAATTAATGGATAAAAGTAGCACACTGAAATCAAATTACAAGCTCAGGTGTTTGAGAATACATTCCTGAATTAGTTGTATACATCATAAGTATACATAAGTATACTTATGAGTATTTGAATGACTAGGTTGAATGAGTAACGTAAGTATTTGAATGACTGGGTGGAATGACTGGGTTGTTGGTGCCACAAGGGCCTGTTGGCGCCAATTAATGAGATGCCGAGGGGCAATGAAGACTTTCCCTGTTTCCACCTGGGATATGAACTATCGGATGGCTTTATCCATCTGCCATCCAGAGCTCTTGTCTCCTGTGTGCTAAGGGGGTTACTCCTCCTGTCCTCATCAGTCTTTACTGGCGAGGGTGATGGAACGTTGCTGGTTCACCCACCCACTGTGCTGAGAGAACAATGGGACAGGATGTACCACCTCCTCCCCAGCGCAATTCCAACTGCGGTGTAACATTCTCTTTAATCACTGGGGGCCATGAGTGGTGAGAGAGCAGTGGCCAGCCTTATATGCTCGACCAACAGCGCCCTGGAATGCCGTGAGAGGGCATCCAGGGATGGAGGCAACCCAGTGGTTTAGAACTATGCCAATATTTAGACTATAAGATCATCATTAGGACATACTACTTACATCTTTGGCCGCTCCTCCCTTTGTTGACGGGACATTTACCAACATATGGGGACTTTTCTGGCAGCGGAATTGTGGGCTCTGAGGGATTCCCCCCTCTCTTGGGTTTGGCCCACCGGCTTACCATCAGCCTATCTCGAGGACGGATTGTGGAATCCTGAGAGATGGCATGGCGCAGGAAGGGGAAGGGGCCGGGGCTCGGGGAGCGATAAAAAAAAAGGACCCAGGTTTCCTTTGTTAAAATTTTTAAATCGGTTTTTTAGGGGGTTAGGGATGGGTGGGAAGGGTGGGGGTTTTACTGCAGGAGTTCAGTGCAACCTGAGACAGGGCCATGGCTGGGGGGTGCATGAGGGGGCCTGTGGGGCTCCGGGCGGAATAGTGGGAGCCATGATCCCTAGCGTGGTTGGAATGGGTAGGAGCCGACGAGGCGGGGGGCCATATCATGTTAGGGGATCACCCCCCCGTTATATCCAAGCTGTGGCGCACTCCGACCCCTTAGCCTCTTCTCATCTCCTGGGGGTTTTGGGATCCGGGACCCCTGGGCTCAGGCTGGTGTACTTTAATGCCAGGTCCGTGGTTAATAAGGCACCACTCCTCCGTGATGTGAGTGAGGAGGCCGCGGACCTGGCTTGCATCACCGAGACCTGGTTGGGGCTGGAGGGTGGAGTCCCTCTGGTCGACATTTGCCCCACAGGTTTTCGGGTGTTGCACCAGTCACGACCCCAGGGAAGGGGTGGTGTGGTGGCTATTGTCATTCGGGAGACCCTGTTTCCAAGGGAGGTCCCTGCCCCGGAGATAGGCGGCTGTGAATCCCTCCTCCTGAGGTGTGGGCCTGCAGGTCGGATGGGCGTGCTGTTTACATACCTGTCCCCCAGCTATGTCTCAGCTGCCCTGCCTGGGCTCCTTGATGCCTTCTCGGGGGTGGCGGTGGAGTTTCCAGAGCTCATAGTTCTGGGTGACTTCAATCTGCCCTCCTTGGGACTGGCGTCGGGTTTGGCCCAGGAATTCATGGCCTCCATGGAGGCCATGGGTCTGACCCAGATAATAGATGGCCCGACTCATGAGGGGGTAACATGCCGACCTGGTTTTTGTCTTGGAGCAGTGGCGGAGTGGTCTGGGGGGTGGTGACATCGTCACCCACCCCGTTTCATGGTCAGACCACTATCTCCTGCGGCTGGTCTTCCATCAAGCTGCCCCACACCACTGGGATGAGGAGCCACTTAGATGGTTCCGCCCCAGACGCCTGATGGACCCTGAGAGGTTCCAGGCAGAGCTGGGGTTTTTTCCTGCATCCCTTACCCACAGCCCTGTTGAGGTCCTTGCGGCTACCTGGCAACAGTCGGCCGCGGGGGCTCTCGACAAAGTTGTCCCCATGCGTCCCCTTACTCGGCACAGATCCCGGTCAGCTCCCTGGTATACCGAGGAGCTCCGGGAGATGAAGCGTCGCAGAAGGGGACTAGAGAGCAGGTGGAGGGCGACCCGCTCCGGATCTGACCGAGCCCAGTTAAGAGCCCACATTAGGACTTACCTGGTAGCGGTGAGGGCGGCAAGAAGATCTTATTTCTCCGCCCTCATAGCATCCGCAGATAACCGCCCAGCCGCCCTGTTTGGGGTCGCCTGCTCCCTCCTGCAGCTGGGGGGGTGTGGCGGACCCTTTGCGGCGCAGAGCTGAGGAATTTGGCCAGTATCTACAGGATAAAATCGCTCAGATCCAGAAAGGGTTGCGCTTGGACTTGCAGTGGCCTGAGGATGGGGATGCGAGTGGTCTGGCCAATGTGACCTGGACTGAGTTCGATCCTGTTTCTGAGGATGAAGTGGACAGGATTATGCGGCAGCTGAGCTACACCACATGTTCATTGGACCCGTGCCCTTCCTGGTTGATTTATGCTGCCAAGGAGGTCATGTGCGGCTGGCTCCGGGCAGTGGTCAACGCTTCATTAAGGGAGGGGCTGTTCCCTGCCGCTTTGAAAGAAGGTTGGAGACTGGATGAAAGTTGTTCAACGCGGCTGCGTTGAACAACTTTCGTCCGGTCTCCAACCTTCGCTTTTTAGCGAAGGTTGTTGAGAGTGTGGTGGTCCAGCAATTGCCACTTTTCCTGGAGGAAGCGGACTACCTGGATCCGTACCAATCGGGCTTCTGGCCCGGGTACAGCACGGAGACAGCATTGGTCACGCTGATTGATGATCTCTCTAGGGCTCGGGACAGGGGTTCTTCTTCTGTCCTGGTCCTGTTAGATCTCTCAGCAGCTTTCGATACCATCGACCATGGTATCCTGTTGCGACGTCTCGGGGGGTTGGGAGTGGGAGGCACTGTTTTACGGTGGTTCTCCTCCTACCTCTCGGGACATTCACAACAATGTTGGCAGGGGGGCAGAGGTCGACTCCAAGGTATCTCACTTGTGGGGTGCCTCAGGGGTCGGTCCTCTCACCCCTTCTGTTCAACATTTATATGAAGCCGCTGGGTGAGATCATCCGTGGCTTTGGGGTGAGTTATCATCAGTATGCTGATGATACACAGTTATACATCTCCACCCCAGGCCACATCAGTGATGCTCTCTCCATGATGTCCCGTTGTCTGGAAGCGGTGTGATCTGGATGAACAGGAACATGCTTCGACTCAATCCGGCCAAGACAGAGTGGCTGTGCATACCGACATCTCGGTCCAGTTTGGATATTCCATCTTTGGTCATGGGGGAGGTGGTGTTGCCCCCCGTGGACAGGGCACGGAATCTGGGGGTCCTCCTGGACTCACGGCTCAAATTGGAGGAGCAGGTGGGGGCCGTGGCCAGGGGGGCCTTTGCCCAGATACGGCTGGTTCGCCAGTTATGCCCATTCCTGGACCGAGATGCCCTGCACACACTCAGGCGCTCATCATTTCCCGACTCGACTACTGTAACGCTCTCTACCTAGGACTGCCCTTGCGTACCACTCGGAGGCTTCAACTGATGCAGAATGCGGCCGCGTGGGAAGTGATGGGAGCCTCCCGATACTCCCATATTACATCCCTCCTGCGCGACCTACATTGGCTCCCAGTTGCCCTCCGGGTGAGATTCAAGGTTTTGGTATTAACATTCAAAGTCCAGCATGGCATGGGTCCAGGTTATTTACAAGAACGACTCCTCCCAACATCAAATACCAACCGCCCTGTACGGGCGCACAGACGGGGTCTCCTCAGGGTGCCGTCTGCGACTCGGTGTCGCTTGGCGACGACCCGGGGGAGGGCCTACTCTGTGGCGGCTCCCACTTTGTGGAATCTTCTTCTGCTGGAGCTCCGGTTGGCCCCCGATCTCCACACCTTCCGCCACGATTTGAAGACTTGGCTCTTTTTACAATCCGGGCTGTGCTGATTCTCTGGGGGTCGGTTTTATTTAATTATGGGGTTTTAACTTTAATTCGGCTTTAATTTAATATGTTTTTAACTAATTTATTTATTGTTGTATTTTCTTTTAGCTGTGAGCTGCCCCAAGTCCTTTTTGGAGAGGGGGAGGCATATAAGTCGAATTAATAAATAAATAAATAAAATAAATAAGTAATGACATATAAAATATGACTAACTACTTTGCATAAATACAGTTCAACAGATCAATAACATTACCATTTAATTATTAAAATTAATAAAATTAAAATTAGTTTAGCATTTGAGCAAGAATTCAGAAATGCTAAGGAAATCATGTTCCAGAAGTTACATTACTTGATTGGCATAAGACACTGGGTTAAACTAGTTAGAGGATTATAGACTGCAAACAATAAGAAATTGTAAATTAAATTAAGATTTTGTTATTGAAAAAAATATTTTTACCAACAAATTAAAACTTAAGATTTTTGTGAAAACACTATTATTTGAGCATCAAGTAAAATATATACTATGAAATCTTAATCCTACATACTATACCATAGATAATCTTAAAAGGATACAATCCCAAACGGGTTCCTACATCAAATATAAACCGGGCACCTTCTCTTCTGTATCTTGCCTCAGTAGCTGGATCAAGTCCCTCTAGCTGTGATGGTGTATGTGCCAAGTCCTTCTTATCCCAATACCAACATGGTTTTGTGTGGTCCAGGTTTGCCAAAGATACAGAGGGACTAGAGTTTTCTTTGTTTTCCTTCATTTATCAACACAGAATAATTTTAGTAAGATCGCTTTTCAATGTTCTGTTTTTCATGAGACTTTAGAACCTATGGGGAAAAAAATCTTGATCAATGAGGCTCTACGGAATTTGCATTCAAAACCCAACAAGTTTTCAGGCATTTTTGTATGCTACTTTCTAATTCCTAGAAGCCATGAATGTAGTGAGCATTTTTTAATGCTCTAATCTTATTTCTTCCATTTTTATTCATTTATTATTTAAAGTTTATTGTGCCTTTAAAAAATGTTTTATGCCCCCTTATTTTATTTTATAAATAACACGAGGCAACAAACCTACCTAATTCTCCAGCTTCCTATTTTCCCTTCAATAATCCTGTGAAGTGAATTAGACTGAGAGAAAGTGACTGGCTCGAAGTCACCCAATTGTCTTTTCATTGCTCTTTTTAATCTCTCAAAGTAGATAGCAACAAATAATAGTACCACTATTTTGGAGATCACCTGACCTGCTATGGTTACAGAAATCATTCACAGCCCATTTCCTTAAGTTATACTGACAGTGAGCTACATGATCAACAAAGTTTCCAACAAGGTAGGATTTTCTAACTACTACTCAAGTTATCAAACAGCCAAATGAAATGAGACTCAGTTTGTTCTTTATAGTTTTACTATGCAGAAGTCAGCAAAGTGAAATTTTCATAGCATACAACAAAATATGAATCAAAATGCCCTACAAGTTCAGTGTAGCGGTTAAATATTGGTCCCAAATCATCCAGGATTAAGTCAATCCTTGGTCATGACAATTCTATCTCAGACAAAACTATCTTACAGCTTTCTATGCGGATTAAAAATAAAGGAAAATCACCATTTAGGAATCTTGAATTCCTGAAAAAAGGTTTGATGCTAATCTAATAAATATATGTAACTGTAGCAAATCAATGTTAAATCGTATGTTGGAAGTTATAACCCACCCCCTCCTAGAAAAATGAAATATTTTAGGATATACTAAAAAGGCAGAATATTTCCCCTAAAAGAGAAGTAGAAACTCAGAGAGGCAGAAACTCACCCCGCTGCCACACACACCTTTGTTAATGAGCCATTATGGCCTGGGCCAGAGTATTCTACATAACAAAGATCCACCTCCTTCAAGCAGAGCCATAATAGGAATTGCCCAAAGCCCTTTCATTACATCATCACTCAGCAAGGCTCAACCAAGCCTGGGATTCAGGACAGCCTACAGAATTGCCCCTGCATGGCCCCCATGGGAGTTTGACAACCAATCAGAATACAAGCTCAAATTCAAATCCCAACAGAGGGCATAAAATCCAGGGACTCTCAGCATCTCTTCCCTTTTCTCCCAGGAGCTCCAAGGCATGTGATCCTGTTCATCAATAAACCTTCTTTCCAAGCAACTTCCTTGATTCCAGTGCCTTTTTTCCCACTTGGAACTGAACCCAGAAGGATATTTCTTCCAACACTTACTTTGGGGCTAATTTAAAAAGTGGTAAATTTGAATCCTACATTAGGTAACTCTGATGTAGTAACTACATAAAATCCAAGAAATGTAATAGAAGGCTCATATACTACGCTCATCAACATCAAACTAGCCACTTGTATACCATGCTTGAAACAAGCTCCATTCTCATGGTATTTTGACCTGAAAATAGCAGATTGCCTCCACTTTCCAAAGAACAGCACACTTCCAAGTTAGATTCCAGTCTTTTCAAACAAATATTGGAATCATTTCTTTACCTGATACTAGTGTCTCAGGCATTATGGTGGCAGTGGTTTAACAATTATGATTTTAAATCTATAAGATGCAGAATAATACTGTAAAGTTCTATTATTATTTGCTATCAAATCTGGTTCCCCACAGTATCTAGGAAAACAATGACATAAATAGGAATAATAAGTATATAAAATAGCCCTCCTATTCACTGCTTTATAATTCTATAATTTTGGCCCATATTGAAGCCAAACTCAAAAATTATCTAGTATCAATTACTAGGCATTTTCCAGTTTATTCATTTTATATCCTGGATAAACGCGCACACATTTCACTGTCAAGTCCGGTTTACTTATTTAATAAACTTATCAAGAGAGACCGTATTTACTTGTTTTTTAAAAAAGTTTGTTTACGGCCTATATAACAATAATAATTCCCGAACTGCTGCCTTCGTATTTGAAAGTTGGGCTGTAACTTTCCAGAAGGGCTCTTGGAAAGTAGAAACATTTCTTTCCGCCCCCTCATTTAAAACGAATGTTTTTCCATCCTTCACCGGAGCCACTCCTATTAATTCGTCAAAGACTTCCTACATTTCAACCTCAGCATCTCTATCAGTTTCAACCATGCAGCCTCTCTTTCCGTCAGTCACGTAATATTGATGGAACCACTTACGGGCTACGGGTACAACGGAACCCGAAAACAGCAAACCATCCACCTCAGCCCTTGCGCGACGCCATCTTGCGAAAACCCAATCAAAGTCGTTGCTGACGTTATTGCGTCGGCGCGCGCAAGGTGAAGAGGCCTTGATGACGCCGGCCTCAGAAAACGCATTGATACAAGTCGCGAATGAAAGCTCCGCTGTTTCTACTGATCGCCCCTCCCCCGGTAAACCCCGCCTGCGCGCGAGACAAGATCTGCCATTTCTGTAAAACATTTCAGAGTGCTTTGGCCAATGGGGAAACCCATAATAGAAAAAGGAGGCGTTGGCTGTAGCCAATGATTTCTAAGAAGAATGGCGGGGGAGAAGGGGGGAAATGAGTTACTTTCGTTTTCCCGCCAATCAAAATTTATTATCCCGCCTCCCCGCTAGATATTTTCGCCTGCTCCTTTTTCCTCTCCTTACACGCCCAGTCCTGCAATAGGCGACAGACCAGGGAGCGGCTTACTGGATTGGTCAGCCGTCCTACGGAGAGGACTGGAAACCAATGGCCGCGACGCAATTCTTGGGCTGGAAGGGGGGGCGGAGCAAAAGGCGAATGAGGGCAAACACTGGGTGTCCGACGGCGAGGGAGTTTGTGTGTGTCTATGCGTGTGCTCCGCGCGTGCGCGCGGAGGTGCCGTGGTTGGTTTAGCGGTCGCCCCTGTCGCTCCCCTTCCCCCCTTCACAACCCGGGCAGAGCCGTCAGGTGAGAGGATTTTTGAGTCCCTTGACGTCGGTAAAAGGTAACGGGGAGGCCTGTTCTGTCACACCCTCAACTCGTGCAGGTTATTTTACAGTGGGCCTTGACTTGGCCCGTTTCTTCCTCGTCCCTGAGTACTGGGGGGCCCCTCTCAGTCCGAAGGATCGCCCCCTGCGTGCCTTGTACTGGACAGGACGATCCAGACTCGTGATCTCTGCCCGCCCTTCCTCTTCCCTCTCCATACGATCACGCCCACATGGTTCCGTGTTGATTAACCTGGAAGAAGAACCGACGCCTCTCCTTGGTTGTAATCACTGCTCACATTTACCTCATAGTTGCTTTCCCTGAAAGGGCAGGAACCGTTGCTCTTTATGTAGTATACATGAGATCTTTAGAAAAGCCCAAGAAAACGTAAATAGAATTGCAACTTTGTGCAGCCTAAGTTAATCGGTTGCAGTTAAGTTGGAAATGAGCCTCGTCCCTTGCCGTTTGGGACTTTTTCTTCCGATAAAGGTATACAGATCAGAGGAATTTTTCCTGCCATCTCCCCAGGGCCCTCACTTTAAAATGTAAAGTTTAAATTGTTATAAGCATCCGTTTGTTTTCGTTTGTATTCGTCTGTAACCTTCCTTATCCGTCCACCTATTAAATTCTGCATTTCTTTCATAAATAAAAGTCTCAATTTACTTGTATCTATCTTGTTACTGATCTTTATAGTTGTATTTCGTATTTATGACTTCCAAATATTCCATAATACTCTTAGGCCATCATAATATCTTCACATTTGCCTGTCTATTCTACCTTTTAATTTCTTCTTTTGTCAGTGACATGCCAATTTTAAGTGTCCTTTTTTACCTACCAGTTCTGGTTCTTGAACTTCCATCCTAATTTTCTCAAACATTCTTCCTTGATCTTGATGTGAATGCTTTTCTTTTCACTTAACCTTATATTGGTAGTATTTAGTTTCCTTTTGTTCTGTTTATATAATACAGTTACACATCTGGATAGCTATTCTAATATATCCCATTCTTCATCCAAATATATACTATGGGTTAGCAGTCTTCTACAGAGGTTTTGGACTTCAGCTCCCATTAACCTCAGTTGTAGTTTAAAATATTTGGAAAATATTCTAATACTTGCAGTGTGTGATTGAGGTTCATCATAATTTTTCTACTTATTCATTTTGTAGGCTTGTTCACATGATGGTAATCATGTTTGGATTATTATGTGGTATAGTTTTTATTTTCCTGTGTGGCTTTATATGTCTTCTTACTGTTTCTGAGGAAGAAAGATTGTTCTTTAGTAATATATTAATCTTTTATATAATTGTTGTAGAAATGAGTATTTTTAATAAATGGGTTTCTCAAATTTGCAATAAAATTTCATATATATCATTTATATACAGCATGGAATTACTATTTTTAAATCAATTTGGTGGACACTTTGTAAAGCCTCTTAATGGAACATTACTAACAGTAAGAGAAAAATGGTAAAAATACTAAAAACAATGCATTTGCACTTTCTTGAAAAGCATTACTGCCATTTTTAAATGAGTGGATTATTTAGTTCATTCCTTTATGTTTTAGTAAGCCTATTTCTTGTTCTTTATGCAATTATGGCATTATAATTTTGCTATTCGATGCTTATGGAAAATAAATAGATTAAGGTTTAAGTGTTAGAGATTTTTTTTTGATAATTTAGAACATTTTCTGGATGAAACCAAAATCATAGGAAATTATATCAAGATATGTAAGCTGTCCTCTCCTGTTTCATATAAAAATTAAGATGTGAAGTTGATTTTGGAAAATTATTGCAAATTTATTATTCTTGTTTGTTTTTTAATTTATAAATTTGGTCAGACTATATTTATATTTATATAAAGTGATTCACTCAAATCTCTCCATTGTCATGTTTTTATTTATTAAATTTAAATGCTACCCATCTCACTAGCGAGTGACTATGGGCAACTGATGATGATGATGATGATGTTCTGTCATAGGCAGCCAGATGTTTAGATTGCATTTGGCATTTTACCCCTACCGAGTCCTTCCAAAGGACTTGGGATAGGCAGAAGTTGTTTGATAGTGTTAATGGTATCATCACAGGTTGTAAGCTATTTTTATTAAAGCTGCCTTTTACAATTGATTGATGATTTGTCACTGATATTGGTGTTAAAGTTGTTTTGGGATTGCACTCCAGGCCACCTATTACTATTGCTACTATATTTACTTTCTTTTAACACTGCGGCTATACATTTATTTGCAGGTCTTTGTATTTTGTTATGTTCTCATTTCTTTCTCTTCTATTCTGCTTTCTCTAGTTACTGTCAGTTCCACTATCCAGACTTTTTTGTCTGTCTTATCAACAATTGTCAAGTCTGGGGTATTATGTGGCACGTACTTGTCTGTTTGAATTCTAAATCCCTGAAGCATTTTAGCTTCTTCATTTTCTGTTATTTTGCCTACTTTGTGGCAAAATTCTTGTTTGTAGACAAGTGATATTTTTATTGCAGATTCTCCAGTGCACTGTTGTTGTTTTTATTCTAAATATATTGTGGCCACTTACTCCCATAAACTATGAAACTAATCCTGTCCTATTTTTATCTAATCAACTAGGAAGGGAAGGGATCAAACAAGCAGTTAGTGGTCTTTACACATATTCTGTCTGTCTTCTCAAGTTCTTCATGATGAAAACAATCTATTTTTACATCATAAAAGATTACTATTTTTACCTCCCTGTGACTTTGTCTTAATGCTTGAGTCCAATTCAAGGCAATTCTAATTGACACTATCTGCAGAGAATATAATTTTCTCACAGTGAAGCTCTAATTATTCTAGTTCCCCTTCTCTAACACCTAATGAATAAAGATATAATAAAAGCCATCTATTCTGCACAGGTGTAGTGAAAGCCAAGAAGTGAATTCTTTTTGCAGTATATATTGTACGGAGTACAATAGAATTCTTTATTGGCCAAGTGTGATTGGACACACAAGGAATTTGTCTTGGTGCAAATGCTTTCAGTGTACATAAAAGAAAAGAAACATTTGTTAAGAGTCAAGAATCATCAGGTACCACACTTAATAATAGTCATAGGCTTATGATTGCCCCATTCTATGTTCAATCTGATCTATGAAGTTTATAGATAGTGAAGTAAGTTTAACATACTTTTATATGTGAAAAAAGCCATTAACACTTCTATTATTTCACAGACATTTTCAAGTTAAGAGGGGATTTAGCTTAGTAACAAACAAATCTGTCATACTCCATTGTGATAGAATTAAGAATGTCAATAGAATTAAGATACTTTTCATTGTACAAATATATTGCTGCTTATGAAAGGAAATTTTGAAGGGACAACTTCACCAATGTATCAGTTACATCAGCCTGAGTACTAATTTTGGATCTTGCAAAATATAGTGACTGCTTTTCTCGCTTAAGTTCTTGCCCTTCTTTGCAATAGTATCTAGGCAATAAATTATAAAATACACTTTAAATCTCTTCTAGATTGAGGGACTATTAGCTAAAAGAAGCAAAGCTGAAATATATGTGTTCTAGGCCAGCATACTTATAATTATTAGTTTCTGAGAACCAACAGAATGGCTTCCAACATGTTGTGTTTTCCATTTTTCCACTAATTGACTACAGCTGAATTATCAGCATAAATGTATTTCTAGTGTAACAGTGAAGCACTTGCCTTCTCAAAAAGGGAACAATTTTGAAACTGTCTTTTGGTTGGAGGAAATGGTTTTTTTTTCATAGCTTACTTGGTTACCCAACTCCTATTTTCAAATTTCAGTAGTCTTTCCCAACATGATATCCCCAGATGGGTTGGGCATTATTTTCCAGAATTAACAGTGGCTATGTTTATTGGAACTATGGAAGTTGTAATCCAACTCATCTGGAGAACATCAGGTGAGGAAAAGTTGCTTTGCAGCATTATTTTACATATTTCACATTATGTTTCCTAATTGTGATCTCAGAATTTCACAGTAGTTTTTGGAGGGGTTATTGTTACCCAGTTTTGGTGGTATATTGCTTTGTGATTATCAAATATCCTTTGAAGAAAGTTTTCTGCAGTGAAACTTTCATTTCTTTGAATTAGGCCTCATGTATGAGGAAAAACATTTTAAAATCTAAGGTTATATTCTTATTCAAATTGTTTATGTATCAGTTTAGACTCTGAA
The DNA here is from genome assembly GCA_009733165.1 of Naja naja. Taxonomy (NCBI): domain Eukaryota; kingdom Metazoa; phylum Chordata; class Lepidosauria; order Squamata; family Elapidae; genus Naja; species Naja naja. The sequence goes on along the minus strand of CM019148.1, from coordinate 333,816,282 downwards.
AAGTTAGACTTGAATATTGGAAAGGATTGGGGAATTAATTGTCAAAGATTTAGAATAATTAGATGCATACAAATACTAATTTATTTTTATTTTTGTCTTCCCTTTCAATTTGTTTGTTATGAAATGTTAGGTGGTACTAGTCTAATTTGATAGTCTAATTTTAAGTGTAGGAGACATAGAAAAATCTTCAATGTCATTATTCAGTTTATTTGCCATCATAACATTCTTACATGAATTCATCTTACAAAAAACCATATTTTAATGTATGATTTTCTTGTAACTTTATGAAAGACTATTAATCTTTCTAAATGAAGTGATACTGAACAAAATATGTCAGTCATATGGCATAATAATTCACACTACTTATATCGATACTAGAAACATAATTAATAATTCCATGTAGTAGAGGACAGGTGATATATTGTAGGATGATTATTCATGGTCTCCTTATAGTAATTTTTTATGCTTGGTTTCCTCTGTTCGATGAGATTCAGAGAATTGAAGTTGTTAATGTTCATGAACATCTAGTATATAGAATAGTTTTTTTCTTATAAAAACATTATTTTACAAACAATAGTACATAATTTTGAGCCTACAGAGTTAGGAAGTATTCAGATTCTTTGAAATAGTAGATAAAAGGAAGAAGTATCCGGCTTGCTCCGGATACCGTCAGCCAGGCAATGTCGGCTGGCGGGTCCACGGGCTAGGGCCTTCTCTGTAGCGGCGCCATCCCTCTGGAATATGCTCCCCGTGGAGATTAGAACCATCCCAAATCTACTTGCCTTCCGCAAAGCTGTTAAGACCTGGCTTTGTCGGAGGACATGGTATTGAGATCTTGAGATTTTGCTCTTCCCCCATGTATGTTTTGGATTGGTATGAATGAGTTTCTTGTTTTTAATATTGTATAGAAATTGTTTTTATCCTTTTGTACGCCGCGTCGAGTTCCCCTTTGGGGGAAGTGAGGCGGGATATAAATCTAATAAATAAATAAATAAGTAGAGCTATTTACTCAATCAAATTTCAGTAAAAATCAGTATCTTTGTATGTGTGCTGATGTGTGTTGAATGCAAATAATGATTAAACTTTGTGATATCATATAGGCCAGCAGCCATGAGCTGGAGCAGAAATTATCTAGTGACAATTGTGAAGCCTTGTTCTTCCAAAAAGAACAAGATAATACAGACAGAAATTATGGCTGATTTATTGACGCCATTAAAGAGTTTCAAAAGAACCTGTCTATTATATGAGGAATTGTTCAACTCCCTTATTTTCCCTCTGTGTATCAATACTACGCCTGAATTCTGATTGTAATAAGACTATATTTAGTCCTTAGACAATACGTGGGCTTCTTTGAGACTATCCAAGAGTATTACATGCCTTGCCTTGGTATGATCTTGATTAATTGACCATGTCTGGGGAAGGTAACTATGGTGCTGAATTGCCTCCTTTTGTACTTGACCCTCCTGAAAGTGGACTGGTGGAGTCCAAACTCTTTGGAAATAGTTTTGTAACCTTTTCCATCCTGGTGAGCATCCACAACTTTTTCTCAGAGGTCATCTCCTTTGTTCAAGCCATGACACACTTCCAATATGAATTTATTGTGAAGATCAACACATGTATGTGGAAGCCATGGTGGTGCAGTGTTCAGAATACAATATAGCAGGCTAACTCTGCCGACAGCCAGGAATTTGATCCTGACCAGTTCAAGGTTCACTCAACCTTCCATCCTTCCAAAGCCAGTAAAATGAGGATCCAGATTGTTTCAGACATTTGCAAACCATTCAGAGAATGTTATAAAACACTATAAAGAGGTTTATAAATCTAAATGCTACTGCTGTCAAGCTTTGACAGTGTACTTTGTAGTTTTTGAGATACTATATTTTGAATACTTTCATATTGAAGAAGTTGAATATACATGTTAAACATTTATTTTTGTTTGCTTGAGATTTTTTTAAATTTTTTTTAATACTATCAGTTTTTAAATACATGAGAATCCAGTTGCATTTGGTGGACCTTTTTTGTTTCAAACGGCTGTGCAAAGCATTAAAATGGAAACACATTTTCTTGAAGCATTGAAGCAACTACATCCTTTGCTTAGCCTTTATCATTTTTGCATGTATGTACAGGTAATCCTCATTTAATGACTGGCAATTCTGTTGCTAAGTGATGTGGTTGTTAAGTGAAATATTACTTAAGCAGACCAGACTTACAGCATAAAATCCTTTGCTGTTGTTAAGTGAATCACCCATGGTCATTAAGTGTGACATACGTGCAATTTGTGATTTACTGCCAGCTTCTCATTGACTGCTTGTTGGAAGCTGTCTGTGAAACTCACAAATGGCTATCAAATGATAATAAGTAAACCATGATAAAGGAAGGGAGCAGTAAAAGAAGGGATTCAATTGGATTTTACTGTCGCCTTTGTGCTTGGGCTCGATAGGAATACTGTGACAGTTATAAGTTAGAGGACCACTCATAAGTTTGAAATTTGCTGAACATGGCAGTCATTAACTGAAGATTACCAGTTCATGTATAATTGGTTTTCTGGTACTTTCTATGGAAATTATTTATTATATACACATGCAGAGATGGGCAATCTTCACAGCTGCTTTAAATCATATAACTGCTTTACTGTTTTGAGGAGGTGTACTTTGAAAATCACCTCTTTTGAATGCCCTGCACAATCCTAGAGAGAGAAGAAAAACTATTTTTCATTAAGATTGGTAAGTTCCTGTCAACAATTTTATTGCTGCCACTTTTACGTACTTTTGTTGCTATTTTGCTATAACTTCACAGTAAGTTTTTCCAAATTCATTTAAATAAAATCAAATATATAATTTTAAAAAGTTAGAATATATTAAGCTTTCTTCATTTCCACTTTCTTCTGCCCTTTAATTTGATAAATATATATTGAAAAAGGAGCCTTATATATTGATTAAAGAATGCTGCTTAACTGTTACTCTCTTAAAGCTAGAAGATGGGGAAAAAAAGCCGAGTGAAAACACAGAAGTCAGGTACTGGAACTACAACAGCTGTTTCTCCAAAGGAGATATTGAATCTGATTAGTGAATTGTTACAGAGTAAGTATATCCTAATTTTTTGCAGGGTAAGGGGATAATGTCAGAAGAAATGTTACAGAAGAAAAATGTTCAATATTCAAACATGGAATCAATGCTTGTTTGGAATATATTTGTATTTTTGTTGTTTAGAATATTTCTGTTGATCAATTGCATGTAAGTCTTCTGTTTTCCAGGTTCTGATATTTTGTCCTGAAATATTTAGGGAGATTTTTAGGTTTTTTTAGATTTATTCTTCTAGTATTTGGAATGAATAGAATTTATGTATAACATTTGTATAATAATTTTCTGATGAATATACACATTTGTAGACACACAAAGTTACATTTTTGCTTATGCTTGCAGAATGTAGCAGCCCAACTCCTGGTCCTGGAAAAGAGTGGGAGGAATATCAGCAGATCCGAGCTCTTGTTGAGAGAATTCGTAAAAAGCAGAAAGGTATGTGAATAAAGTAGTAAGACATAGCATTGAAATACTACATTAAATACCAAGGTATTTAATTGCCTTCCGTTGCTCTAAAAATAGCAGCTTAAGTAAATTGGTTTTGAAATGTATTGTTCATGTTGTATCTATGTTATATCTTTTCGTTGTTCTCAGTTGCCACTGTTGCAGTTGTGAAATAGGTGGCCATATAAATAGATTTAAATAAATAAATTCCAAGCAAAATCAGAGTCCTTGACTTTTGTGATTGGTGGGGGTTTCTGCCTACATTTCAATATTTAGTTACATGCTAGGTAACATCTTCTGTGCTAGGAAGAATTGGGTTTGATCTCTGTTTATATACATAGCTTGCCCTATCAGAATTGATAGGGGTATTGTTTTCTCTGTGGCTGTTACTTGATTAGGCTATTGTTTATTGTGTATCCTTAATTTCACAACACATAGGCAGTCTTAACCTTTAACTGGGAAACTGTAAGCATCCTAGACCAGGGCTATTAAACTCCTGGCTGGCAGGCCGGATGTGTCATGTGCTGGCCACACACCTGGTTTAGCGAAGGGGAAAATGTGACGCTGCCGTGACAACGTGAGTTTGACACCTCTGTCCTAGACCAAGCTAAATCCACATACCCTATGGCAGTGGTGGCGAACCTATGGCATGCGTGCCAGAGGTGGCACGCAGAGCCCTCTCTGTGGGCACGCAGCGCAGATTTTGAATAATAAACCTTGTTTTGACTGCCTCTGTCTCTGTGCATACATTACAGAAGTTGTCCTGTCTGATTTGTTTATTAATTACATGACTGAATCATTGAAGAAGTCACACTATCATGGCCCCAAATTAGCAGGGTGCAAAGTTGTGATATGTATGTAGATGATGCAATTCTTAACTGTTGCTGTCCAGTAAGAATTAGGAAGGCAATGAATTCTATAATCCAATACCATACACAGAACAAGTTGGCAATTGCAAAAATCTAAAGTCATGGTCATTATTCCAAAAACCAAAATGCAAACACATTTAAATACTTGAGAACGGTTTTCCATCCTAAGGAAACTGGAGGGCCTGTGGGGATTATGTCTTCCATTGATAACAGGTTCTACAATAATCATCAATATTTTTTTTAAAATCAGAGGCAGATTAGTACTAGCAGGGTTAAAACTTTTCTATGCTACAATCTTGGCCCAAATACTGTAAGGAACCCATACCTCTGTTTTGGGAAGAATGCTCGTGTGACACCAATTTCATTGTAAGTCATGAAAGTCACATGGCCCAAAGGTCAGTTCTCTGCAAAAGTTGTAAATCATGTCAAGTGACCATGGAATGCTGCAACTGCTTATAAAGGGGAACTGATTGCTAAGTGCCTGAAATGCAATCAGTCATGTGACCACAGGTGGGGGGGGGTGGCACATTGGAATTCTGGAACCAAGTTGTTAATATATTTTGGGAGGAGTCCATGATAACTTCAAATGGTTGCTAAGTGACCAGTCATTAAGGAAGGAATACCAAACCTAATGTTGAGGTTAATGCATTGAGGCTAATGTTAAACCACTAGCTAAAGCTTCAATTCTTCTCTCAAGTTTATGTCCACTAATAATGGGAATGATTTTCATTAAATTGGAGTAATGCCATACACAAAAACAAATGATATAAAGGTATCGGCATTCGTATGATTCTTGGAGTTTGTTTGAACCAAACATGCACTTCTGCAAAGAGGAAATTATATTGAATTCTATCTACATTTGCCACCTCAGCATCACTCAAGTTGGGGGCACCTGTCCCGAGTTACATTTTTGGCTGTGATGGCCTCCTGCAGTGCTCAGCCAGCAAAAACAGAGCTCAGGAGCTCCACACGTGGCCCTCCCGAGCTCTATTTTCACTAGAGGAGCACTGGAGGAGGCTGTCACAGCCAAAAATGGATCCTGGGAGGGGTGGCCCTGACAGGAGTGAAGTTGAGGTGACCACATCCACCCTTACCACACACACACTCCCGAGGTCAAGCTCAATCCTAATGCAGCCCTCAATGAAATCGAGTTTGACACCCCTGAACTAGGCAGAGAATGGGTGCTGTGGAGTGTGAGACGGGAAAGAGGAAAGTGTTGGAGGTGGAAGCTATTTACAGGAACAACTTGCAATCTTCTCTACTGGCTTCTCCATTGACTTTACTTTTGGGAAGCCAGATGGAAGATCACAAATGGTAATCGTATGACTAGGATACTGCAATCATTGTAAGTATGAGCTGGTTGCTAAGTGCCTACATTGCTCTCACATGATCATGGGGTTGCTGAGGTGGCTGGGACTTTGAAGACTGGTTATAAGTACTGCACATTCAGTACTGTTGTAACTTTGGACAGTTGCTAAATGAGTCATGATTAATGACTTACAACTGGTTATTTTATGATCATTTGGAATTATGGCCCATAAAGCACTTCCAGCTGTTATAAAATGTGCTGCTCCTTCCCTGCAGTGACAAGCCAACTATTGATGCCAATGCCTCAGCTCAGAAGTACATGTAGTTTTGGTTTTTTAAAATTCATATTTATATCCCGCCCTTCTCCAGAGACTCAGGGTGGCTTACAAATTTTTTTTTTTGGAGTACAACCGAATGCGCTCAGCAATAGCCTTCATTCCATTGTATATGCCTGCTTGTTATTAGGGCTTTTGGTCCCCCCCAAGCGGCATTTTTACAAAGTCAGCTTATTGCCGCCAACAATCTTGGGTCCTCAATTTACCTACCCCGAGAGGATGGAAGGCTGAGTCAACCTTGAGCCTGGTGGGATTCGAGCCTGCACTAATTGCAGGCAGCTGGAACTAAGTGCTAGGCGTTTAACAGCCTGCACCACCAAGGCCCTTTAGTTTACTTGCATATACACTCACGATGCACTCTGAGTTAGTTACATTTTCCACATAATAGCAGTGATAAATGAATAATGTACATAGGCTTACTAATATCAATTTGTTGTGTATTTTCGTCTCCTATTAAATGTGAACACAGGTTTATCTATTATATTTGATGGGAAAAGAGAAGATTATTTCTCTGAATTAATAAAATGGGCCGGAGAGAATGGTGCATCCACAGATGGTTTTGAAGTGGCTAATTTTGCAGAAGAGGGTTTTGGATTAAAAGCCACACGAGAGATAAAAGTGAGTAAAAGATTACTTTGTTTTTTATGTTTTTCTACTTACTTATTTCTAAATATTTAATGCTGCTTAGATCAAAATAATCTGAATGGCTTACAAAAGTAATATAGGTAACCACAGAGAAAAATGTGTGATTCCATTCATATTCATAATTGAATTGAATATTCATATATGTATTTTGGGGGGGGCTTTTCACCTTTTCAGAGATGTCATGCTCCAAAATGCAATTAAAATCTCATCTATAATGCCTATAATTTTTTAAAAAAATTTCAAGTTCATTGTTCTATTGAGTTATATGTGAATAATACATTATAGAATACAGATAACTGAGTACAGAGCTATTTATTCCATTAAAGCTAGAAATAGTTAATACTGTGATCATTTGGATAAATTAAACCTTTAAATATGAGTTTATATCAATATTAAATATGATTTTTAAATTTAATAAATTTTGACCATAATTCTTTCACTGTTACGTTGCGACTAGTTTTTTAAAGTTGTCCATCCACTTTATCATGCAATTTATTTGTTCCTCCTCCATATCATATCTGAATATTTTGTATATACTGCTTTAACAAATTGTACTAATTTTGTATAAGTATTTCAAATTCTGTTATATTTCTTAATGTTCCTCCCTCATACTTAACATCAGAACTTATACTTACAATAGTTAAAATAGATAGTGCTTGACTTACAAGCATCTGTTCAGCAACTATTTGCTTCAACAGCACTGAACTAATGAACTTAAGATCCATGCCTGAAATTATTACTGTTGTAGGACTCCTCCAGTCATGTGATAAAAATTCAGGAGCTTGGCAGCCTACGTGCATTTACAAGTGCAGGGCTCTTGCATCTCCCACCCATCCCCCATTTGTGCACTTTTGGCCTCCTTCTGACCCAGCTGACCTTCACCTCTTGCTCCTGGTGTTTCATGAGACATGCCCAGCCTGGTTAGCAGTCTATATGGGGCTGGCATGAAGTACTTAAATGGACTGGAGAGTGCCAAAACACTCCTTTGTGCCATGCTTCTAAATCATATGTAGCTGGCTTTACACTGTGAAAAAAGGAAAAAAGCAGAAAGCTGCTTTTTCTGTTCTGCACAGCACAGTACAAACCCTAACACAGTACAAACCCCAGCACTTTCTGGCAAAGTTAATCCAATAATTGTTTTATTGTATTATAAAATGCAAATAATATATTATGGAATACAGATGATAGCTGAGAATAATGGTATTTATGCAACAGAAACTAGAAATCGTTAACATGATGATATTAGAAAAATTATATTAGTGTTAAATATAATTTCTAAAAATGTTAATTAACATAAGATTGCTTAAATTGTACAATTAATGCCAAGTACAACATTTATGAACAATTGCAAAATATATTGAATTGTTTTATAATATGATTTCATTTCAAATTAATTTCCAAAATTCTCTGGATAGTTCTATATGCCTTTCCAATTTCAATATATTTTTTGATTTATTACCTATCAAATATACTGTAGATGGTTCATTGAGTGGGTTATCTGTCAGCCAGATTCTTCACACAAGATACTAATTTTTTCCTTGTGTTAAATATCTTTAAATTATTTTTGTTTTAGGAACATTGATTTTATATCCAGAGAATTCTCAAAAGTTGTGAATTGTTTTCATCAACATTTTTATAGCCCTTTGTAGTTCTGTAATAATTAATACTATTTTGGCTGCATAACATTTAAGCTTATTCCTCTCCACAGGTTTTAAGACATGGCATTTGTTTATCATCTCAAACTTTTTCTGCCAATATTTCCAGATGATGAATAGTTAGGAAGAAAGCTAAATAGTCCTTGACTTACGATTATCACTGGGAGCAGAATTTTGCTTGCAAAACAGTGTGGTTGTTAAGCAGGTCATTAATCTCATTAAGTAAATTTAACAATCATTAAAATTCTCTATTGACTTTGCTTGTTAAAAGCCAATTTGGAAAATCACAAACCACAGTCATGTGACTGCAGGACCATGCAAACTTTATAAATGCAAGTCAGTTGCCAAGAGCCCAAATTGGGATTATGTGATCATTTGGATGGTGTAAAATAACTTCATGAACACTTTCCTCAGTGCTGTCATAACTTCAAACCATTGTTAAGCAAATGGTCATGTCAAGGACTACTTGTATGCTTCTCTTGTTCCTTTATCTAAGATAAACTACTGCAAAACTAACTACTGAAAGTTATCACAGGCATTTTCTGTAGTCAGAAAATATAGTAAAGCTTTCTTCCTTTTTTATGAACCATGGTGGCACAGTGATACAAATGTAGTGTTGGAGAATAAGTGGCCACAGCCAGGAGTTTGATCCTAACAAGCTCAAAGTTGTCTCAGCCTTCCATCCTAAAATGAGGAGCCATATTTTTGGGTAATATAAGCACTGTGGTGGCCTAGAGGTGGAGCACTTGCCTCACAACTGGGAAGCTGAATTCAATCCTAGGTGGTAGATAACTCTCTCCCGGGTTGCAGAGAAAAAAATACCCGCTGTGAGCTCCGCATAGGTGTCAGGAAGGGAATCCGGCCAGTAAATGTTGTACTCCAGGGGTGTCAAATTGGCGGCCCACGGGCCAGATACATCACATACATGCCACGCCCACCCCAGCTCTGCGAAGGGGAAAAAAGTCACAAAACACGTGATAGCAACGTAACGCGGCAAGTTTGACACCCATGTTCTACTCCATTCAGTCGTCCCAAGTCTACTTCGTTGCAAGGGATTACAGAGTCATTAAAAGAAAAAAATTGTGGGGCCAATATCCTGGCTTTGTAAATGGCCCAGAGAGTTCTGTAAAATACAATGGGTTATATGAATCTAACTGCTAAATGCTGTTAAAAACATTTACAGAAATTTGAGTCTGACATAGTCCTTCCTTCATTCATTTGGTATGGAGTTCATGCACTCCAATCTCTTATTTTGTGCCTAGGCAAATAACAATTACATGACTAACTAGTGACCAAGAATTTACCCTTAGGAAGCCCAATAGTGAAGACATGCAACTCATGTAACACTTTGTAAGTTGGCAAAAAATGAGCTGGGTTGCTATCTGAAATGTTACGTTTATTTGATATATATAATATTGTGAACTATTCTTGTGACTTTTATAGGCAGAAGAACTTTTTCTCTGGGTTCCCAGAAAATTGTTGATGACCGTAGAGTCAGCTAAAAATTCAATCCTGGGTAAGAAGAGTTTTTGAAACTATTAACAGATAAATCTAAGATGTATTTATAGGATGTTTTCTACAGAACAATGCTGTAAGTTCTCAGGTAGAATTAACAGACAACCATATATTTAACAGTAGTAATAATTAAATGTCTGTTTTTAAGTAGTGATATAGGGAACTTGGAGAGAAACTATGAATAGTTATTTGTTTGGAAAAGCTAAGATTTCTGTTTTAGTAAAATTCCTAAATTTGATAAATGTTTGAGTATTCTTAATTCTAAATGTTTGCCCGAATCATATCACTACAATTTATTGTGTTCATCTCAGAAAAAAATTGAAACAATGAAATAATATAATGAAGGAACATAATCCCACAAACCTAAATTGCGTCAGTAGATTTAAAGTTATGCTGTGTTAGAAGATTTAGGAATAATAAAGAACATACTGATACCGTGTTTCCCTGAAAATAAGACCGGGTCTTATATTTTTTTGAACCACCAAAAAAGGCATCAGGTCTTAGTTTCAGGGAGGTCTTATATTTCCCCCCATTTTTCCCCCTACCAGGAAGGGTGGGGGCAGTGAGCTGCCCCTCCTGCTTAGCGCCTCCATGGCCTCCGCTAAACAGCTGATCTGTGCTGCTTTCAGAGCCTGAACGTCCTCCGCAAAATAGCTTACAAAAGTTACCTCTGTATTTTTTTCATTGCAGAACTTTCCTCCTTAATATTTAATATGATGATATATATTTAAATTATTGCCTTGTGTATTTATCTCCTATGATAGGAGATAAATTCATTCTGATATAAAATAGATACTTGTTAAGATTTTTTCCCCCTTAATTTTAGAGGGACTAAGATTTTCTTACAAGGTCCTTTCTTTCCTTTTTTAAGGTTCTCTATATTCTCAAGATCGAATTCTCCAAGCTATGGGCAATATCACATTAGCTTTTCATCTTCTCTGTGAACGATACAACCCTAATTCATTCTGGCTACCTTATATCCAGACCCTCCCAAATGAATATAATACTGCTCTTTACTTTGAGGAAGATGAAGTTCAATATCTTCAGTCAACTCAGGCCATACATGATATTTTTAGCCAGTATAAAAATACTGCCCGACAGTATGCCTATTTCTACAAAGTTGTACAGGTAAGAGGCTAAAACAAGTTGCAGTATGTATGAATTATATGCATTAAAAACATGTAAGTACATTTAAAAGGTTCCATTTTGTATTAGTTTTGAATAGTGCAGAAAACTTCACATTGTTGTACTGCTTGTTTTCTTAATATATTCTTATGTTTTAGCAAAATTTTTGTCATGTTTAATACTATCCCCTTTGCTGTTAGAGGTTTCAAGATCACATAAGTTTCATACCTTTATATAGAACTTTTTATAAAATATTTTAAATGCTTTTAAAATAACAAAAAAGGAAACAAAACACAACTATATTATCAAAAAAATGATAAATGGTTAAAAGCGAAGAAAAATACAACAAATTAAAATATAGAACATATGTTACAATAGTAAAATTACAATTCTCTATATAATTATTTACTGCAAACATTATGATATATCTATCTTATATAGCTATCATACTTTTTATCTGTTCTATTTTGTACAAATGAGTCCCATATTTCATTATACTTTCTGATGGCATGCAGCATGGTGTAGTGAGGTTAAGAGAATTAAAGAAAAAAATACTGTCCATTAGGAGGAGAAAAGCTGTTCTGCAAAAGGGGCAGAGCTTGAAGGGAAGATGTCATTGTTCAGCAAATAGATGGTTATGATCTAAATATTGTAGATAAAGAAAAGACTTTTGACCTAAAGTTCCTAGAAGAGATGAAGACAAAGCTGTGTAGAGTAGTAGAATGATTTACAAGACTGTCCTCGTCTGCCCTAACTGATTTGAAAGTTGGCAACTTCAGAAATAGCCCAAACATGTCTAATTAACTGATTATTAAGAGAACTTTCTTATGCAAGGAAGGAGGGAATAATTGTAAACAAAAGCAAAATCTTGTTAAAGGTAGGGGTAGCAATAGGTAGAGGAGAGAATGAAAGTAAGAGTTTATAAATTATTAGAAAAGATACTATGGAATTGAGGAAGAGTTAGAAAAATAACATTTTAAAAAGATAACTTTATTAAAAGAAGCAGTTCAGTGTAGTGGTTAAAGGCACTGGGCTAGAAGCTGGGAAAGTGAGTTCTAGACCTGCCTTAGGCGTAAAACTAGCTGGACCACTTTATCTTACTCTCAGGAAAAAGTCAATGGCAAATCATTTCACAAATATTGTTGCCAATTAATTGCATGGATTTATCCATATATATTCACCAGGAATTTAGACTTGCTCAGGTGGTGGTGGTGGGGAGCGTCTTTAAAACAACACAAGAAATGTTTAGGAGATAAATTTTTGAAAAATAAACTCACTATAATAATGATGTACATAATAAACCTTAATTTGTAATAAAAATGTTTTATCAATAAAAATACACTAAATGTGTAGATTGGCCAGGATTTTGGGAGCTGGATGATGTGGATAAGTACACTGTACTTTGTTATTCCATCATTTTGTTTGTGGATGGGATAGATAAAGGGGGAACCATTGTTATGATTCTTTGTATTTGTGGCCTTTTTGTTAACTCCATGTGTAAAATATTACAGCTGAAGCCACTGAATCTCTTATACAATTAAGTTTGTAGAGATGAAATTGAACCCTATGTTCTTCTACTTAATGCATCTATAGATTGAGTACATGCAAAGATTTTTGACAGGAGCATGTTGACAGGCGAGGTAGAACAGTACAAGGAGAGCATATTTTCATTGATCGATTAATATCTTGGATCATGGCATCATGGCTTTCTAATTCACAGTACAATTTTCTTCTAAATGCTTCTACTTCTAGGCATTAGTTCCTTGTGCTATACCCAGCTTTTTCACAACTTTTATGTAGGTGTCCATAGTTACTAAGGCTTTATATTGCAAAGACAGGAAAATATTCTCAATGTTTAACATAGTGACAGAACATCTTACTAGATTTTATTTTGTGACACCTAAAAATTAACCAAAATCTTCTTGGATAACTATTCAGTGTGCATTAAGCTTTTATTGAAAAGAATATTTGCTATATAGAAATGGGTATATCATATAGTAAATTCTTTCAGCACTGTTGTTTAATGAAATAAAATCTCTGTTGAAATATAATTCTACTTCCTGCCTGCCTTTATTGAATTGTAATGTCAATTTACGACAGTTTTGAACATTTTTAATATTTTAAAATGAAAGATTTGTACCTAGTGCTAGTATTATCATAAAAACATTTTGAAAATTAGGTTAGACAAAGTAGTCCCAGATTGCTTTTAAAGCTATATTCATTTTTTTCCAGACAATATAAAAAATATGCTATCCTTAGTGAAGTGTGCAAACCAGCGATTGCATTTCCTGCATTGGATGAGGAGAGCACATCTTTCTCCTTCTGTCCTGGCCACTTTTTACAGAGGCACAATTGAAACCGTTTTAACAAATTTGCATTACTGTTTGGTTTGATGGTAGCAGTGCCTCAGATAGAATATCCATACAGAAAGTGGAAAGGAGAGCTGAAAAGATTATAGGAAGCTTGCTTCTTATTATTCAGGATATTGCTTAAAAGTGCTATGTGCTTAGAGCTCGAAGCATTATTAGCGACCCCATACACCCACTTCACAGTCTGTTTCTCCCCTCTGGGAAGAGATTTCAAAATATCTAGCAGGACTACTAGATTCTCCAATGAGCTGCTCCGAGCATCCAGTAGTGGGAGGTGCTTAGTCTCTGCTCGGGTAGGCTGGGCTTAATTGATAGGACGCTCCTCCACCTCCATGGGCTCCTCCTTAGCATCCCCCAGTTTTAGCTCAGCCTTCGTTGGATAGGCAGCTTTTTTCTTGGCAGGAATAGGAGCTAGTTTTGAGGTTTGATCTTCCATCTGTAAATTCTAAATTCACATCAAATTGAAATCTGATGACAATTAGAGCTCGCAGCTATTGGAATTACCGCATTCGCGGTGATTGGGGCCAGACACTAATAGACTTGCCATTGCGATTCTTCAAGTCGCGCTGTTTAAAAAAAGCACGGCTTGTCCTTTTTCACCCGAAACGATTCCTCCCCATGGAGAACGAAGGGGTGGGGGCGTCAGAGCCCTTGTTCTCCCCTCCTCGTCTCCCAATTACAAAGGAGCCGTTTTTGAGGCAATTGGGATGGCGAGGGTTTGCTGCTGTGTTTGGCGCTCAATTTAACGGCCAGCGCCATTTTAGTGTGTTCCCGGCTGTCTTTTTTGGCGCACAATCTTAACGGCCAGCGCCATTCTCAGACTACATCAAGTGGAACTTCCATCTTATCCTTCTGCGACTGTTGAGAGGCTTTAACCCCCTTCAGGGCTCTTGGTGCAAAGGCTAGGGGGAACAAATCAACTCCCATTCCTTCAGCTTGGGAAGATTAATTACTGGTTGGCAGCCCTCACAGTTCAAGTACATTTAGTTACATTTTTTTAAAATTTAATTTCTTGCGGTCACAGACCAAAATACAAGTATAATAAAAGAAGAACATGGGAAAAATAAAATCATGAACAATTGGTCACCAGAAACTTTGACTGAGGGGAATTACAGTGTTCTCCTCTGATGGTTACAGCTCTTAAAAAAAAATGGAAACCTGAGAAGTGATGTATGAAGAGCCATCCCCTAGACAATATAAGAACAAATTACTAGCATTGGGTCTGGAGGGGTCTATTTCAAGGAGAGACAGTAACTTAGTTCTGCCTGCGTTATACATAGAGCAGTATAAAAAGACATGCTCCACAGTTTCAACCTCAGCTCTATCATAGGAGCATAGCCGCTCGCTAATCGGGAGCCTCTTATATTGCCTGTCCAGTAGTGCTGAGGGCAAGACGTTGAAACGAGCTAGGGAGAAAGCTCTTCTATACTTGGGGATGGTTAGAGTGTAAAAATAAGAAGCCATCCTCAGTCCATAATTTTTAAATTGGCTGAAGATCAGAGGAGAGCAGGTTTTGTTAGCTCTGGCTCTTAGATATTGCAAGTCAATGTCCACAAGCCGTTGGACTACCCTAAATTGGGCATCCTTAAGGCCATAATCTCCCAGGGCATCCCCCGTAAAACCTAGCAGGTGTAGTTTCTTTGTCAGCTCCCTCTCCCAACGAGAAATATGAGAGTCAGCAAACGTCAGGAAGAGGTAGCTACCAGGAGCTGCCAAAAAGAGCACCTGAAACCACCATTTAAAGGTGTTAATCCACGCCATCCATTTGACTGATCGAGTGCCCAGTTCCAGGTATATCGGAGCAAAACCAACACAAGGAGGAAGACCCAGAAGTTTCCTAATGAAAACAGCCTGGGTTCTTTCAATACAATCCTTGAAGCCCCATATCCATATGGGAATTCCGTAAAGAGTTTGGGCCAAGGTTTTGGCTTTGCAAATACTCAGAGCAGAAGGCATAAACTGGCCTCCTTGGGTATAGAAAAATCTTAGAATCTGGTGGTGGCTACAGGAGGCCGAATTCAGCACCTGGATTCGATGTCTAGTCCAAGCACCGGTGTTCTGAAATTGAATACCTAAATACTTAAAGTGGAAAACCTGCCTAACAGCATTACCATTGATAGCCCAGTTGAACAATTTCCAGGCTCTAGAAAACACCAGTACTTTTGATTTGTCATAATGGACAAGTGGTTCTCAGCACAGTAAGACCCAAATGCAGAAAGTAATCTTTTCAGACTTGGCCTTGACAATGAAAGGAGGACCGCATCGTCAGCATAAAGGAGAAGCGGGATCTTCGTAGTTGACAGCTTTGGGGCGTGGGACTCAGTACGTCCAATGTAAGAGGCTAAGTCAGATAAGAATAGATTAAACAAAAGAGGAGCCAGGACATGACCCTGCCTTACTCCGCTCTTGATCGGGATAGGATTTGAGAGTTCTCCCTGCAAGCCACACCTGACCTGGCTAGAGGTCTGGTTACACAAGGATCTAATTAGGAACAAGAGACGTCTGTCCATGGAACTTTTGAGCAGTTTTGACCACAACAGTCCCCTAGGGACTGAATCAAATGCTGACTTTAGATCGATGAAAGCAGTAAAAAGTTTGCCACCTGCTATGGTAGAATATTTATCAACGAGGTGAGCTAGGACAAAACAGTGGTCCAGTGTAGCACAGCCTGCTTTAAACCCGATCTGTTCAGCACCAGTAATGTTAGACTCCTCAACCCAGCTGAGGAGTCTGCGTTGGAGATATTTAGCATACAGTTTTCCAGTGATGGAGAGCAGGCTTGTGGGGCGATAGTCAGCTGGGTTGTTCCTATTTCCTCGTTTAAAAACTGGAACAATAATTGCTAGGTTCCAGGAGGTGTTGCCAGAGGTGTTGATAGGAGTGAAGAGTGTTGCTAAGAGAGGAACCCACCACTCGGGATTAGATTTTGGCAGATGAGGGGGTATAGCATCAGGGCCAGGGGCTTTGCCTGACTTGAGTTCGGAAATAAGCTCAGTAATCTCAACGTGAGTCACGGGTTGCCAGTCAGGAATTGCAGAAGGCAGTTGTGGCCCAAGCTCAGTCAAACTTGTTGACGCCTGGAAGATTGACAAGAAATGGTTTTCCCAGTCTCTGTTGGAAATACAGCAGAGTGGGAGTTCTTGATAACCAGGCAAGGAGCTGGCAACAATTTGCCAAAATAGTCAAGTGTTCTTCTGCTGGATGGAGAAGAGAAGTAGATCCCACTTCTCTCTTTCTTTAGCCCTCTTTTTCTTAGCAATTAGTCCTTTATTCTCACGCTTCAAACGATAGTAGTCTTCTGGTGGGCATTTGTCCCCTCGATTACGATAGAGCAGGTAAACCCGATTAATCTGGTTCCTGAGCATCAGACATTCTTTGTCAAACCAAGGATTGCTTCTTGAATGATATGGACCACTTGGCCTATGGATGGCTCCTAGCTCCCTTTGAACACTATTAATTAGTGATTCAAAGGCCAAGATTGTCTCTGGGCCGCTACTTGCTAGGGTCTGATTGTATAGGCTGAGAGACTCCGGAGATGATAAAAAGGAGTGGAACTTTCTTTCAGTATTAGAAGACCACAGTTCAAGTATATATAGATACACAGCAGCACAACAGCGAGCACCAAGGCCTGTGTCCACCTGTGCAGGCAGCTGTCGAGGGCCTATTACACATAAAGATTATTGCCGTAAAATTGAGCATTCTCATATTTGGCATAGCAGTTATCTAATTCTTCTCTTATATGGTATTGAGACATTAATAATTTCATTTATTCATATATTAATTTTTTATATAATTATAATAATATTAATATAATATCTACATAATATATATATGTTTATAGATACTACTACTACTTTATAGATACTACTACTACTACTACTACTAATAAAATACTTATCTCAAATTGATAGTTACCAAGAAATAACCCCCCAAAAAGGGAAATAAGTATTTATAGGGCCCCCTGCCCCTGTCTTGGAGCAAGACCCTGGATGTGCCAACCGTCCACATACATTTTTGCCTCGTAGGTTTGAGATACCTTAAAAGAGTCATAATGGCAAGCAGAAATAGTTCTAAGGCATGGACCCAAGACAAGTCAAAACGAGCTAAGGGTCCTTCAAAGGCCGCAGAAAAGGATGCCAATAGACACCACAAGGCGTTAGAAAAGACATCAAAAAATGCACGAGGGAGGCTGAAAAGAATTCCCAGCCCCCTACTCCAGCTAGGCTGCCTGAGGTTCTGGACACCCCTGTACCATTAGACTTGTCCATGCCAACTAGGCTGACTAACACTGGCCCGGCCCAGCATGTTCCCTCATCAGGGGCACCTGTTCCAAGGCGAGCCCCTCAGGCTACCTTCACAGCAACAGTGGCCTGACTCCGCCAAGAGGAGTTCTTTCCAGAGGAGGTCCCAGAGGGAATGAAAGCATGGATGGAGCTAGTGATCCGCAGAGGAATCGTGGCGGGGGTGCAACAAACCGTGAAGGCCAGGCAGATTCCAGTTTGTGAATGCGACTCATAGTCTGTACGGTCTCTATGCAGAACGGATCTTCATTACCCTCAGGTACCGCTCCAAGAGGAGTTTTCTATGATTTCTCATATACATCCACATGAGCTGCAGGAGGAGTTGCAGGAGGAGGAAGAATGAGAGGACCAAATGGAACAAGTAGAGGCAGGGTCAGTACACGACAGTGAACCAGTCCTGTCGGAGGCGGACCCCCTCAAAAGAGGCATGTCAGATGTCGAAGGCATCACGCCTGACCAACCTACCTTTATGGGGCTGTTCCATCCTCAACTATTCAAATCTCTCCTCTTCAAGGCCAAAAACACCGCTTGCCTTGATAAATCTCCCCCCTCTGCCCAACAACCAGAATCACAAGGGGAGTCAGAGGATTTGATTTTCTCGCAACCAATTACCGAAGCAGACGTTATCCCAGTCCCGCAGATGTTTTCGGATCTGGTCCAGAAACAGTGGGCTTCGGCAGCAGCGTACCCCACCCCCACAGGATATGACAGAAACATTTTCAATTTGGCTTCAGAATTTTCAAATTCCCTTAATACCCCTGAAGTAGATGAACCAGTGGTAGCCTTAGCATCCTCCTCTGCGATTCCCACCAAAGCAGAGGAGGCACTTAAGCCAGAAGAAAAAAGAGCCGAGATAGCTCTCCGGAAGGCGCATCAGTCAGATGCCTGGGCCATAAAGGCGGCAATGGCCGCATCTTTTTTCACTAGATCTTCCCTCAGATGGCTCCGTCACCTGAGGGAAACCATTACAAATTCTATTATCAGGGCGCATCAGGACATCGCCAAACTAATTGTGGCCGCAGAATTCTTTGCGGACGCAACATTCAGTGCGGTCAAATTTTCAGCACGAGCCATGGCGTTGCAGGTTATAGTTTGCCGATTGCTAAGGCTTAGGCACTGGCAAGCTGATACTAAACACAAATGGAAGCTTGCCTCTACCCCAATTTCAGGAGACAAATTGTTTGGCGCCGTCCTAGATCCGCTTCTGACAGAAACCAGAAGTAAGAAAAAGATACCCCCCTCCCTTTTTCATTGCCCAGATAACAGAAATTACCAGCCCTTTTGGACAGGTTCCTTTCGTCCTATTCCCCAAGATTCCAGAGGGTATCTGGCTTTAGGAGCAGCCCACAGAGAGTGGTGCACTGTTACCCGACCTGGGACCTTAACAAGGTCCTCACGGCTCTCACGAAAGGCCCCTTCGAACCACTGAAAACTACGAGTCTACATTTTCTCTCATACACGGTAGTTTTCCTGGTAGCAATAACATCAGCATGACATATCTCAGAACTAGCAGCCTTGTCAGCCCGACAAGAACTTTGTATTTTTCATGCTGACAGAGTGGTTCTTCGTCCAGATCCTACGTTCATCCCGAAAATTAATTCGGTTTTCCACAGGGCACAAGAACTTGCTCTCCCAAACTTTTGCCCGAGACCGTCTCAGGGGCTAGAACATCAATGGCATCGACTAGATGTACAAAGAGCTCTCCGTATGTATTTACACCGAACGGCTCCTGTCAGGAAGACTGAGGCTCTTTTCATTTCTTTTCAGCCAACCACTCAGGGACACAAAGTCTCACCTTCAACTATAGGCAGGTGGTTGAAAGCCGCAAGTGCTAAGGCATAGGAGATTCAATCATTACCAGTGCCTAAGGGCATAACAGCGCATTCGACCAGGAGTGTCGCAACTTCAGCGGCTTGGGCCACACAAGCGCCAATAGCAGAAATATGTCGGGCGGCAACATGGGCTTCCCCATTGCCCTTCATTAAACATTACAAAATTGATGTGTTTGCCTTTGCTGAGGCCTCCTTTGATAGGAGAGTTTTGCAACGGGTCCACACAGACCATGGGGGGACACCACTCCAGATGGAGACCCTCCCGTAGGACAAGCCAAGCTTTGGTATGTCCCACTACTGGATGCTCGTCGCAGCTCATTGGAGAAGGGGCATTGGTATTTATCTGATATGCCCATTGTCTCTGAGCTGCGATGAGCATCCAGCCCCACCCAATTTCTATCTGGTGGGATCCTGTTCCAGCCAACAATTGACCAAGGTAAAAAAGGCGAGGGTTACATCACTTCGTCTTCGCCAAAACTGGGGGACACTAAGGAGGAGCCTGTGGAGGAGGAGGAGCATCCTATCAATTAAGCCCAGCCTATCCGAACAGAGACTAAGCACCTCCCACTACTGGATGCTCGTCGCAGCTCACAGAAAATGGGCGTATCAGGTAAGTACCAACGCCCTTTCCATAACAGCTTTGTTCCATATGTCATCCATCTTGTAAACTCGCAGGATTTCTTTTTTTCACCAAGTATATGTATACATTCAAACTAGACTGTGATGTTTCTCTGTGTCATATGTGTGTGCATGTGGGGAAATGCATAATGGCTATCTTTTGGGAAATGAATGCAACGAAATTTCATTTTAATGTATGCTGATTAGAGTACATTTAAAGTGACAAAGTTTTTATTCTTTTCTATTCTAAAATAACTTTTCTTGTTTTAACGTTTCTTTTTTTGTGAAGTCAGTCTTTAGTTCATTTGCTTAATGTATGTAATTGCTCTAAAATTGCAGTACTGGTGGCATTTTTTTAGTTGAGCAGTTAAAAACATGCCTGGACAAATTGTAAGATACTATGATAGAAGGATGAAGGCTGAAAGATTCAAGTTTCCTCCCTTTAGAACAGAAGGTGCTATATTAATGAGACGCCAATGTCATAGATAAGCTCCAGCATTTTAAAAAAGAAACCTGGCAACACAAGGCTTTTAATGTTGTTTTAAATGATGTTTTTTTTAAAAAGTATGTCTGCCATATGCTACCCTAGTGCAAAGTTAATAAAGTGTGCCACCAAGTGACATGATATCCAGATTATATCTTATGTGTAATACTGACATTTAAAAGTAGACAAGTGTGATCATTAGCATGCCAGCATTCCAAAGTGAAAGATGCATTTTGAAGGAACAATAGAGTGTTTGTATTCTTTCAGAAGAACTTTTAAAAATGTGTGTTCTATCTAAAATTGTTTCAAGTCAGTAGTAGTAATGTATCACAAGCTTTATGGTATAATAACTTGAACTATTGTTATATATTCTTGGGTGGACTCTTTATACCATAACATTGACTAACCCTGACTGAGTTGGATTCAATTACATATTATTCCCTCTAATGGATAGCACAGTAGAGAATGTAGTAAAAACTGAGAAAATAGCTGATTTTAGGGATGTTTGAAAAATAAATATTTAAAAATAATTTAAAACACAAGATGACATGATTCAGATGGAATGTTAATTACTAAATGAAAATGAAAAACTGATTCATAGATACATAGTGGGTAGCTAGCATGGCTTTCTATGAGGATGTAACTAGAGCCCAGACTGCTTTTAGTGACCAAAAGACTACAAATCAAAAAGTCTCTGCTTTGATTTTTAGTTTTGCTGTACATTTACTTGGGTAGGGTCAGCTAAGTCATTCTCCTC
The DNA here is from genome assembly GCA_009733165.1 of Naja naja. Lineage (NCBI taxonomy): Eukaryota > Metazoa > Chordata > Lepidosauria > Squamata > Elapidae > Naja > Naja naja. Next base: position 333,794,945 of record CM019148.1, on the reverse strand, counting down.
CTGCCTTTCACTATTAGAGTTAATAATGCTGACATGCTTATAAAAGTGCTGTTAGGAATATTAGTGGATAGTGTATATTTATCACTATATAATGCTGCCTAGTATTATAATAATAGTATTGTACCTGATTGGAAGGTGAAATGGTTTAAAAGGGTAGCAAGGTAAATATCTTTATGATTATGTATCTTTAAGAATGATGTAAATCAGATTTGCCCTGTGATGTTTCTGTAATACAGTTGAATCTGAAATCTAGCTCTTGTTGTCTAGCTCGGTATATACCAGTCTGCTTGCTGGTTTACAAACAATAAAAAGTTTATAATCATATTTGATTATTAATAATACAGTGTCTTGATGAAAGCAGTAGGAGTAAATTTTCAAGATGTTATTTCTAAGCTCTTTCACACTACAATTATTCTGAGTGCATTTGAAACCTGAGGGATGCTTCTACATCTCTTATACAAATTTATATATTCAAAAATAGCCGTTGCTATTAGCGAAGAGCCAGAATCTAATTCCTAAAATAGACATAAGGCAATTGACAAAATATCTTAAGTTTGAATTTCAAGAAAAACAGAAAAAAAAGTATTAGGCTTGTTTAAAACGTAACTTCTGGAGGATTCTTCAGTTTATTTCAGTTTGTATGTATTTATAATTCTTTTCCCATTTTTAAATGCATATGTGTTGCTGCCATTATCCTTTTATGAGCACAAATTATATACAGCAAAGTGAACAGAACACATGTTTATTGCATAATGCTTAGTTTTTTGAACATTGAAATATGGTAAAATAAACACAAGAGGGAGCCATACAGTTCATAGACATAAACAGTGAAGATTCTTTGCTCTTTGAATGCAGATATTTTGGGTTGTGTCTGAAAAGGGAACCCAGCAGTTCCTGTTTTAACTTTCTCTGCACGTGGGCATATTTGTAACTTTATGGAAGAAAAACTCCTGCCTTACATTATCATTGTATACAGCCTCCTTTGTGTGCCTATTTTCTGCCAGGTTGAAAAGTGAATGCAACAAAATATTGAATAATAGAAGTTCTTCTTTCATATTTTTAATAATGTATTTCCAGATGTATTGTTTTGTAATCCTAAGCATAGCATCCTAGAAAATGACATGCTGTAGTAAATTAAAATACCAGTGTTGTTTGAATTGCTGCAAAGGAGAAGTAGAGGAGGAGCAAGAATGTCAAAATGAAAAATGCTAGAGGAACATTACATTCTTCAATGTATAAATGATAAGAGAATGAAAAGTTTTTCAAGTGTCAGATTGAAGAAAGGAATGAAAAGATAACAGTTCAACAAAAGAACAAACATGGGAAAAGGGAGAACTAAATATGATACCTAAATTATAAATCATCCATATAAAAATATAATGATGGAATGCTGGATTGGGAGAAGGGAATAAAATATTGGTAGTCATGGTTTATGAACCTTTGTTTACTGACCATTTGAAGTTAACACAGCACTGGAAATACTGCTTATGGCTTACTGACTAATTGCAATATCCATGTGGCCATGTGATCAGGATTCAGATGCTTGGAAACCTGCATGTATTAATGTTGGTTGCAACATTCTGATGTCAGGCACAAGTAATTAGGAACCGCGCTAAAGGTTTTTTACATGCTACCTGTATACAAGACTCTGTTTTACTAATGGTCAAGCTAAATTGGTGCTAGATAAGGGTCAGTGAAATTCATATGGGGCTGTGTGGGTCTTTTGTGGGAGTGCAATTACCCCAAACTTATGATACATTTACACCCGTCCTCAGCATGCTCATTTCCTACATCTGGGTCATGTGATTGCCATTTCCAACAGACCTCTGACAAGCCAAGTCAATGGATAAAACTGACTTCAGCAAAAGATGCTGCATAATTGGGTGTGACTTCCTTCATGTTTGCCTTGCATAGCAACAGAAGTTCTAGTCACAATTGTGGTTGTAAGTTGAGAACTACCTTTATGAAGAAAAACATATTTATCTTGAAGATGAGAAGATATATTGATAAGAGCTGTTTTACATTGTTCTAGAGCAGGTATCCCCAACCACTGGTCCTTGGACTGGGACCTGTCTGTGGCATACCAGAAACTGGTCTGCGCAAACAAGTGAGGCCCCATCTGCAGGATGCAGGCAGCACACGAAACCATGCCTCCCCCTCCAGTCTGCAGAAAAACCTCTCTCCATGAAACCAGTCCCTGGTGCCCAAAAGATTGGGCGCCGCTGTTCAAGAGAGAATTAGAAGTGAAAGGTAGAAATTTAAGAGAAGGGAAATTTGTTTAAATATGGGTAAAACTTCCTAATGGTTACAGCTATTTAGTGATGAAAACAGACTAAGGAAATGGTTGACTTTTCTTCTGTTAAGTAGCAGAAGCATAGATCAGAAAACACTGGGGCACTTGCCCAGTAGATATCAGGTAGGTGCCATCCTTGAGTACATCCCACATTGAAGACAAAGCTGTCCTTGAGATTGCTTTAAATAGTTTAGGTCCTCTTTTGATTTTATTCGACTGTTAGGAAGTTTTAATTTACATTTTAAAGCTTGCCATAGATGTTTTAAATTTACTGTTTACTATGATAGTGGCAGAAGTAAATTGTTGTAGGGTATAGATGTAGTCAATCATCGGCATACAGAGTCTTGGAGAGCTTGGAATTTTAAGCACAACGTTAAAGGAAAAGTTAGATGACTGAGTTCAACTGAAATCTCTGGTTCTCTGATTTTACTCCTTCAATTGTAGATAAAATGCCAGGGGATCCCACATTTGTTTTGACAGTGAATTTTCTCCACGCCAAAAATTTTAAATCTATTTTGTTAAGTCTTTTATTGGATTTTGTATTTCATGATGCATTCCCAACCTCATCTGTTAAGTCCCTTTTCTGTATCAATAAGAAAGTTCATTGGTTGAATAAGAATTTTCCATTTTGAAAATCATAAAACTTGTCATTTGGGAAACCATTGTTTTCTGTAATTTGGACCCTGCTTGCCAACATAACTACTTTTAATTTATTCTTGATGCTCTTAATGACTTACAATTCCATTAAAATCATCTCCCTGAATACTTTGACTGAAAACTCTATGCTTCAAAGCTGTATATGCCAATATTAGATGAAATTGTTTTTGCACATTTTTAAACCACACTGGGGAGAAATATTATGTTGACTACAAAATGCTAAGGTCTATTGAGACTCTTCTTTAAAAGATGAGGTTTTTAACCCCTCTTCTGGCCACAGATTCCAATGAGCTTTCATTTTGGCAGCGAAAACAGAATAACAGTATATATTTCTCAGATTAAGTTGCATTCCAGAAAGCAACTGTCCACTGAGATGTAATCTATATTTCATGATTCCGTGCCTCAATAGTTAATCATATTATTCCACAGATATACAGAGTGTATTGTTGGGATTTAATATTTTTCTCCTTGATGCAATAGCAGTTATGAATGTTCAATAAAAATAAGGCACAATAGAAATCTGATAAATCAGGAGTGAAATAATAAAAGAAGATGCATATTTTGAGTGTTATTAAACTGCTTAAGGGACTTACGTTTTTTTAGAAATTAGTAATTTAACTAAATTAGAAATGAGTTTCTTCTATACTTTTGGTCTAAACAATCTGACTTCATGCGGCACATGCTTGTCATAATAAAAAATAACTACAAGTTCCACTCTATTTCACTCTCAACTGGAACACTGTCATTGTTTTGTCTTAATAGTGGTAATCTTAAACAGTTTAAAACGTCTAGCCTACCCATGACAATTCACACATGGCTGTCATGTCAAAAAGCATGTAAATCATTGAGCAACGTTCTCTAATAATTTCACTTGCTCTTAAAATATGCTTGAATGAAAAGTTTACTGAGCATGCTAATAAGAAAAACCAGAAGAATGAACCAAAGTAGTGATGTTGATGGTGTCTAGAATTTCCTGTCCAGTTGGAAAATTGAGAATGATTCTGTACTGAAGTGAAATGCAGATCTTTTGAAGAGGCAAAAAGTAATGTTGGGAATTATCTTGATGTCTATTGGACGATAAACTCTAAGCATAGACGCTATCAGGAAATTTCCTAACATTTTGCTGAAATATTGCCCCTCAAAGAATGGACAAATATAAAACTGAATTGACTATCTTTGGTTTTACATCAACCAAGAAGTAAAGAAACAGAACACTGTTTGGTGCATGTGACACCTCTGCTCTGTGAGCTTGCTTTGATTGCTAGTATGCATCCAGGTTCACTTCAGGGTGCTGGTAGTTATATTTAAAGTGTTACATGCTTGGATTTAGGTTACTTGAGGGATGTCTGTCTCTGGTTGTCCATTCCTGCTCTTTTGGCTCCTGCAGGTGAGGCATATTCCTGGTCCCATCTGTTAACAAGTGTCAGCCGGTTTTTCTGTTGTGACACCAGAAATTAATTAAATCAAAATAAGACAACTAATAGAAATACCAGTATAAATATAAGAATTTATGGTTAAGATGGGGAAAATGTGCCATAATTGGAGTGCTCCATCTAATAAAATATTTTCTTCGTTGACATATAAGTGTTTAAAATACTTGGACAACTACAGATAGATATAATAGTCGTCTTTGAGCATGTGAAGGACTATTATATAGAAGCTGAGGGAGAATTATTCAGACTTTTCCAAAATAGAAAAAACAATAGGTTTGCATTATAAGGAAGTAGATTTTCACTGGACATGAGGATGAATTTTCTAATGGTAAGAGCTATTCAACAAGTTGTCTCAGGACTTAGTGGATTTTTCTTTGCAGGAAATAAATAGCAGGCTGGATGGTTTTCTTTTGGAGCATCATAATAATGGATTCTTGCATTGAGCAGAGAATTTGATTTCCCAAGTCCCTTCTAAATATTGCTAAATATTAATATCAGTATATTAAAATATATTCTGTGATTTTTGCCTTGCTATTTATATGTGTCACACAGATATACAACATGCACACTGTTGTGCTTGTGCTAGGTGCTAGGATCAAATTCCCATTAATAACAGAAAAGTTGAACTAATTAATACTTTAATTATAATCTGAATATGGTGTTAAGCGTATAGGTGAGCCTATTTTCCAGGCAACTAACAAAAATGGAATATCCATTTTGAAACTATTACTTTTGAGAACACTGTCATATATGTATATATGGACATACATACATACATACATATATATTTGTTTTCATAGATTTTCAAGGGTACAGGTATGCAGGTCTTGGCATGTTTGGGTCTTTTTCCGTGTAAGATTGGGAGTATCTAGGCGACGTTTCAACAAGGTCCTACTCGCCATCTTCAGGCTGGTGCTTTCGGCTTCGTGCTTGTGCGAGCAAAGTGTGATCGGAACTGCCTTCTCTCTATAAATACTGGTGGGGAGGTGTGGTGTGCTGGCTCTGTTGTAAGCGGGTTGGTTGACTGTGTTGTTACTTCTTGATTGGTTGATGGAGTTGATGTTTGCAGATTGGTTGGCTTTTTCGTAAGACCCTGTGTGGCTGAGGTACTGGCTGTGTGTCTCTCAGCCTTTTGTATTGTAACGACCTGGGTAATGGGTTCTGTGATGACTTTCTGAGTTCTATTGTTGTGACATCCTGGGTCTTGTGCTGTAATCTCCTGCGTCGTTGGCTGTGTTGTAACATCCTGAGGTTTTGTGGTGTAACCTCTTGAGTTACGTGATGTGATATCGTGAGCAAATGGCTGTGATGTAATGTTCTGGGCTTTGGTTTGGCTCTGAGTTTGAGGTCTGGCTATGTGTTCATGGCGTGTGTCAGTTTGTTTAGTTTGGGGGTCGGAGGGTGTAGCAGCTGGTGATGCAGCGGTGGTCTGGTTTCTGGACGGTGGTTGTCTTTCATCTATGGGATGGGTTTGGGTTTGAATCTGGTGAGGGAGATTGGTGGTGGCGTCATGTGTTGTTTTGGGTCCGGTGTTGGTTTTCATGGCTGGGACTCGTTTGTTGATTAGGGCTAGTTTCCAGATGTCTGGTAGGCAGGAGGTATCGTCCCGTTTATTCATGTTATGGGGGTGTTTCTCTATTTCAATGGCTTCCCTAATTATTCTCTTGTTGAAGTGTTCAGTATTAGAGATTAATTTGGTTCCCTCAAAATCAATTTCATGTCCTGTGGCTTTAAGGTGCTGGAAAAGGGAGGAAGCATTTTCTTCTTTTCTGACTGCGTTCTTGTGTTCTGCGATGCGTGCATTTATTCTCCTGTTGGTTTGTTCAGTGTACGTGGCTGGGCAATTTTTGCATGGTATTTCATAAACTCCTTGGTTTTCTAGCTGGATCTTGTCCTTGGGGTTTCTTAAGATGTTGGCTAGTTTTTGGTGAGTGCCGAAGGCTGTCCTGATATTGTGTCTGTGGAGAATTTTGCTGATTTTATCTGTGATGCCTTTGATGTAGGGGAGGAGGGTGATACCGTTATCCTGTTTTGTGTCTTGGTTTTTGGGGGGTGTCTCCCTTAGGATTAGGTTGGTAATTGTGTTTCTTTGGAATCCATTGGAAATTAATATGTTAGTGAGGGTGTATAATTCTGTTCTCAGGTGGTCTTTGTCGGATAGGCGTTTGGTTCTAGAGATGAGGGTCTTGGCTACGGAGTTGAAGGACTCAGGGCGGCTTACAATGATAAAAAACATCCAATACAAACATTAAAAAGCCAATTAAACAACATCCCAATATAATGAAAATTAACAAACCAACACTAAAAACCCCACCCCCTCCATCAGTCCAGGTCAGCAAGCTGAAAGAGCCATGTTTTCAGGCCATAACGGAAGGATTGAAGGTCAGGAACCATCCGAAGCTCCAGGGGCAACTGATTCCACAGGGTGGGCGCTCCAACAGAAAAGGCCCTACCCCTAGGGGTCGCCAGCCGACACTGTCTGGCCGATGGCACCCCAAGGAGGCTCTGTCTGTGTGAGTGCACGGGACGTTTGGAAGTCGTTGCTGGCAGCAGAGGTTCCCGCAAATACCCCTTTCCTAAGCCATGTAGGGCTTTATAGGTGAGTACCAGCACCTTGAATCTCACCCGGAGGGCAACCGGCAACCAATGCAACTCACGCAGGAGGGGTGTAACATGGGAGTATCAGGATACTCCAATCACAACCCGCACAGCCGCATTCTGCATCAGTTGAAGCCTCCGAGTGGTCCTCAAGGGCAGCCCCATGTAGAGAGCATTGCAGTAGTCTAAACGGGAGGTAACGAGTTCATGAGTAACTGTACATAAGGCATCTCGGTCCAGATAGGGGGGCAATTGGCGCACCAGGTGAACCTGAGCAAATGCCCCCCTGGCCACGGCTCCCACCTGATCCTCCAAACTGAGCCATGCATCCAGGAGGATGCCGAAATTGCACACCCTATCTATGGGGGTCAACACCTCTCCCCCAATAACTAAAGATGGAACATCCTGGATAACCCGAGATGCCGGTACGTACAGCCACTCGGTCTTGGCTGGGTTGAGCTGAAGCCTGTTCCTACCCATCCAGATCCGTACCGCTTCCAGGCACTAGGACATCACGTCGAGATTGATTGAGAAATTGAGAAAGCTTCTTTGAACTCTATGGATTTCTGAATAAATATGTATAAATAAATACATATAAATAAATAAATATATGCATATGTACTGCATATCAGAGAATCTTGGTTCACCATTTTTATTATCCTATAAAATTTAAATAGCTTGTTTCCAAACCAGTTTTATATACAAATAGCCATTTAAATAGTTTTACTGCTACTCTGTAACATTACCGTGTGCTTATCAGCTAACCAATTGCCATAATATTCTTATTTGCACATTTTAAAGATTTAGCATTTCATAAGGTATTTAGAATTGTCTGAATAAAATGGACATATTATTTCTTAAACTCAGACTATACAAACTTAATCTGAGTTTTGCCATTATCAACAAGTAGCTTCATTTGAATAAGTGTCTATTTCCTTTTGATCAACCTGAAAAATTTGCATGCTATGCAGCAGCCATATTCTATACTTTATTAAATATCTGTCAATTATAAATATCAAGGTTTTACATTAATGTCAAGATAGTACATCAAAAATTCATGGAATATGTGACTTTTTCCAAGGGTATTTAATACTTAATGCATTTGTGTCATTTTTCTTTCTAGATATATTGACAGGTTTTATTAAGCGTTTGTTAGAGAGATTTCATTTTTACTGAGGGACTGTGTAGTGCAACTGCATCTAAAATCAATTTTTTAATCAGAGTATTTTTCTCTTGGTCATTTCAGCTAAGATATGCTAACACATGTTAAAATACTGCATTCTCAAAAATAAAAATAAATTTGCTGTGAGACAGTATAGTTTTGTATTATGAGTATTTGCTGTGATATATTAAGAAGAAAGATTGATTGCTAGAAATGTGCAAGTACTTCGCTGGAGATTCTCAGAAAAAATGCAGAAGGCTTTAAAAATGATTATATTAATCTATGGACTTTTGTTCCCTCCATATTTAATATGCAGTATACTATTTAATAATTAAACATCAGTTGTCTTAAAATATAATATTGAACATTTATACTTTGTTGGTACTGTTTTGGATTTGGTAAGTGGACAAATATAAATCATAGTTTATATTTCTCACTTATTTTCTGGAATTGAAACAATCTTATTGAGACATATCTTTGCCCCAAAAGTAATATCAAATTATATTTAAAATAGGGTTTGCATTCTGATCTGGACGACCACTCTTGTTTTCCATTTACAATAGAACCAAGTATTTAATTAAATATGAAATCATCTGATATTAATTGCTGGAGTTCATTATTTCTGGGAATGAAGGTGATTAGTTTGCTTCTCCTTTCTAGCAAGCTACAAAAGAAATATAAAAAGAACTACATAAATTGATATTGTTTGTATAAATTATAGTTAAATTTATTTATATAAATAAACTATATACATCTAAAAAGAATTTTTCTATAGGAAATTCTTGGTGCAATCTATAGATCGTAGATTTCAGTTTTTCGTATCTACAAGTGTTTCTTGACTGGATAGCATCTTACAATTGTTCAAGGACAGTTACATCATTGGTAGCTTAAAATAACATACACCTCTGGCCTACTGTGGCACCCAGTAAAATATTGGGTGCTGTATTGTCCCATTCACTATTCTTCATGTTCAGCACTCCCCTAACCATGCTACTGATTGAGATGATCAATTGCATACTATTCTAGTACTCTATTTAGGATAGTAACCTAGGACAGATATATTTTGAGCACCAGGCACAACTTGTCCCCCCTCCCTTTCAAATGTGGAGCCTTTGGTGGTCTCTCAGTTTGTTAGTTGGATAATGAAACATCTGCAAGCAAACAACCAACTTCCACAGTTCAACTAAATATAGAGCTAGATATAAGCTCTTATATTAGAATACTGAGAAATGAAATTTGAACTTTGATACCTTGATTACATTTATCAAGGTCAATTTGTACATATTTCAGTGCCTGATATATATATTGGATTCAGAATACCTTAGGAAATGGGCACTTGAACAAAAAGACCTTTCTAGACCTTAATGGAGCCTTTGTTCCATGTCCCCTGTGCAGTTCTCAAACATATGCTAGATTATGTGTTACTGCCTATTCTATGGAATGGAATTTCCAAAAATATACTGTATTTTTCACTTCATAAGACGCACCTGACCATAAGATGCATCTACGTTTAGAGGAGGAAAATAAGAAAAAAAAAATCTGAACCAGAGCCTGAGAAGACCACAGATAGGTGTCCTCTCATGTGCCTGCTCTGCCTATTGACTCCTGCACTGCGGAAAAGAGACAGAAGAGGCAGGGTTTCACCACTGTAAAAGGACCCCACCACGGTGGCCGGCTACTATTCACCAAAGGACCGGCATCATGACTTTTTTTGGGGGGGAGTGTGTCTTACGGAGCAAAAAAATATGGTAATTTGCTGTTTGTAAAGTTGGTCTAGTCTGTTGCAAACAACCTGGGAAGAATAGCTTTCCAGATGGTTTGAACTAAAATCCCTTAGTTGATCAGAAGTAAAACATTGCTCTGCTCTGTTAATATGAAGATTTTTATCTATCATGAGATAATTAAATATAAGTAATATTTAAATGTCTTTTCTGTCTTCATTTTCTATAATGTTATAGCTTTTTTAATTAGAAAAGGATTGTATAAATATTCTGTTAATATAGAGATGCATGTGCTACTTCTCTTTTAAAAGTCAATGCTTTTATATTCTATATAGTAAAATTATCTGATTAGTTACCATTGCTGAACATTTTCCTAGGAGAAAATTGTCCCTTTGCATTTTTAAGACAAAAGTTTCTGATCCTGCCTTACCTGCATCCTGTCAGTAGATGGAGACAGAGTCATGTTAGTCATCGGTCCTTCAGATAAATCCTGATATAATTGTTTACAGGAAGACTTTTCAGTTGAAAGTTACAAAAAGTAAATGTAATTGTGAGTTTGCCTGTGTTGTAAACTCATTTTATCACATGTATAGTTCATTAAAAACTTAAATTGTTAATCTTAAAATAAATGTTTGCTATTTTTAAAAGGTTAATGCTGTCTCTTGTTTCCAGGTTTATGATTTTTTTTCAATAAAACATCTGCTTTTTAAGAGGCTTTCAAATAGCATCTTAAGATTTTTCCTGTCATTATGATTTTAACTAAGTTCTGATTATAGTTGTGTGTATGTTGTTACCTGATTTTTATTGTTACATGATGTCATCTTTATTAAATTTATATCTCTTCTGCAGGAGTTCAAAATAGCATACATAATAATCCATTCTCCCTCTACTCTACTTCTGTATAGTGGTAATAGCAATAATGTCAACATCATCATCATCTTTTATTTTAGAGATGTCTTATAGTATCTTGGAAGTTTCATTCTAAACAATGGCGTACATGTCTTATTAAATAAAGTATTTAAGGCTTTGAAGTTAACTAGCTACTTATTAAATGAAGCAAACTGAACATAGATTTTATCAAAAATTAATCTTCAAAATCTGGCTTTACTAGTATTTATAGTATCTTTTTTGCACCTCATCCTATGTTTGGTTTTGATTCCCCTCTCCCCATATGATTGATGAGAACATTCTCATTTAGTTGAAGATAGCTCTTATAAATTTATACAAAGCTTGTTTGGTTGGTTTTGTGCCTTAACTTCTGATAACTGTCTGAACAAGTTCCTGAAGTTTTCTTGGTGTTATTTTTGGAAATAGCTTGCCATTTCCTTCTTCCAAGGACTGAGAGACAGTGACTGGCTCAAGATTATATTGCTGTTTAGAAGGAATAGAACTCATAGCATCCTGGTTTCTAGCCTTGGTGTGTTTAACCACTACACCTGATCTTAGCAATAATTATTTCTTAAATAGCCAACAACTAAAGAAATTTGCAATGAAAATTTCTATGTAAAATGAATACTGATTTGAAAATTAGTTGAGAGACAAGATTTTCAGAGCTAGTCCATCCACAGAGCTAATTTTAAGGGGTTAGAGAGAATGGACACCTGGGACATAACACCCAATTGGCAGCCTTTTGTAATATATAATTTGCCTAAAATTGTGCACTAAGCACAAGCTTTTGTTTTCTAATTGATTTACGGTTTGAGCCACTTTTACCTCATCCCCTACTGTCCTGCACACAGTGCCAGCAAGTACATTACTGTGAGAGATGATAAATTACCATGCACTTGTGATGCTAATGCATCAAGACTATAAAAAACATGCTGTGTTGAGCTTCTTGCTTTAACAATGTTGCAAAGATACGGATAGGTCCATACAAATCTCATTTTCACTGGTAGAAACATCTATTCATTTGATAATTTCTGAAGCCTCTTATTCAGTTGTAATTGAAATATTAAAATGATCTTTTTAATGGATCTTAATAACTCAAGTGGGGGAAGCATTTAGTAAAATTCTATGGTTTTAATGTTATATATTTAAACATATAAGATATGAAGAACTTTAAGTCAGTTGGTTAAAATCCTTATTTTCTCATCATAATTAAGATTATGTTCTTTCCTATTGATCTGGTATATAGTATGACCAATACCTTAAGGAAAACATGTAATTGCCTCATTAGTTTTCTTTAATAATAGCTGTAGCACTGTCCTTCACCAACCTATTTGGCTATAACAGTTTCAGTGTTTTTCATGTCTTTGGTCTTTAAAATATATCTATCCTTTGAATTTTTTTAAAATAGGATACAGAACAAGTAAAAGTAGTTTAAAATACATTTAATCTCACATAGTGTGACCAAGTTAAGAATTAAAACCCCAAGAGCAGAAAACTTTTCATCAGTGGTTTGGAGATAGGAGTCCACCTTAAATTCTTGTGTGCCATTGTCTGTGAATTTGAGTCTTTGAAATATGAAGAAACAGATTTATGGCGGCTGCTGGGCACAACAAATTAAGTTGACAGTGATGTATGAGAGCATAATAGCATGATGATCCCTCTGTAGCGCGGCTGGATGCCTCCTGCTTCATTTGGCTCTTGTTAGTATCTGTTAGGCAGCTAAATAATGAAATTCTGCTGACTAATTTTTGTGGGGGTTTTGTTTTGCTTTTCCCCCCCTGTTCACCTCTCCTCTGAATCTTTTATTTCTAGACCCATCCTAATGCCAGCAAACTGCCATTAAAGGATTCTTTCACTTATGATGATTACAGGTTTGTTTCCCTTTTTATATAAAAACTAAGTTGTTAAGTTTTCAGATTTCTTCCCTACCCCCAATAATCAAGTTATTAATCATGAATCCCTGGTCCCATCATAATACTTAGCATTAAAAATCACAGAGTATAATTATTGCAGCCATCTGTATTTAATTTTCAAAGTTTGTTAGCTAACCAATTAGCATTAATTTATGGTTTCTTCTAAAATATATTAAGTTCCTTTCTAAAATTTCTCTTAAGTCATTTTTGTTGCAGTTGCTGTTTAATGTTCTGAAAATGGTTAAAATAAGTGAGACTTCTTTGAAAGATACTGTGACATAATTGATAACACTATAAGTAAAGTTAATTCACAGAAGTCTTTCTACACCTCTCATATCCTAAAAATAATTCCTAATTTTCTAGTCCCTTCTTAGTAATTTTATAACACATGAAGTATCTGTTTTATGTACTGTTGTTTGTTTTTAACTGTTGCCTGTTTTTCTATATTTTCAAAAGATAGGATTCTGCAGTTGTTTGACTTTAATAAACCTATAATGTCATTTATTAATATATAAAATATCTAAATTGTTTAAAATGTATTAAAACAAAAAGTTACCATCGCTAACCTCTTTTTGGCTTATTAGGTGGGCAGTTTCCTCAGTCATGGCTCGACAAAACCAGATTCCTGCTGAGGATGGCTCTAGAGTTACATTAGCTTTGATACCTTTATGGGACATGTGTAATCACACCAATGGACTGGTAAGGACTGTTTCATATGAGAGAATAAATGCAGTTTCTTTATCTGTTTTTTTAAATAGGTATTTTGTTTCAAACCAATAAAATTAAACACAAACATATGTTAATGTCTGACTTGATTTGGAGATATTTGAAATATGAATGAATTCCCATGAAAGTTTATTATTAAAAATAAATATTAAATACCATATATTCAGGAGACATCTATTACTGAGAACTGTCTTATGTGTATTGTTTAGTGATGGAACTAGTAGTGTTGACCTTAAAATAATTAAAATTAATTTCACATTGCTTTTGTTTTAAGATTGTTAGTAATTAGTTCATCATTTGTTTGAAACTAGTTTTAAAAGGCCTGAGATTGAAACCTTTCAAAATATAAAGGGCTAAGGAATGTCTATTCTTTGTTTATCTCTATCTTAGAAAGTTAAAAGAAAACTTGAACTTCTTTTGAAACTTTTTCTTGCCTTTTTATGTGTTTTTTTCATTTATTATTCTAGTACAGTTGTCCTATATACCTCAATTTTTACATTTCCCTTTCCTATACTTTTCACCCCTTTCCATCTTAGCCCAGTAACCTTTTATCTCTATGCCTTTTGTCTCTTAACGTATATTTAATGCCAGTTTAAAAGTTTCCTTCTCTCTATATAACTTTTCCATTTTGATCCCCTTTTATGCAATTTTCTTATATTCTGTTTAAATGGGATATGAGATTTTTTCCCACCAATTGTTTCCTTTTTTTCTTTGCTTCAAAGTAACAGGAGGGAAGCTGACTTTCTTTGGGCCAGGTTACAGATGGAGACTTGTTAGCTTTCCCTTGTTCTAGTTAAAATAGCAGCAAGGAATAAAGAACTGATTATCCATGCATCTACTATAGTTCCCCTATGTTGCCTCTTTGATAAAAGCTCAAGGGTCTGTCTTTTCTTTTATCTTAAGTGGTAATTATAGGTGTTGTAGGAATAAATAATACCTTTGCTTAAGATAAATGGAAAATGTGATATTAAAAAGTCATAGGATATGCAAAATGATTATTTTTGTTGAAGAACTGTAATACTCTAACTCATGCAGAATTCCGCAGTTAAAAATACTGTTTGTTTTAATGCATAAAGTTCTTTACTGCAAGTAAGGTCAAATGAATGTTTCATGTTACCTACCAGAAGAATTCCTCATATTATCAGCAGTAGCTGTGTAGACAAGACAATGTTCAGCTATGCTTTTTATATTTTGAGATGCCCATTATCATAACATGCTATTACTTCTCTACAAAAATATGCTATCCCTAACTATGCAGATTGTTTGCAAGTGTGACCATTGTTTAATCTGTCCTGATCTCAAGTACAAAATTTCAGAATACCTTGAAAAAAATGGAGACGTCGAGTAGTTTTAATGAATGAAATTATAATAAAATATACGAAACAAACTTTCAGAAGTGTGCCTTTTCCATGACTTTCTCCATCTTGTGGAACACCTTTTCACTGAAAATTTAACATACTCTCCCGACTAGCCTTTTGGAAGGCCATTAAGATTTGGCTTTTTACTGAGGTACTGGCATAGGATTATTATAGATATAAAGTATACTGTGGGGCATCCCAAGGCGATGATTACAGTGCACATTCTTTGTTTAAATACTTCAGGTTTCTGACTCTTTTATGATTGTTTTATTTACTGGCTTTATTATTGTGAACACCCCAAAGTTTCTTTAGATGGGTAGCCATATGAATATTTTAAATAAATAAATAAAACAAAATAAATAAATAAACCCAGAATAGATGGTCAATTCTTCATCTAAGATTTGTTTGATTAGTGGACCCATTAGATAGCAAAATTCATGGAGGGGGCCTAGAGAGTGCCTATTTTAATTGATCTAGTGGGATGGATAGATATTCTTATTCTCCCTTGTAAGGTTACGAGAGTCCAGGCTGAGTCTTTGACTGAGTCTGTCAAAGCTGTTTAGCTCCACCTCTGTCAAATAACCTGGTCCTGTGCCATGTAGGCCTTCAAAAGTAATAACCAATAACCATCAACCACCAACTTGAATTACACCCATGAGAAAATTGGAAATCAGTGCAGCTCACACAATAAAGGCATAATGTGGGTAAACCTATGGACACTCAGTGCTCTGTGTGCCACTGCATTCTGGACCAGTTGTAACTTCCAATCAGTCATCAAGAGTAGTCCCATGGCACATATGTAATAATTAAGATGTTAGTAACCATGAGCATAGCTTGCTGGTCCAGGAAAGAATGCAGTTGGTGCACAGGATGAATCTGTGTGAAGGCCCTCCTAGCTATGGCTACCACCTGCTCATCGAGGAGGAGCAGGAGTCCAGAAGGACTCTGTATTGTATATCAGTTAAGTTCATCCAGCATCAAAAACGGCAAGTGACCAAAGCAGGGGGCGGGGAATTCGAATCCACTCCATCTTGCCAGGGTTGAGCTGAAGTTGGTTCATCCCCATTCAGACCCTTACAACCTCCAGGCACTCAGACAACACTACAACTGTATCATCTGCCTGGCCCAGTGTAGAGATATATAAGTGGGTTGTCAGCTTTGAAATTCAGCTGCCAACATAATGGGAAGGGGGGGTGGAGGAGTTGACAAGTTCAAGGTTATTCTGTAAGTCGTACTACGAAATTCCAGTTGCAGTTAATCAGTTCTTGTGATTTATGAAGTGTAGAAGTGGGAGGAGAAAAAGGTGGATTCTGTGTAGCATGTGTAAATTCTTTCACTTTGGGAAATGTCTTACACGTACCAGATCTGTTCCTAATAAATCAATTGGAGAGAATATGTCTCGGAGTGATTGATATCCTGGATACGTTCTGGATGTCTTACAATTATTTCCCAAAGACCACTTTTATTTTTTGAAGGGGCTTGGCTGGTCCCCCGAAGGTCTTTTGCCAGAGATGGAAAAAGATCAGCAAGTTGGAGAGCTGCAGGAGGGGGCATGTGGGGCCCCTCCTTCCGGAGCATTAACTAGAGCTGCCAGCCCTTGTTTGGAGGAGATGATGGATGCTTTCAGAATGCAGTAGATGAAAGAGATTTGGGAGCTATACCGAAGCATTTCAACTCAAGAAGTTGTTGTAACCCAGATGTAACCCAGCTGTCTGAAGAGAAATCTTTTTCTAGCCCCAGACATATTGCTATTCTGCCAGATTGGAGGGAAGAGAGACAATTGGGGTCGGAAATCTTGAGGACCCAAGATTGTTGGGGGCAATTAGCTGACCTTGTAAAAATGCCGCTTAGTAATAAGCAGGCATATACAATGGAAGGAAGGCTATTGCTGAGCGCATTGGGTTGTATCCCCAAAATTGTAAGCCGCCCTGAGTCTCCGGAGAAGGGCGGCATATAAATGTAATTAAAAAAAAAAAATCTCTCAAGAAGACAAACCCAAGATTTATCCTGGGAGTCCATCAGGGGCAAATTTACATCAACAGTTCCAGAATCTAAAGGTGACAGGCTTCGTCTCACAGTCTGTTTGGACGGGTGGAAGCTTGAGACCACCCATGTTCACTTATCCAAGTATCATGAGGGACGAGGAGAATATACAGATGCCAGTTGGAGGAGCCCAGCAAGAAGCATCAACTGACAGAGGTATGTTGCAGCCTCTGAGGCAGTCCCCTCATTTCCAAAAAGGAATTTTGCCCCCTACAGAGAGTTTCCCTCCAGGGTGGGGATTTTATCCAGGCCAGGCATGGATTCAATGCCAATGGCAGCCAGCACCAACACAACCCTGGTCTGAAGGGGGTTGCCCAGACAACAGACAGCAGCCACGTCCCCTCCACCCGACCAGGGAACCAGGCCATACTCCAACCTGGCAGGGAAACTGGCAACCACAAATGCAACCCCAACCTGCAGCGAGGACACAGGGACTCCTATTCCAGAAAGGCACCACCCAGCCAGGCTTCAGGGGGCCTACCCAGCCTATGTACACCACCCGGCCAGTTCCTTTCATTCCAGTTTAACCTGCAGGGGCCTGGCAGGTGCCACCTCTCCAACCACGACCCAGGCCAGACCAAATACCCTTTAAGGCTGTATTTGATGGCCACCATGAACATTTCAATTACTTCCTCACTCGAATCCAATCCCATATAGAACAATTTGGTGATCAATATGCTACAGAGCATGATTTGGTTATGGCCATAACAGATGGGATGAATGAAGGGGATGCTTCAGACTGGGCAGCCCAACTACACAACGAACAAGCCCCCGAATTACACGATGTAAACGGATTTATTCGATTATCAAGACTCAGATTTGAAAATCCAGACAGGGTAGCAGAGAATGAAGAGAAGTGAATGGAAATGAGGTAAGGCAAGCAACCCTTGTCAGAATTTATTTGGGACTTTAAAAGGGTCGCAAGCCACCTCATGGATTGGCCTGAAAGAATGACTTTACACTACTTTAAAAATGCCATTGATTCAGAAGTAAAGAAGGCCTGTGAAATTAGGGGAATCCCAGAGACCTTACAATTGTGGTATGCCGCCTCCCTCAGCTTAGATTGCAGCATCAACCCACACAGGAAACCCCTTCTGGTGGCCCCACCTAAGAGAATTGTGGCTAGGAGACCGCCGTTCGGACCAGCTGAAACTACTCGTACCTGACCCACCAGGGAGCTGAAATGTTACCACTGTGGCCAAGCTGGGCATAGAGCAGCAGACTGTCTGGTCCCTGCTCCTGAACCACAAGTACCGCAGTCGAAGTCTAATCCAGCTGTTAGAGGTCGGAAGAATCAAGGAAGATGCCTCCAGGCATTGGCGGGTTCACCAAACACAGCTGGGAAAGCCCCCTCTGCATAGATGGGAGCAACAGACCACCAGACCGGCACCACATCCCCAAGAACCCAACCTGCGAAGATGACCCAATGGTGAGTGATCCCATCATACCTTTTACAGTCAAGATCAAGTTAGTGGTACCAAACACGGGGGAGGCCGGGGAGTTAGAAGCTGTCATTGATACTGAGTGTTCTAGATGTCTTATCGAACTCCCTATCATTGAACAATTGGGTATAAAGACTAACCCACTAAAACGCCCAATCAGATTTGAGCAAGTGGATGGAACTTTAATTGGGGCGACCCCAGCCACCCAAATGACAGAATTGATCAAGATGGAATTAGGGCCCCATCGTGAACTCATACGCTTCATAGTGGCCCCCAAGATGTCAGAATCAATCATGCTGGGACTTGCTTGGCTAGACAAATGGGCCCCGACGATCAAATGGGAGGATGGATTCAGAAAAATCCTCATTGCACCAGGCCCATTGCCCCCTCTTCCACCCATTACAAAACCACCAGTCAACTTGAACCCAGAGCCTGAGCCAGCATCCATAACATCCCACCTTCTTTCAGATAACCCCCAGGTACCTGACCAATACAAAGACTTGGCTGAAGCATTCAGTGAAGAAGAGTGTAATGTTTTACCTCCCCATCGAGCCACTGATTGCGCCATAGAATTAGAGCCTGGGGCAAAATTACCAAAACCAAAGATGTGATGCCTGCTGAAATGACTGAATTAAGGAAATACATCAACAGCAATTTGGAACGAGGGTTTATTGAGCCTACCAAATCAAGATTAGCTGCCCCTGTGTTGTTCAAGGAGAAGAAAGGTGGCAGGTTGAGACTGTGTGTTGACTTTAGAGGCGTGAACGCCGTATGCATCAAAAACATGTATCCTCTCCCCCTTATGAAGGACTTATTGAACCACCTGTCGAAGGGCAAGGTATTCACCAAGCTAGATCTCAGGGAAACTTACTACTGGGTCCGCATCAAAGAGGGAGATGAGTGGAAAACAGCTTTTAACTGCCCTCTGGGTAGCTTCCAATTCAAAGTCATGCCTTTCGGACTTCAGAGGGCTCCTGCAGTGTTTATGCAGCTCATCAATGAGGTGCTACACCCGCACCTTTACCAGGGGGTCCTCGTATAGCTGAATGACATCCTTATCTTCAGCAAAACCATGGAAGAACATATTCAATTGGTCCGACAAGTCCTAGAAAAACTTCTAGCTGCCAAATTATATGTGAAACTACCAATGCGACCAAGCTGTTTATTGTCCAAAGGGATGCAAGTGATGTAGCAGTGGCAGCCGTTTTGCTGCAAAAAGACTCTCAAGGCGGAATGATGCCTTGCGCTTATGTGTCCCAAAAGCTGACAGACACAGAACGAAGGTGGGCGGTCTGGGAGAAAGAAGCATTTGCCGTACGATGGGCTTTATTGACTTGGAGGCATTTTCTAGAAGGAGCGCCGGAGACCTTTGAGGTATGGACTGATCATAAGAACCTTGAGGCTCTAAAGACCCCTAGGAGATTATCACCCAAACAGTCCGCTGGACCCAATATTTCAAGCGATTCAGCTTCAACATTAAGTATATCCCTGGGGGGGAGGAATGTACCGGCGGACGCTCTGTCCAGAAAACCTCTGTTTGACAGCAACCGAGAGGAAATAGTACAAGCTTTAATTTCAGAAGCTCAAATCAGTATGCCAAGTGACCACTCGAGCCCAAACCAACTGCAACCCCAAACACCTGGAAGATAAGCTGATCGCAGAATTGAAAACGGCCCTATTGACCGATCCTTGGTTCCTGGACCATCAAACGGAGTTGACAATGAATGATGGACTAGCTTGGAAAGGGACTAAGCTTTATGTACCCACAACCCTAAGACTACTGGTACTAAAGCGTAGCCACGACTCACGGCTGGGAGGCCACTTCTGATTCTTAAAAACCCTACATTTACTGAGAAGACAGTTCTGGTGGCCAAAAATGAAACCTGATGTCGAGGACTATGTAAAAAGTTGCTCAATTTGTGCCACAATGAAACACAGAACTGGAAAAACCCCTGGCCTCCTGCAACAAGTTGGTGAACCAACCCAACCTTGGGAAGAGATCGCAATGGACTTTATTGTTGAATTACCTAAGAGTGAAGGGAATACGATAATTTGGACTATAATTGACTTGTTCTCTAAGCAGGCCCATTTTATAGCCTGCAAAGGACTTCCATCTGCAAAAAAACTAGCAAAGCTGTTTGTGAAACACATCTATAGACTACATGGAGTACCTTGTAGAATAATAACAGACAGAGGGGTACAATTTACTGCAAAATTTTGGAGGGAATTCCTGAAATCCATTGGTTCCTCTCAAGGATTATGCTCAGCTTTCCATCCTGCTTGTAACGGAGCAGCGGAGAGGGCTAACGCCATGATTGAACAATACATTAGATCCTATGTAAATTATCAACAGGAAAATTGGGCTGAGTTATTACCTTTTGCCGAGGTTGCTTACAATAATGCAGTACTTAGCAGCATGGGATTGACTCCATTCCAAATCAACACTGGAATGGATTTTGTCCCAATGCCAGAGTTACCTAGACAACCTCCCACATCCATGTCCCTAACAGAATGGATGAACTCATTAAAGAAAGGGTGGGAAGATACAAAAAAAGCTTTGACCGAAGCTGCAAAAAAAATATAAAAACCAGGTAGATAAACATAGATCCCTTCAACCGCTTTTAAAAGTAGGAGACAAATTATATTTGTCAACTAAGTATCTTAGGTTGAAACTGCCCAGTAAAAAGCTGGGTCCAAAATTCTTGGGTCCATTTCCAATTTCAAAGATAATCAATCCAGTCACTGTCCAATTAAATCTTCCTCGACTATTGGGGAAAATTCATCCAGTGTTCCATTGTAGTTTACTAAAACCAGCTACTACATCAATGATAAAAAACTGCCAATTGTTCCCCCTAAACCGTTAACGGTACAGGGGGAAACACATTATGAAATTCAAAAAATTCTCGATTCTAGATTACACCATGGCTGATTGCAATATTTGGTCTTATGGAAAGGATATCCCCTCTCAGATGCTAGTTGGGTGAAGAGTTGGGATGTTCATGCTGATCAATTGGTTAACCAATTCCATGAGGATTTTCCCCACAAACCTAGGGGTCCTCGTGGAGGGGGGAGAGGGGGTTAAGGACAAAGTTTTAACCCCTATATCTGTTTTGTGTTTTGTTTCCTTTTAGGAGGAGCAGTTTTCAAGGGGGGACTCCTGTCAGCTTTGAAATTCAGCTGCCAACATAATGGGAAGGGGGGTGGAGGAGTTGACAAGCTCAAGGTTATTCTGTATGTTGTACTACGAAATTCCAGTTGCAGTTAATTTGTTCTTGTGATTTATGAAGTATAGAAGTGCGAGGAGAAAAAGGTGGATTTTGTGTAGTGCGCGCGCGCGCAAAAATTCTTTCACTTTAGGAAATGCCTTACACGTACCAGATCTGTTCCTAATAAATCAATTGGAGAGAATATGTCTTGGAGTGATTGATATCATGGATACTTTCTGGATGCCTTACATGGGTTTTATCAGCATAGCCTGTTCCATTGGATGATCTTACAAAGCAATTTTTATAGATATTAAGAGAGGGGAGAGCCCTGAGCCCCTGAAGTATTCTGTGCTGCAAGGACCTAGGACTCAACCTCTCCTCACCCACTCCCTTCAGTTGAAACCAGCCACTAAAAAAAAGAGAGAGAACCAATGCAAAACAGTAGTTTGGAGCTCCACTGCCTACCCCTGAGCCCGTTTAGAAGGATACCATGGTCAATTGTATTGAAAGTTGCTGAAAGATCCTGGAAAGGCAGGACAGTTGTAACACCCCATCCCAGGCCCTTCAAATGACCAATGCTGTTTCAGTGCTATACCCCAGCTTGAACTCAACTGAAAGGGTCCAAATAATTCACTTCATCCAGGCCCTCTGAAGCTGCATGCCAGCCACCCTCTCAAAAACCTTCCCTCAAAAAGAAAAGGTTGGATCCAATCATTATTTTTCTACTTCTTATTCCATTAATAGCTAAGAAGATTACAGAGTCCATTGGAGTTGGGCAGCCAATAAATTTAAATAAATAATTAAAAGAGCAAAACTATATTTAAAAGAAACCTTAAAACATTATCAAAATGTATTTAAACTTGTATTGAATAGATTTAAACTTTTAAACTTTATTTACCATTACAAACACCTTGAACTGGACTCAGACAGCAGCTGGCAACTAAAAAACTTCTTTCAACGTTATAGTTTTGTGGAACATTTAAAAGGTACCACTTACCTCCTGCGTTGCCACATTCAGGATGAGTTGCAGTTTGTGCAGCATCTTCAATGACTGCCTCACAAAAAGCACATCATACTAATTACAGTAATTTAATTTTGACTTGCCAGCACATGTCACTAAAGCATCTCTCTCTGAGTAGAGGAACTAAAACTGATAGAAGCCTCCATTGCCACTGATGTTACCTATTCCCTAAAAGAGAGTAGTACACTCCCAACAAGAACAATAATCTAGTCTTAATCCTGAAGCCAAGCTCCAGAAAACTCTGTTTTGTTCACATTGAGTTTACTTGTCTGTCACAAGTAGTCTATTACAAGCTGGATATATTTAGAGACCCTGGAAATATCCTACTGTGAAATCATAAGAAATAAATATAACCAAATACCATAAAAATGCAATGACAGCTAGCTCTAAACCTACAATGGTCCTTCCTAGAAGTTCCTTATATACACAGGAGAAAACTTAGAACGTATAAAGAACCCAGAAGATAAATAATTTCCAGAAATTCAAGCAAAAATTATGCTATGCATAATAATAGTAATAGCACTTAGGCTTATATACTGCCCCATAATGCATTATAGCACCCGCTGTATAGTTTACAATGTCAGCATATTGCCGCCCCAAGATCCTCATTTTACCGACCTTGGAAGGATAGAAGGCTGAGTCAATCTTGAGCCAGTTAGAACCAAACTCCTGGCTATCAGCAGCATTAGCCTGCAATATTGTATTCTAACCACTGCCCCACCACGGCTTCCTAATCCGAATTAGATTAGTCATTCAATTTATTATGACATCACAGACTTCTCTATTTTTCTATTAAACAATCTGAATTTAATAGTAATAGTATCACAGTGTGATAACTCAGTCTGACTCTTCAAATTATTATGTGGCACAAAACAGAAATATTGGAGTTTTTATATTTACATAGATTCTGCTTCCGTTCACATATGTCTCTTCTTTTTATCAGATCTTGTGTGTCAGATGGCATGGAAATAGGGGAACAATTTGTCCTGGAGAAATATAAAGAACACAAATGTAGACAGAAGTGAAAGCCAGTTTGATGTAATGGTTAAGACACTGAGCTAGAAACCAAACATTCTAGACATGCCTTGGCCATAAAGCCATCTTGGATTGCTTTGAACCAGTCCCCTTATCTCCAAGCCCCAGAAAAAAGGCAATAGCAAACCATCTACCCCTTCCTTCCCCACCCCCTGAAAAAATGTTGCCATGGAAATTGCCTAGATTTGTCCATGTAGTTGCTAAGAGTCAACACTAATTCAAAGGCACCAACACACAAACACACACTTTCTCTAAACCAGGGCTGTCAAACTCCTGGGGCATGGGCCAGATGCATCACACATTGGCCACACCCACATCCAGCTTAGCGAAGGGGGGAACTGTTGATATGTCACGTGACACCACCGTGACAACTTGAGTTTGACACCCTTGGTCTAAACCATAAAAAGATGGTGCAAACAAGACAGACATCTGAAAGTACAAAAAATGAGAACTTAAAGGAGGGAAGCTTTCTAACTTGAATCTCATTTATAGAATTAAAAGCCTGAGCTGTTGCCATTGCCCTAATGAACGTAGCTTAGTTACCCACAGCCCATATGAATTCAGGCAGGTTGCATTTGATTGGCTGTCCAGTGCCATTCACCAAACCTGCTAGCTCTCATCTACAAGACAAATAAGAAGCCACCCTGCAAGCTATCCCAAAGATCATCCAAACCCTGACAAAAAGGCTATTGTCCTTACTACTAACCCTTCAACCTAGCCTATATTGCCAGCCACTAAAGACCTAGGGCAAATATTCCACCAATTTTTAGAGGTCTCCAGACCACATGGTAATCTTTTAGAAGAACTTGTTTGTCTCACATTTTAATTTACTCATATATAAACATAATTCTTAATATTAAAAATCCAAGACACAGTAAAAAGGAACATAGTATATATTAGCTCTGAAATAGTGAATTTTTGGAAGAATTTTTCTAAACAAAATCACTATTTTTTGGCAATCCAATCTTCTATATGTCTGCTCAAAAGTGAATCTCATTGACCGTACTCAGACATTATTTGTTAACAGTCTTGGCTTAGCTTGGAGGTGATTGTTCTTTCATATTGTTCTTTCTGCCAGTAGTCACAAGAAACAAATCCATGCATATTTAGTACTGTAACAAAATAATAGAGATGGAAAGGACCTTGGAGGTCTTATAGTTTAACCTTCTATACCAGGGCTGTCAAACTCACATCATCACGGTGTCACATGACATATGGGACTTTTTCCCTGTTTGCTAAACCGGGCTGGGGCATGGCCAGCACATGACGCATCTGGCCCGCAGGCTGGGAGTTTGGCAGCCCTGCCCTATACCATTTCAGACAAATGGTTGTCCAATCTCTTCTTAAAAACCTCCAGTGTTGGAGCACTCACAACTTCTGGAAGCAAGTTTGTTTGTTTGTTTATGTATTTATGGATTGATTGATTGATTGATTATATATGAGATTTATGAGATTTATATGCTGCCGTATCTCCCTGAGGACTCAGGGCGGTTTACAATACTAAAAACCATAGAATACAAATATTAAAAAATAATTAAACCTGAAAATCTCATAAATCAATTAAATTTAAAACCATAAAAAGACCCTCCCCCCTCCCCATCAGTCCGGGTAGGCTAGTTGGAACAGCCAAGTTTTTAGGCGACGGCAGAAAGATCAGAGGACAGGGGCCACCCGGAGCTCCAGAGACAGTTGGTTCCAAAGGGTGGGTGCCCCCATAGAAGGCCCTACCCCTGGGGGCCGCCAGCTGACATTGCCTGGCTGACAGCACCCTGAGCATGTCCTGCCAGTGGGAGCGCATGGGGCATTGGGAAGCTGTTGTTGGCAATAGGGTTTCCTGCAGATACACCAGTCCAATGCCATGAAGGGCTTTATAGGTCAACACCAGCACCTTGAATCTCACCCAGAGGGCAACCGGTAACCAGTGCAGCTCACGCAGGAAGTGTGTAACATGGGAGTATCGGGATCCTCCCATCACAACCTGCGCCACTGCATTCTGGACAAGTTGAAGCCTCCGGCTGGTCCTCAAGGGCAGCCCCATGTAAAGAGCATTGCAGTAGTCCAAATGGGAGATGACGAGTGCATGAGTGACCATACATAGAGCATCTCGGTCCAGGAAGGGTCGCAACTGGCGCACCAGGCGAACCTGGGCAAATCCCCCCCTGGCCACAGCCCCCACCTGCTTCTCTAAAGTTGTTCCACTGATAAATTGTTCTGTCAGGATATTTCTCCTTAGTTCTAAGTTGGTTCTCTTCTTGATTAGTTTCCATCCATTGCTTCTTGTTCTGCCATCAGGTGCTTTGTAGAGTAAGCTCTTCTTTGTGGCAGCCCCTTAGATATTGGAACACTGCTATAATGTCACCCCTAATCATTCTTTTCATTAAACCAAACATACTCAATTCTTGCAACTGTTCTTCGTACATTTTAGCCTCCAGACCACTAAACCTATACATCTTGCCAGACTGATATTATAACTCCAACATGTTGAGAGAACAAACTGAAACTACTGATTTGCATATAATACTGAAAAAAGTACAGATAGAGCCAACCAGTTTTTTAGCTGCACCTATTGACAGAAAGGGCCAGCTATATTTTTCCATTATTTCTCATTTACTGTATCACTTGAATGCATTCAAACATATCCTTTCAGCAGAATAGCCGTTTCCCAATTCTCCTCTGCATCATCTTAATGAAAATAATTGCCACTACACCTTTATTAATGGCCTTTCAATTGGAAAGAAAATGTCAAGTTGTTAGAGAAGATGCTTAACATACTATAGTTTAATAAAATAAGCCTTCATGTTTCCTTCTTTGTTTTTTTTAATTAGCAATAAACAACGGTAGATTCTGAAATACATTTCTTTAAGTACAATTAATTATTTGAACTTTAATTTTTTTCTATAGAAATGTTATTTATAAAAGTAATGGAAAGAGTTATATACTAATTTTTGGCAAAGGTTTGAAAGATTGTATGTGATTTTATATGTTTTTGAAGAAAAAGCAGTTTTATAAAAAAATATATATATACATCATATTTGTGCTTTCTACCTTTTATACTGAATTCTCCAGTTTTTCTGATGTTTTGTTTACTACAATAAAAATTAAATTAAAAAATACAGTAAATACTAAGCTGCTAAGAATTTTCTCTATCTTTTTTAATCCATGATCCAGATTACTACAGGCTACAATTTAAAAGATGATCGTTGTGAATGTGTGGCACTTCAGGATTTTAAACCTGGTGAACAGGTAACTTTGTGTAGTTATGTGCATGTCCAGATGGTTAAATATTTACATTTTTAATGAGGAAACATATGTGTAACTGCTCTGAAGAATAAAAGTCAATGCAAATGTATTGGTATTTAATAAATAAAAACATTTTGAGTGAGAAGTTTTCTTGACTTGAAGCAGAAATAGTGCTATGAGAAATAAAATAATGTAAGCAATTCAACTGTCAGGATTCATTCTGCAAAGGAGAATATATAACACATAACACATATCACTATCTGTTTTAATCATTCAGCTGTAGTATTTCTTAGATTCATAACATCCAGGAATACATGTTGACTATTAATTCATGAATTTCTTGGCAAAGTAGTCTGAGGAGCTGTTGATTAAGCTTAGTTATATAAGAATATAATAGGCTTAACACATCATGATAAAACATTACTCAGTATTGTGAACATCACAAATCACCAGGTTTTCTCTCTGAAAGGGGTAGCTGTAGTAGGACATAGACATATCCGGGGGTATTTTATTTATTTATTTATTTATTTATTTATTTGATTAGTCAATTGCTTACAAGGTAATGGGTATACGTATAAACATAGTTATAAATACATGGATACATATAAGAAAATAAAAGAAACAATAGGACAGGGACGGTAGGCACTTTGGTGCGCTTATGCACGCCCCCTACAGACCTCTTAGGAAAGGGATGAGGTCAATAGTAGACAGTCTAAGGTTAAAGTTTTTGGGATTTGGGAAGAAGCCACAGAGTCTGGTAGAGTATTCCAGACATTGACCACTCTGTTGCTGAAGTCATATTTCCTGCAGTCAAGTTTGGTGCGGTTAACCATGAGTTTGTATCTATTGTGTGCTCTTGTATTGTTATGGTTGAAGCTGAAGTATTCATTGACAGGTAGGACATTGCAATGTATGATTTTATATACTATACTTAGATCGGACCGAAGAAGGCGTAGTTCTAGGTTTTTTAGGTCTAGAACCTCAAGTCTGGTGGCATAAGGTATTCTGCAATGAGTAGAAGACTGGAGAACTCTTCTTGTGAAATATTTCTGGACTTTCTCTACTGTGTTAATATCAGATACGTAATGTGGGTTCCAGACTGGTGAGCTGTATTCAAGTATTGGTCTAGCAAATGTTTTGTATGCTCTAGTTAGTAGTGTGATATTACCAGAGAAAAAGCTACGTAGGATTAGGTTAACAATTCTTAATGCCTTTTTGGCTATGTAGTTACAGTGGGCTCTAGCACTTAGATCATTAGAGATGAGTATTCCAAGGTCCTTGACAGAGTTTGGATCATCAGCAAGGTCTTGACTATTCAGCTTGTATTTTTCTCAAATATAGTTTTCTCAAATAAAAAAGATGAATAATTTCCCATGAAATGAGCACTTAAAAGGGTTCTGACTTTGTTACTAGATCCTTCACTATTTCAGATACTTTTCCTTCCTGCTATTCCCCATCCCCCTTTCCTTCTTCCTCCTTTTCTGCTGCTGCTGCACCTCAGCGCATGTCCACAAGGGCAGAAGGAAGGAATGAGAAAGACACAACTGCAATAAGAAGTATAGACGGAAGAAGTGGAAGAAGAGCCTTGTCTACCATTTAAATGACAATTACATGACAGTCATCCACAGCTGCAATCTCAGCTTCTCTAAGTTCTTGAAGTAAATTAGAGAAGGTCATCTTACTCCTGGGATCTCATAGGACAGAATCAATGGTGTAATTTCAAATATCCTAATGACAATAGAATTTCAAAGAGAGGATGGCAAATTATCAGGAGGGGATACTCCCTGAACTACATGCCATGATACAGGCTCTTGGATCACTTATATCTGGCACCTCTGTAAATCTTTAAGAATTCTTAAACTTCTACTTACCTGAGTATTCCCTGAGGCACACAGAATTTCCAGAAGAAGCACCCTGTAGGCAGGAAGCGGTATTCTTACAATTATTCTCTAAACTAGTCAGAAAGCAATGAAAGGAACAAATTTAATCAGTAATCTGCAGCTATTCTGTTACAACAGTATATCCAGGACAGTTGTATCTACTTCTTAAGAGGGACTTTCTCAAAGACCCAGGTGAGGAACAGCAAATAAAATAAAATAAAAATGCTGAAACAAATTACTTTACAAAAGAAGTGGCAACAGTTTCTATGCTTTAGGTTAGTCTTTGTTGTGAGAGATACATTCAGAATGCCTGAATGTATTGGCAAGATCATCTGAGTTAATGATAGATTTTTTCATGGATGATCTTCAGTAGCCAAAAAAAGTGGATTGGAAAACAGCTTTATCAAATAAATAAGGTGGAAACTGTGAAATCAATAGCCCAGATGACCACTTGGCACCAATGGACATATTGGAAGCTTACTTTCATTATCAGGTTAATATGTAAAAATATTTCTCATATTTAACTACTACTATAGCCACTATTAGTTCAAAGGAATTCCCTTCAACTACATTGGTCCCTGGGTTTTCAGCAAACTTGCGGCTATAGTGTTGGGACATTTACAGATGATAGCAATACATATGTATATTCATATGATCTGATTAGGGTTCCATTGATGGACAATATATGAATAAGATTAAGAGTTACTTTAACTAGCTGTAAGCATCCTGAAACACCAGCTCGAGTGATAATGTGCTAACATGGGCAGGTGTCTCAACAAAGTTTACATAAGTCATCAAAAGACAAATCGGTCCAGAGGGCTTCATGATGAAGCCACATGTCTAACCACATGAATGAAAATACTTTGTCCCTTACAACAGAATGCATAAAAAGCTACCTGAATTTGCAAAATCTAGTGCAGGGTGAGTAGATATTATATCCAGAAACTATCCCAGCATATCTCAGAAAAATGGGAACCTGACTTGTTACCTAACTCTAACAACATTTCTTCTGCTTTTGGAACAGAGTATCAGAGTATCACCCTGACCACTAGGGAAGAAAGAGGAAGGGACTTAACTCCTGCCTGCCATGTTGCCCATGATGTACAGTCACAGGGTGTGACACCCAAATCTGGGTTGACTCCAGCTTTGCACTTAAAAATTTAGAACAATTTCTGAAGAGTAAATCATCACCTGGTTAACACATTCCTTGGGCAGGATGTCCAGTGACAATGAGAAACTTATCAGATGACTTCAATAGTCTTCAGAGATAGTACAAGAAACATTTCAGAATGATTAAAGTTCTTGCAGGCAGGAGAAACAATGATCCATGATAAGGTATTTGTAGGATAGCCACTTGAGAAATCAGATTTTCTGTAGTCTTGCAAATGGGCGTTTCTCTCTTTCTCATGCTTCCCAACCCCATTCCATCACTGATTTTTGGAGCTCTGCATCTGGGCTCCTGTATGCAGAGGGTTTGCAGACTCTTTTCTTTCAGCTGTTTTTCAGTTCCAAGAATGGAAGTTTTCTATTGCTATCTGAAGACAACAGCTGAAGTGCTTGCCTTCATATTGAAAGTTTCTCTTTCCCTAGTCTCTGCTGTCTTCCTGGCTTGACTCACTTCTTGCCATCCCCTATAAACACTTGTTTTCATTTTATGGGATAAACTCTTCAATTAAGGAGAATGTGGGGCTGCTCCTTTCCAGGCAACCCCAAAACTCTGGATCCCAGAAGGAGAAAGTATCTTCTCACTCCAGGTGGTGAGTTCACTTTTCCAGGGACACTTTGTACCCATATTTTCTCAGATTTATCCCCTCTTCAGTTTCATTAACTGCTTATATCTTTTACACTACAATGTTGAAGTGGCTATTTGACATCTTTTCCTCTTTGTTCTTGGGAAGAAAAGTACTTGAATAAAAACAATATTTTTCTCTTCCTTGTTGGGCATGGTTTTGCATTTATAGCTTCAAGAAATCCCATTATTTCACCATAATGCTTGCATTCTCCCCCACCCCTACCCCTTCAAATAATTTTTGTAATTTGCACTCAAAATTTCCCCTTTTCTTTCTCCAATACATCTGCTGGCCTTATTTCTGAATGTTCATGCTTTTTCTGGCCATTCATACAAGTCCATACATGCTTCTTTGTTATATTACTTGAGAAACGAAAAAGTTATTTAGAATTTATTATAAATGGCCGCCTTGATAGCTACAATGCATACTAATGGAAGTAAATATACTGCATATCTGAAATTTGAAAAACTTTTATTTCTTTCTGTAAAGTTTAATGATTTTGCACAGTAGATTTTCCCCAAGAATTAGTCTTACAGAATAGCCTTCCAGCCTGTGTACCAGGATTTCAAGTGAGGCACAATATACAATATTTTTATTTGTTAAAGCAGTAAGCCATTGTTTCTCATTAAACCATTATTTGATTATCTTATAACACGTTTCTTATCAGCTCATATTCAGCAGTCAGAAAAAGACTATTCTTACATGTGACAAAATTCCAGCATTGTTTGTAGTTCAAAAGAGAATCAATTGAGCATTAATGATCTATATGTATTAATCCAGTGCAGAAATATATTGAGGCTTTGAGCAATGTGAAATGCTTGAGTGCAAGCAATTTGTGGAAAATTTGTGTTGTACTTTGTTGAAATACAGTATTTTTGCTCTTTTGTGCTCTTTTGTACTGTATTTTGGGGCAGGGAGGTTATTTGTCTAAAGTGCCAGTTGTCATTCCAAGATTTGATGGTAAGCTGTTTTTCTGTTCCTTCTCTTTTCATCTTCTTAGATTTACATTTTTTATGGCACTCGGTCAAATGCTGAATTTGTGATCCACAGTGGATTTTTCTTTGATAATAATTCACATGACAGAGTGAAAATAAAGCTTGGAGTAAGTAAAAGTGACAGGCTGTATGCTATGAAGGCAGAAGTCTTAGCTCGTGCTGGAATCCCAACGTAAGTAAAATTAAGAGAGACAGCTTTTATCTTAAAGTATTGTAAGCTTGAAAACTCAGAATATTGATTAATGAATTTTCAATAATTGTTGATAGATACTAAAATAGCCATCATATAACTTAACTTACATTGCATATGCCATGTTTACGTATTATACATTTTATTTATATATCAACGCACAAATAAGTTATCTCAGGGTATGGGATATGGCCCAGTTTGCTCATTTTATTTACTATTTACTTCTCCTCAGGATTTTTCATGATTGAGCAGATTATTGTGTGCTATGCAAACATAGTTTGTTTTTAGGGGGCATTGGATCCTGAAATAAATTGAATAGAATTTATTCTATATGTTTGGTGGTTAGTGATAGTGTGTTACAATTCATAGTGTAGATTGGAAATTTGACTTGAAACATTTTGGAGGCATGCATAAATGTTAACTACGAAGTTACATAAAGTAATTTAACTTGTTCTGGAAGAGAAATTGTGTAACTTTTATGTGGAAGAGTTTGGAATAGCTTGTTTAATGATCTGAAATTGAGTTGATTCCTTATAATCCTCATTACAAGAGTAATACTATTATATAAATTAAGATTTTTTATATTAAATAATAATCATATACTTACTCGTTCTTTATTTTATTAGTTCCAGTGTTTTTGCTTTGCATTCAACGGACCCTCCAATCTCTGCTCAACTACTGGCTTTTCTTAGAGTATTTTGTATGACTGAAGGTAAAAAAAGAACGTTATAAGCACATGCATCTAATTCGTTTTATTAAGTGATAATAAAAATAGGATTAAGAGAGGCTTACCCTTCAAGCATCTATTTTAAAACAAATATTATTAGGCTACTGTAGCTTAATAGTTCATTAAAGCAAAATAAAATAATTATCTGCTTACAAAAGAACCCATACGCCTATACATAGGCTTCCTAGTTGTTTGATATTAAGCTTTATTTAATAATTGGTTGGATTATAATTAACAGATCTACTTTAAAATCTAGAAGATGGCTTGAATAGCTTTTAGCCCTCTTTTTCCACTACTGAGATTTGAATATGAAGGTGGCTGCTAGATTGCCAACAGACTCCACCTCTCCCCCTTGCTGTCTGCTTTCCACTTGTCCATCTTTTTGTTATAATATTGGTGTATTCTTTGTTGTTTAGTTTTTTATTGCTTATTTTATTTTTCCATTTTTCCATCTCATTTTTGCGTCTCCCTCATACCTGAATTATTGTGGATTAGCATCTTAATTTTTGACCATGTCAGGCTTTAAGAGAGCCATCCTAGATATTAAACTATTTTTTAGCCCGGATTTGTAGAGTCAGAAGCAAAATCCCTTATTTACTACTGCAATGGCAGCTTTTATGATAGAACTTTTTCCTTTACCTAATTGCATCTACAATATATTTTCTTTTCCATATAGAAGTACATAAGTTTTCACTAGTTGGACTCAACATTTCGTCCTTAATAGTCTTGCAAAAAAGATTCCACTGTACTGTATATTGCCCTCTGTGCTGTTGTCTCAGTGGGACAGTCAAGACAGTCTTCCACTTTTTTGTTGTTATCTGCTCTGTCCCTTTTATCAAATATAGTGCTCTGAATCAGTAACTTCCTGCCTGGGATGTTCTGATGAGGCAAATATTTTATATTTGTTAGATCTACAGAAATATCTGGAGCAATCACTTAATTTTGTTTGAGAAGTATAAATACCATAGACATTGGATTTACCTTTGGCTGATTTTTCTCTTCTAGGGTGGTTTACAATTCTGTTAATTTCTTCTTTTGTCCTTTTCTTTGGTCTGATTTTATCTGACTTGTACTTGTTATTTTGGTCTTCAATTGTAAATAAACTAAACATGCCCCCCCCAGTCAGTCATTTTGCTAAATTGTGACAGTGTGATTTTAGGATGTAGGGGAGGCAGGTAAGAAAAGAAGAAATAATTCACATCTCTTTCAAATAGGCTTCACAGACTTAGCTGAGGGTTGTCACATAAACTCAGTGGAACCGTTTTTTTCTGCAATTTTTTAGACTCTGAGGTTGAAATGGCTTAAGACTTTTAGAGGCATTTAATCTTTTTAAAAAATTCTCCATCCGATTGCAGCATTTTTTGTCATTTTTTTGGAGTAGGAATTAAGGCACAAAATGAAATTATTCTTTCATTTGCTTGTTTTCCTAGTTTAAAAAAGAGAAAAACACTTTCCATGTAATTCTGAAAAAAAAAGAGTCTTGGTATCATTGCTCCCTCTACTGATAAAGGAAAAACCTGCACTTTACTTGCAAGGAATTCTCTTACCAATCAATCGCCGCCGCCCCCCCCCCAAGCCCCAACTCTTTATAAATGTTAAAGTAACAAATTAATAAATCTTTTAAATAGTAGAATAAAATAAAAATGAGGAATAATAAAATATAAAAATAATAGAACAAGAGAGGAAAGCATCATCCCCAAAAACGTGGTGCAGCCCTTGAGTTGATGCATGTTATTCAGTCTTGTAATAAAGGCAAAATGTAAATTGTTTTATTTTAGAGCAGGGGTCCCCAAACTTAGCAACTTTAAGACTTAAGATTCCAGCATAGCTGGCTGGAGAATTCTGGGAGTTAAAGTCCACAAGTCTTAAAGTTGCCAAGTTTGGAGACCTCTGTTCTAGAGCATCCACCTTGAATACAGATTCTTTACTAATGATCAATTATTAACCTGGTTGATGGCCAGAATAGGTGAGCATTTGCTGACAATATTTTATCCTTTGTAGATGAGCTGAAAGAACACTTGATAGGGGAACATACTATCGACAGAATCTTCACCCTTGGTAATTCAGAATTTCCAGTGAGCTGGGACAATGAGGTGAAACTTTGGACTTTCCTGGAAGCCAGGGCGTCTCTTCTCTTGAAAACCTACAAGACTACTATTCAAGTAAGATTTAAAACAGCTTGAAATTTCATACTATATATTTATTAACCTTACCATTTATCAGATTTAATTGCAAATATCAGTGATGGGTGTTTTAAAAGCTTTGCATTCTTGTGGTACTTTACTTTTCCAGAAACTACTACTGCTTTTCTTCTTATCTACCTAAGTTATTTTTAAATGTATATTTTCATGTAAGGGAGATGTTGCAAAATGCAATGGTTTCTTACGTTTTAAATTATAAGAAAAGATTCTGAGTTGGTTTGAATCATTATGAAGGGGACAGAAGCTGGGTTTCTGCATACGACTCTTGGTGACAATATGACCCAGCCTCTTTATAAGCTACACTTGAAATTTGTGGACTCTGTTTCCTTCACATGGCTGGATGACAGGGACAGAGAAAGTACTGAAAATATATGCTCAATGGCCACTTTTCAGACCTGCTCAGAGCCGTGGCAGTGCCATGGTTAGAATACAGTATCACATGCTAACTCACTGCTTACTCCAGGAGTTCAATTCTGAAGGTCTCAAGCTTGACTCAGCCTTTCATCTTTCCAAAGTTGGTAAAATGAGGACCCAGATTGTTGGGGACAATTTGCTGACACTGTAAATTGCTTATAGAGGGCTGCAAAATACTGTGAAGCGGTATATAAATCTGAGTGGTATTGCTATTAACCTGAAGCTTTCCTCTAGATATGTAGAAACACATCTTTTGCATTCCAGGCATTCATTTTTTTATATCTCTGCTGACTCCAAGATTCTGAATGTTATCTTCTTTCGTTAAACAGTGTACCGATTCTTATTTGTTCAGAACACTTGGAAGAATGTATCTTTATATCCTGTCTTATATCGTGACTTCCCCTTGTTCATTCCTAATTACAGCCTAAACAATCAAGACAATCACCACATTTAGTTGTGTTTTCCAAATGTCCACTTTTGGGATGGTAAGGTTCTTGAAGAAGGGATCTACTTTTTTCTTCAAGCCATAAAGAAGAACCCTCTCCACTTGATGGCATTGCTATGTAAACCTAATGTCTGGTTTTGTGCTTAAGGTTGAGCTAACAGCTTCATGTTTGTTATTCCACTTGTTTCCTTAGGATGACAAATTCATTTTGGAAACACAAGGCCTTACCCGTAATGCAACTATGGCTATTAAATTGCGTTTAGGAGAAAAAGAAATTTTGGAAAAAGCAATAAAAAGTGCTTCTGCTAATCGAGAGTGCTATGGCAAACAAATGGCAGAAAGAGCGCCCCTTCCCAGATATGAAGAAAGTAATGTTGCCTTGCTGGAGAACACTGTGGCAGACTCGAGCCTCCCAATTGTCCTGAGAAATTTGGATGAAGAGACAGAGGAGCCACAGGATCTAAAGATTGAGGAAAGCATTGGTGCAGAAGCAAATGGATTTGTGAATGGGGACAGTTCTTTGCTTAATAGGACCAAATTGGAAAATGAGAAGCTAAATCAAGAAGCAAGCAGCAGAGAGACTGAGGATACCAAAGAATCTTCTTCAGACAGTACCGATGAGGTTAAGGAATAGCTCCAAATCATTCTGATTTTATTGTGAAATGGAAAACTAGCAGGTGTTCTTATTCTCCTCTTTGAACAGTAATTTACATTGGTGTTTTCTTAACATTTCTTTCTGCAGAGGAATGAGGGGTGCTTTTTAACAAGAAAAAAAAAGTTTTAAGTTATTTAAAAGATTTAGCATCCCTTTTCTATTAAGATTGCCATCTTGCTTTTGGAATCCAGGAATAGGGCAAGAGAAAAATACCATTGGAACGTTGTGCAGTCCTTGGTTGAAAAAATCCATATACTTCCTAGGGAAGAGGTCAACCTCATCTGCTGCTTTTCTGTTCTGTTTACTCTGACTTTTAAAATTCAAAGCTTGTTACCCAAGGAAGTGATAGGATTTGCTTTTGCTAAAAACTGAAAACAGAAGAGAATAGGGAATGGATATCAAGATTGAAAAGCTAGGAAAGAGTCAGATATGCTGCTCCCTAAACAGTAACGTGGCAATCTTATTTTTATTAGGTTTGAAATATAGTAAGAATACATATTTTATTCTAATTATAGTGGTTTTTAAGAATGTTGATTTATTTTATGGTTTGTTTTACTGTATGAGAAGTTTCATTCTCCTTCTTTGCCCCACCTTTCTCCTCCCACCCACCCCCCCACCCCCAAAATCAAAGTTTGCAACTATGGTACATCCTCCATTTTATTTTTAAGGTGTAACTTTTATTTTGAAATGGCACTGTTACATTTGGTGAAGAAAAAAAGTGAAAGTGGATCATTCAGCCCATGCCTTTAAACTGTGTTGTTCAAAGTGAGATTGCTCCCCAGCTTTTTCAGATTTTCAGATAAGTAGAGATTTTCAGAGCAACACTTTTGACTAAGAAAATTATTAAAAGTGAAATCTTACTAATGTGTCTGCTACTTTTCATTAATGCTGCATGGCTTAACATGCTACGTTGTACACTAATTCTAAATTTCTGCTTGCAGTTTTAGGGGAGTTAAAGGAGATTTATTTTCAGAAGACTGCTAGATCACACCCAGAATACACAAATTAGCCTGGTCCAGAAGAAAAATGGAAATATTTTGTGCATCTTAGAATGTTCCATCCCCCAAAAATACATTTTGTGAATTCCTAATATGCAGAAATATTTTTGGCTTTGTGGATCTTTAAAGTCTGTTCTTTTGGAGCACAGTCTAGAGTTTTGACATCCACAATAATCAGCAGTGTTTAACTGCAGAGATGAGTGGAACAGTTTTTTTTTAATATGTCAAAATGCTTCTAATTTTGGTATATTTTTGAGTGCACCCTTGTCACTTTATTTTTAAAAAATGTAATTTTAAGGTCCCAGACAGAAGAGGCCAAGCTCTGGAACCCCAAAGCAAAGAAACCTGAAATTGAAACATCACAATTTTAATGTATTTTCTTTGAGTTATATTTCTAACTAGTGCAATTTTAAGCAGAACTAATATTTTGTCCTTCACTGCTTTGAAAATGGCCTTCAAAGGATATAGGAGCAGTTTTATCAAGTAAGCTCATAAAATCTTTGCTTAGTCTCTGAAAGAAAAAAAAAGAATTGAATCTTTAGTGTATGAGTTTGGAAATTCAGTTATAATGAATATAACTCCATGTATTTTCCTAAGATTAGCAGAAGCCAAAATAAACAAATATATGCAAATTTTTACTTTGTATGAATCATCTTACAGAAACGGTTGTGTGAAATTATTACATATTGCACATTACCCATATTTTATTTCACAGTAGCTGATTTGGTTTTAGGTGGTACACAAATTAAATATCAAATGTGAAACCATAAGAATAGTATAATGAAACAAAGATTACAGAGCAGAAATTTCATTTTTCCTATATTACTCCCATTTCCCAGAGATATGTTTGTTTCAAGACTGAACAAGCTGTTTTTAAAGAATATATATTCTTTATTTTATACTTATTACTCTTTATCTAATTACAATACACACACACACACGTGCACACATGCACACGTGTGCGCACACCCAAGAATAAACCATATATTTAGCTTCCTTAAGAGATTGTTCCATAATAGTTATCGTGAAATGAGCTCCATCATAAACACCAGTCTTTCTGAATTCATAAAGAACGTGGTACTTACATGTCAGCTGTTATTACTTGAGAAGATTCATATAGAAGACAATATTGCCATACAATACTCACTTAGCAAATTGGGATTTGATTAAATATTGCCTGTCTCCTTCAATAAGGTCCAGAAGCCAGTGCAGTTGAATGTGTATTTTCATTATTTGTTCATATAGTAGTTATCAACGTGGACCACTGTTCTGGTCCATAATTGTGGATTTTGACAGTCTTCAGAGGCAATTCCCAGGTGCTGGGAGTCAAGCGGCATATAAATGGAATAAATAATTGTCATTATTTCACATGATGCAGTAATCTATTTTCTGAACTGACAGAGTATAAGTGATGGAAGCAATACTGTAGTGAAAAAAATGGTGCAGCTGACATGATTATTTTCCTGAACTAGAATCATCATTTAGGAGCTTGCTACATGTTTAATCCTTCAGGGATTCCAATCCAGTATAGATGGATTCATGTACCTAATACTGATCATCATGCATCATTATTTATGTCCCATATGGATTTTCAATAGATCTTTTTAATGGTGTGGGGTTCCAGCCTTTTTTTTAAATTTGGTGAATCTTCTTTCAGCCTACAACATCATAGAAATTCAAAGAAACCACATTCTCAGATCCGATAAAGCTGGCCTACTTTGTAATTCATTTATATTTTATTCTGAAACTATGGATTATCTGCTCCAGAAAATGAAAAGAACAAGGCATTACATGATTGTGTCTTTCCTAAATATATCTAAGGTATCTACCAAATCATAGAGCAACAATTACTGTACATTATACTGTAGTCTCTTTATTTTTTTAAAAAAATAAAACCACAAGTTCTGATAATTAAGTGTGAGGAAAATGCTACAGATTTCCAGAAGAATTAACTTGGTCATATTCCCTATCCATCTCTACAAGTTATAATATCAGAAGTTTCTCTGCCAAACTTTAGAAAGTATGTATTCTTCAAATGTCTTCCAAAAAATCTTTGTTTAAGGCTGCTAGTTAAAAAGTGGTATCACGATTGGATAAATAATATTTTAATTATGTTGCATGATGTATACTTTTATAAAGAAAGCACATATCAAACCTGTTATAATTTCTATTGACTTAATTAGCTAAAATGAAGAGTAAAAACAAAAACAAATTTATATTTATATAAAAATAAAAAGTAGAGCTCAACTCTTAGTAACTCATGGACATATCTATGGGATATTATTTTTTGACAATAATTTGGAACTTTGAAACTAAGCAAGGTATACCAGTTGGGAATTGCAGCTTTGATAGCCGATAGATTATTAATAATTATCACAAATAATAATAGCAAATCAATTCTAAAATGCTCAAGAAAACTGCATAGGTACAGACACCAGAACTAGCATTTAGCTAAATGGCATACTGTATTTACTTTCCTTGATTTCTTTAGTACCTTACACCCTATCATTCAAATAAGAAATACTAGTCATTCTTTGTGGGTTCCACCGTGTTAGAAACATAACACAACTTTTCTAGAAGTAAATGTATTTGCAGGCATTTTATTACATATGTGTCGTTTATGATAACTTAAATACTGATTTAAAATCTTAGTGGCTGACCTTGTCATCTGCTTATCTTCTGAGTCCCATTTGTAATAAGTTTACCACCAGTTGAAAACCATTGATTCAATCTTGCCAACTCCTGCAGTTTTGGACACAGCACTGGAATATTTATTTATTTATTTATTTATTAATGGGACTTATATGCCGCCCCATCTCCGAAGACTCGGGCTTACAATAAAAAACAGACACAATAAATATTTAAAAAAGAATTAAATTAATGGTCCCAATTAATACAAAACTAAAAACCGCAAATCTAAAACACCCCACCCATAGGTCACAGCCCGGCTTGGTCGAATAACCAGGTCTTCAAGTCATGGCGGAAGGTGCGGAGGTCAGGGGCCAGCGGAGCCCCAGGGAAGTTGGTTCCAGAGTTCAGGGACCGCGACAGAATAGGCACGTCGTCGGGGACCGCCAGCCGGCATTGCCCGGCTGATGGGACCCCAAGGAGTCCCTGTCTGTGACTTCGTACAGGGCGGTTAGTATTCGATGTCGGCAGCAGTCTCCCTTAAATAATAAGGACCCATGTCATGTAGGACTTTGTATGTTAAAGTTAAAACCTTGAATCTCACCCGGAGGGCAACCGGCAACCAATGCAGGCAGCGCAGGAGGGGGCTAACATGGGAGAACCGGGAAACTCCCATCACCGCCGCCGCATTTTGCACCAGCTGCAGTCTCCGGATGGTATGCAAGGGCAGTCCTAAATATTATGAAATTCATGAAAGCACTAGAGATATATGCATCATAGATAGATATTAAGTTAGCCAAGGTTAAACATTGGGCTTTTCTCAATTCCAGCCAGGAACAGAAAAGACACTTTACAGAATAAATGTACACAGGCGTAAGATGTAGAGTGTCAGGTTTATAATATGTAGGGGGAAGGGGTGTCGGCAAAGTACAGCAACTGCAAAAGAAAAAAAAAATTAACTACACATTCAGCCTATAATAACAAAACTCAAATGAGAAATAAAGACCAGTAATAGCTCTGCTTTATTCAGAGCAAGCAAAAGCTTGCTATGAATAAGTGTTCTAGACCAGGTCTGTCAAGCTGGCAGCCCACGGGCCGGATGCATCACACACAGGCCATACCTACCCCGGCTCTGCAAAGGCAAAAAATATCATGATACATCACAATATGTCACGTGACGCGGTCGAATTTGACACCCGTGTTCTAGACATTTCAAAGTAGCCTCCCATTTTGATATGATCCAGATATTTTTGTCTACATCTCCAATCAAGCCCAGTCAAGAGAACCAATGAAGAAATACAGGAATTGTAGCAAAAACATGAAAAACTTCTATTTCTAATTTCAGTTGGGATGCGTATGTCATAATCAAAATATCACAATAATGCATTCATAAAGTGTCCTACAAATATAAAACAATTTCAGAGAGGCAGATACTAAATGGAAGTTTCCCCTTGTACAATAGCCAGATGTAGAGAACAATGCCAGTGACTGCCTTTATAAATTAGTAACTATGTCTTGATCCAAAAGATAAAAACAATGACTTCGAAATAGTGCTTAAGGCTTCGCTCACTTTGCTTAAGACAGTTCCACTGTGGAAATCAAAGCTTAATTACTTTTCAGGTTGAAAATTTATTTATTTGTGATATACAGAAAACAGATAATACAATTACAAGTGTAAAAGATAGGTACCACAGATAAAAATATAAACAGTAAAATATAAGCAAATAGGTATTTAATTTGAAATATATTAACTACTATATCATGAAAAGCTTATAATACTACAACACATTTTATACAATTTTTTAAATTAAAGCCTGCCTATTCAACTGTAGTAACACAATTCAAACCATTCTAAAACCTGAATTTTGGATATGGTAAAATTGCATGTAAAAACTAGTCTAAAATGATTTCCAAATATTTGAATTCTACATCAGATTTACTTTTTAAATATGAAATTATTTTAGACATTAAAGTATATTCCCACTGTTTGGTTAGTATTATTACATAGAGGGGATCAAAGATATTTTTCAATAAAAACCATATTGCAGCTATTAAAATATACAAAGCTAATTTGAGGAATGTAGGGTTTAGTGAAATGTAATTAAAAAGTATCTATGTGGATGGACTGAGGATGCAATTTTCAGAATATATCTCATTCTACAATGGATTATTTTCAGTGTTGAGCTTTATATAATTGCCAATATACACGGTAAAATGAATCAATCTGTGCATTACATTTCCAGCATTTTTCAGAAAATGAATTACTCCTTTCAAGTCTGGAGTGATATATCAACAAAACATTTTGTACTAGTTTTCTTTAACTATAATGTTTGAGGTAAATTTAATGTTAAAATTTAGAGCCTTGGTGGTGCAGGCTGTTAAATGCCTAGCACTTAAGTTCCAGCTGCCTGCAGGCTCGAATCCCACCAGGCTCAAGGTTGACTCAGCCTTCCATCCTCTCGGGGTAGGTAAATTGAGGACCCATGATTGTTGGGGGCAATAAGCTGACTTTGTAAAAATGCCGCTTAGTAATAAGCAGGCTTATACAATGGAATGAAGGCTATTGCTGAGCGCATTGGGTTGTATCCCAAAAATTGTAAGCTGCCCTGAGTTTGGAGAAGGGTGGCATATAAATGTAATTTTTTTAAAAAAATGTTATTCTTCTATTCTCACTGTGGCATTACAGTAACAATGATCAACTTCTGCATCCGTTTAAACATACAGTCTTTGTTTTGGTTTTGAATCATATTTCACTTGTAACTTGTACATTTGTGTCTTGCAAATATATCATAAGATTTTCAAATTCAGCTTTCTCAGTGTTTTCCCTTGTTTCTATAATATCATTGTAGTGCTGCTTATTAGAAAACATGTTTATCTTTGTTTCTTATGAATTTATGTAACATGGAATATCCAGATTTTAAATACTTCCTTTTGGGATGCTGTTAATTAATGCCCAATTGTTTTACAAAAAGTACACGAAGTATGAATGTGATACAAATAAGGTAAGAAAAACAGGTGAAAAAAGGAAAGCCAGCAGCTATTGAAACAACAGCTTGAAAAACACAGGAGAATATTCATTAAGATTATAGCTTTTAAAAATCCATTTGAACAGGGATCAAATTCTCCTCGGAACAGTGTATAAATTCAATATATACGCTGACAGTGAAATAGGCAAATGAAGCAGCCAAAATATAGAATTTTGCGTTCTAGAATACCCTCCTTTTTTCCTGATGAAGAAATAGTAATTTGTATTTAAAGTCATGTTGTTGCCAATGATACATTAATTTGTACTTTCTGCTTCAGGTTGCTTATGGAATTAACCATTTTATTCTTAAATATGCCTCTTTTAATACTTTTTCCCGTGCCTTTTATTGAATATTTTTAATCTTATCCCTAATGAATGAAATAGACTTCTATATTGGGCAGCGCCGTTGAAAAAATGACTCTACCTTCCAAAACCTAGCTGCTGAGAAGTCTAGAGAATAATTGTAATGTCTAAAGTATAGCCAGGGTGTCTTACAGCAATTAATTTAAGTGATTGTATGCTAGTGATGGTTTAGTAATTTATTAAGGTGGCTGTTTCTTCTGACATGTGTCAAAAAGGTCAGAGTTTCTCCTTTTTTTGGATATTAACCTACTCTTCTGAAACTCAGAAATTCTACTTTTTGGTCATTAATTTCATACATGCTGTGATGGTGACAATTAACCCACTTAATAAAGGTCAACTTTCAATTTTTTTCTAATTTCTGGAACGCGTAACTTCATTCCTTCTCGAAAATGGGCAGATTACTGAATGATAAATAGCTATTAAATGAGTGCAGGAATGTGGCTCAGCTGTCAGGATGGCAGCCAAACAGTTGGCAACAGGAGAAGTAGAATTATTGTACCTAATAAGCTAACAAAAGTGAAAAGTCTGGCGGCCCTTTTTAGAACTATTATCAAAAAAGGAGCAAGCACAGGTAATCCTACACTTGCATATCATTTGTATAGTGACCATTCAGAGTCACAACGGTACTGAAAAAAGTAACTTACGATTGCTTTCATACTTAATGACCATTGCAGTATCTCCATGGACAGGTTGTCAAAAATCAGACCTTGGCAACTGATATTATTTATGACGGCTGCAATGTCCTGCGTTTAGGTGTGATCACCTTTTGCGACCTTCTGACAAGCCAATGGGAAAGCCAGATTTACTTAACAACTATGTTATTAACTTAGCAACTGCAGAGATTCACTGAACAACTGGCAAGAAAGATGGTAAAACCGGGGTGGGTGGGGAATTCACTGAACAACTGTCTTGCTTGGCAATGGAGATGTTGGGCTCAACTGTGATCATAAGTCAAGGACTACCTACAGTATAGGGGCAATACTAGGAGTTAAGAAATGTGGGTGTTTTAAGAAGCATCCATTTTTAAT
Source organism: Naja naja (assembly GCA_009733165.1). Lineage (NCBI taxonomy): Eukaryota > Metazoa > Chordata > Lepidosauria > Squamata > Elapidae > Naja > Naja naja. Next base: position 333,750,870 of record CM019148.1, on the reverse strand, counting down.
GTGCGATAAAATGTCCAGAAAAAGCACTGAAGATACACACATAGGGCCTCCTATGGGCGGCTGGAGATCCTGGGTATATTTATCTGCAGAAAAAGAATGGGGATTCGTGACAGCTGAATTCAGACGTCTTATAATGGTTGGACACCTGGAATATATTCCTAACTGTAAGAGTTATTCAGCAAAGAAGCAGCCTGCCTTGGGAGATAGGGAGATTTTTGATGGATGTTTTCAGACTGTCAAAGAAACTGTAGTACTTTAATGGATTCTTGCACTGTTTAGAGTGGTAAGCCTACTTAATCTGCAAGGTCTTTCCAATGCATTTAATAATTCCATAAAATATTCTACTGGCTCTACTATGTGGAGGGAAAGGACCCCATGACTAGTATGAACTTTTGTATTGGCTCATTTGTGCAGTTCTGAAAGCAGAATTGAAAAACGAATAAAATTCTATAAAGACCTTAAAGTATGTAGACTGATGGTGCAACTTTTTGTATGTGTGTGTGTGTGTGCATGTGTGTAAACCTACATGCACACTCACAGACATTCCCACCTATCATTTATTGGTCCTCCGACAATGAAAGAAAAAACACACAATGGCTGTATGTTGTAAATGCTCTAAAGCCACTAATTCCCCTCCATAATATATAAAAAAGATTGCATGTCAGTATGTTCTTGTTACAGTTTCCCAGGGGCAAAATAATGGCAAGGTATGTGCTGCTAAGTTAAATGCTGCTATTTTGCCTTGCACTCTTTGTCCCCAAGCAAAAAACAAACACACATCAAAATGAATACTTGGAATACTTTAGTTCTGAATGATAAATGAAAACATGTATCAGTGTAAGGAGAACTATGTATTCCCCACTATCTCATCAGAGCTGAAGAAGCTTCTTGAATGAGAAGTGAAACATCTTCAAAGAAAAAACAAGGAAGTCCAGTTGCCTCCTGAAAAAGCACTTTTGGGATGAGAACTATGTATGTCCGCTGCCTTGAGTTCAGTGGTAGATTCAAAAAATCTGTACTATCGGTTCTGTGGGCGTGGCTTGGTGGGCGTGGTGTGGCTTGGTGGGCATGGCTTGGTGGGTGTGGCAGGGGAAGGATACTGTAAAATCCCCATTCCTTCCCCATTCCTGGGGGAAGGTTACTACAAAATCCCATTCCCTCCCCACCCCACTAACCTGCTTCCCAGCTCCGTTCTCCTCTGCAGGGCAACAAAAGAAGACCCAGGGGCCAGTCAGAGGTGGTATTTGCCAATTCTCCAAACTACTCAAAATTTCCACTACCGGTTTTCCAGAACTGGTCAGAACCTGCTGAATACCACCTCTGCTTGAGTTACTTATCAAGCAATAAAAGTGGGGTTTTAAAATTAAATAAATAAATATGCCTGACCACCTGTGTTCCCACTTTTACTAGGTTTTACTTCTTTGTCTTAATTCATAATGGACAGTTCTATTATCTCAGCTTTCAATGTTGCTTTAAGGCAATGCAGTCTGTAACTATTCTTGAATGTGTTATGACTTTGCTTTAATAAAATTAATATTATACCAGTCTCTAATATACAAATATTTAATGTATGCCTTTTCTCCCAATAGTCTTAAATAACTTTGTTTGAAAGGCATATTTCTTAAAACCTAAACAATGGAGACACATCTCTGAAGGAAGGGAAAACCCCATTTCCATTTTAAACAAAATCCTGGTTTGTACAAATGGTGTAAATCTTACTTCCAGCATATAAAGCAAAACAAAATTAAGAATGTGCAAAGTGAGATCAACATGGAAATGAATACACATAGTCAAGAAAATCCATACCCACCAGAAATACATTGAAATAAGCTTCATCCAATTACAGCCTCTCAGCCATTCTTAAAATGGTGTTTTCCAAAACAAATTGGATCTTTACTTGAGGATCAACTAGTTGGTAATATTCATGGAATCATTCCATCTAAACCTGCTACCCAAGTCTCTGTACCTACATTTACACATTAGCCCTGCTGACAAGGATCCTATCAAGTAACAGAAATAATGACTCACTAGTACAAAATGTACATTGATTTCCATAAGTTCCCATTTTGCATTTTTCTCAAAAGCTGGCAAAATTTCAGTAGCCAGCATCTGGTTCTGTTTCTACTGTACCTTTTTAATTCTCTCACCATCCTTGCTATATTCTTATCTCACTTCAAAGTGTGATTTTTTTCAGTTCATTATGTTCTGAACTGTTATTTAATTGAAGCTTTGGATGGCAACTCAGTAAACAGAATTTTGGAGAAAGATATTTAAAATACTTGAAAAAATGATTTGGCTGAAAAATAACAGTCTTGCTCCGTTAGGTACATGCTTGTGCACTTCCCACGGTGCGCCACAAGAGGACGAGCTAGCTTCGCACCAGAAAGAAAGAAGAGCTGCTTTTCCTGCAAAGGGTTTCTCTCCCTTTATCAAAGCTGCCTCGCAGATGGGCAGCGCAACTGGGAAGGTTCAGTGTTGGCAGGATTCTAACCACTGCACGAAGTGCTGGTTCATCTTCCCACTGAAGTGGTACCTATTTATCTACTCGCACAGAATATGATTTTGGATTGCTAGGTGGACAGAAGCTAAGCTCACCCCACCACACAGTGCTAGGACTTGAACTGCTGGAGCAGAGACCATCACAGCTCCAGAAGTGAGCCACTGCGCCTCTTCAGCTCCATAGTTTAAGAAAGATTCATACAAACTGAGCAGGTTAAGAAATGGGCAATGCAAATGAGATTGGATAAGGAACTGAAAACTAAACTGCATTGAGTGAAGAAAATTGTAAGAATTAGAAAAAGTTTAGTATGCTTAAGTTACAGAAAAGAACGTTCTGGTTGAATGTTAGGGAAATGCTTTCAAAAACAAGAGCACTTAACAGTGAAACCAGTTACACCAGATTATTGTGGTCTCCTTTACTGGGTATGTTTTCACCAGAGGTTGGAGTGTCATTTTCACAAAATTCTTGATTTCAATTCCTGCTGTGACTGAAAAAGAGCTTTTCTAGTTTTATAATGTTAAAATTCCATGAAAGCAATTACATGACTGGAAAGTACCTAGTTCCCTTAACCATTTAAACGTAAATGAAATCAAATTCAACTTTTGTCCTTGACTTTGCCCACTGCTGTTCGGAGTATCAGTCAAGATCAAAAGCAGACTTTGGCATGGAAAAAACTGGACTCTCCTGTTCTAAGAGTTTATAATATGGGGATGAATACAGTGAAAATTCCAGTCTCCAAAATTTCAAATGTCCAAAATACAAAATCTCTTGATTTTTATTTAAAGATATATTTCAAAATTTTCACACTAGCATCTCCCTTGCCTAATTCAATCTTCAAGTCTGAAGGCAGAGAGATGACCTAAAGCAGGGTTTCCCAACCTTGATAAATTTAAGATGTGTGGATGTCAACTCCCAGAATTCCCCAGCCAGCAGAGAATGGCTGGCTGAGGAATTCTGGGAATTGATGTCCATGCTTCTTAAAGCTGTTAAGGTTGAAAAACCCTGCTCCTGACAAAACATGAGTTTTGAAAACGTAGTGAAATGATTTTGGATTAAGCCTATATACAGTTTCAGCCTTTTTGGCTTCATCGTGAAAAAAACATTTTGTAATCTCTAGTAATGACCCAGTCCAACTAAAGAACAGCATTTGTTAAAGGTCATTTTGGCTGAGCGTACAATGTGGTTTCCTCTCCCAAATCTGTCATCTTTCACTTTAATTAATCTCCAAAGTGTAGGCTGATAGCAGTGGCTTCAAATACTAACACAGGGAGACTGGACTTCCAGTGACATTTTTATTGAAAAAATGTAAATCATATTTTGCTGGTGTTGTAATATCGCTGTTCATTAGCAAGAACTAAATTGCCACAGCACACCTGTGGAAGTGTGTCTGATGCCTCCTGAATCTTAAATGAGGTGGTGATAATCAACAGTTTTAGAAGTTTCTTAGCCCAAGTGGTTTAAAAAAAGGGAACCTGATAGCACCTTTTCCAGCTAATAAATATAATTAAAAGACATAAGCTCTCCAAAAGTTATCCACTCTATGCATCTGCTGAAGTGAGTTGCAGCTCATGAAAGTTCATGCCTTTTAATCCATCCATCAATCCATCCATCCATCCATCCATCCATCCATCCATCCATCCATCCTCTATAACTGGTTACCAGTTGCCCTCTGGGTGAGATTCAAGCTGCTGGTACTGACCTATAAAGCCCTACGTGGCTTAGGACTGGGGTATTTGTGGGAGACCCTGCTGCCAGTAATGGCCTCCCAATGTCCTGTGCGCTCCCATAGACAGGGCCTCTTGGGGTGCCGTCGGTCAGACGTCGGCTGGCGACCCCTAGGGGTAGGGCCTTCTCTGTGGGAGCACCCACCCTATGGAATCAGCTGCCCCTGGAGCTTCGGGTGCCCCCTGACCTCCAATCCTTCCATTGTGGCCTGAAAACATGGCTTTTCCAACTTGCCGACCTGGACTGACGGAGGGGATGGGATTTTAGTAATAGTTTTTATTAATTTTAATTGGTTATTGGGATTTCGAATTGAATTGTTTTTTAATATTTGTATTACATTTTTTACCATTGTGAGCCACCCTGAGTCCTTCGGGAGATAGGGTGGCATAGAAATCCCATTAAATAAATAAATAAATAAATAACCCAAAAGCAGATGTGTCAAAAGATGACAGAAAAGGTTTCCATATGGTGATGTCATGTCTTACCTGTAAGACTCTTTGTCTTCTAGCTTTCCAGACACAGTGGCCAACACAGACATTAGTAATAGACCCTGGTAATTGTACATACAGTATGAGAATTGTTCATTAGTAAGCCTCCACTGTTCAACAGGGTTTCTCGAAAAAATAATGGGCAGAGGTTTTCTTTAAGCTTGTTCCTTCACACATTTTTGGCTCCAGAAGTTGTGAATGCTCCAACACTGGAAGCTTTTAAGAAGAGATTGGACAACCATTTGTCTGAAATAGTATAGGGCCGTGATGGCAAACCTATGGCACACGTGCCACAGGTGGCACGCAGAGCCATTTGTGCGGGCACGCGAGCCCCAGCCAAACTTGCATGCACGTGCCTTCCAGCTGATTTTTGGCCTGTTTGAGGCTGTTTTCGCCCTCCTGGAGGCTCGAGGGAAGCTGCTGCAGCCTCGGGAGACCGAAAAACGGGCCTTCCAGAAATACCGGAAGTGCTGAAACAGGCCCTTTTTCAGCCTCCCGAGGCTCTAGTGGCTTACCTTGAGCCTCTGGGAGGGCGAAAACAGCCTCCCCCAGACTCCAGATGCCCTCTGGAGGCTGAAAATGGGCACTTCCGGTATTTCTGGAAGACCCATTTTTCAGCCTCCCAAGGATGCAGAGGCTTCCTTTGAGCCTCCAGGAGGGTGAAAAACAGCCTCAAATGGAAAATTAGCTGGGAGGTGCGCACATGCGCAGTGCAGGTAAGGAGCAGGGCGGGGGTGTTGCATGCACATGAGTGGGGGGGCAGGGCCAGAGGTGGTATTCAGCAGGTTCTGACCAGTTCTGAGGAACCGGTAGCGGAAATTTTGAGTGGTTCGGAGAACCGGCAAATACCGCCTCTGACTGGAGATCAGTATCCTTCCCCTGCCACACCCACCAAGCCACGCCCATAAAACCAGTAGTAAAAAAAAATTGAATCCCACTACTGGGCAGGGTGCATTGCATTGTGGGTGCTGGCACGCACATGCTTTTGGCACACCACAGCAAAAAGGTTCACCATCACTGGTATAGGGCTTCCTGCCTGAGCAGGGAGTTGGACTAGAAGACCTCCAAGGTTCCCTCCAACTCTGTTACTTCGTTTTATGTAGGAGATACCAAGCTCTGGATTTGGATCTCTGGCCATACAAAATATAGATCTACTCCTTGCTGGTAGCTTACCACTAATATTTCCTTTCCCTCTATGCTCTAGTTGTACAAATAGTGTATGGTCAGATTGAGTCATTTGATCCTACATAAACAGACTTGATGCCAACTACAAGTAGTCTGGGACTTTACAACAGTTCGTTTATGAGCATTCAAAATTACAAAATGTGAGTTATAATCAGACCTCACATTTACAAGTGTTGCAGCATCCCCACAATAGCTGTATATTAGGCAGAATTAAACATCTGTCACAGCTGATTTTGGATGTTACAAAAGTGCAGAAACTTGTTTTTAGTTATTATTGTTATCTTTTTACTTTGCAAGGACACCAAGAAATACTCTTTATTACCTTAAGTGCCCTAACAGTTTAGCTGGGCTTTGGTTTCATGCACACTGATTTAGGACGAAGACAACAATTGCTGATGGCCTCAGGCAGCAAAATGAATCAATTTGGCCAAACAAGGATGGATTTGGAGCTACCATAAATAAATATAAAAAGAGCATTTTGTCTCAGAAGATATTTTTCTGTGTCTTGTTACTTTTTGGATGTACTATAATTGACTAGTGTCATTATAGGCTTGCTTTTCTGTGGACTTATCACTAAGCTAAAGTAGATGGCCTTTAAATTTTTTTCTACTTTTCATGACTGAGATATTTATAAATATAGTAGCTTGATATCCGTGCTTTGCTATGAAAGTATGTGATCAGGCTTAGTTTTTTGGGAGGAAAATAAGGGGAAAAAATCTGCCACTGCCTACCAGCACCCATCGGTATTCATCTGGTTAGCGTCCTATCAGTGTGTGAGAGGTCTGTTTGGAAAACCGATCAGTATTTGCTGTGTGAGCAAGAAGGAGCATTAGCAAGAAGCCAGGGCGTGGCTTACTAATGTTCTGATGGTCATTTTGAAAAATCCTTTCTTAGTGAGCACCTAGAAGCCAAGAGGAACATACATGCCAAATTTCAACTTTGTAGGCTTTATAGTTCTGGAGGCTTTATGGTTTGTGATATTGCTTATACAAATATTCCTAGGCTTGCTATATCAATAGTTTGAAACACACTGATTAAATCAGGAAAAGGAGAAACTGCCAACATATGAATATATTTGAAAAGACCAAAACATGTTATCCATTGTGGAATTGTTTAAAGTGAAATCAAACTAGATCGTAAATAATTCATATTCTCCTTTTCTGCTATTCTTTATTAGGAATACAAAGTTTATGGGGAAAGTATGTGTCTTTAACTCAGCTAACTTAAAATTATGTATGGATAATTAATGTTCAGACTAACGAACCCTTCTAATATTTACATTCAGTCAGAGGTGGTATTCAGCAGGTTCTGACCAGTTCTGGAGAACCGGTAGCGGAAATTTTGAACAGTTCTGGGAACCGGCAAATGCCACCTCTGACTGGAGATTTTACAGTATCCTTCCCCTGCCACGCCCACCAAGCCACGCCCACAGAACCAGTAGTAAAAAAATTTGAATCCCACCACTGCATTCAGTAACTATAACACACAATATTGCTATATTTTTAAACCATTCCTTTATCATGGGAAAATGGAGTTGACGACCAACATCAATTTTGACATCTATCCTTGACACTGATCACCAAATCCTCAGCAGCCCTGGGATGTTATAACTAGGCCAGATTGTAGTTAGATTTCCCTCATACATAGTTTGATTATGGTTGAGGCAGCTCACCTATTATGTAAAACAAGACCTGGGTGAGTCCAGAGGGGAACATCCATGCTCTCTTAAGATCCCTGATTCTACCACTGCAAACTCCAGGAGCCTCACCCACCAGCTCAAATCCATACAGGACTCCAAATTCTTTATAAACAATCAGAGATTAGCGATTAGGAACACTACATTGAAGGTAAAGGTAAGGGAGTCTGCGGTTTTGACTTCACTAGTCATTGCCGACTATAAGGGGCAGTGCTCATCTCCATTTCGAGGCCATTCAGCCATGCTTTCCAACGACATTTCCATGGTCATGTGGCCATCATGACACCATAGAGCACTTGTTGTGGTTCGCTGGCAGCAGGTGCGGACAGCTGAGGTCTCGGAGAGCGAGAACTCAGATGAGGGTCCTGCGTGTGATGCAGGGATGGGGCCAGAACTATCAGAGAGTGGAGTGCTGCCTTCGGAGCTTGTGGAGGCTGGCAGCAGTGATGCAGAGGACCCCGAGGATCCTGCTTGAAGAAAAGAGCAGCTGCAGCAGCACAGGCAACTCAGGAGTTAGGCTGCAAGGTGATGGCCCCTCCCTTAAGGGATAAAAGCCAGCCCTCAGAGGTGGGACTCTTTGCAGGAAGCAAAGAAGCTCTTGCACTTCAAGTCTTGTGGACGTTTGGACTATCCTGGTTTGTGTTTGGAGACTTTTGGTTTTGATTATTTCCTTGCAATTTAATCTACTGTTCTTGGCAGCCTTGCACAACCTTGGCAAGGCTTGTTCCTATCTGGGACAATGAGTTTTTAATAGCGTTTTACTGTGAATGAATGGAATTCACAGAGAAGCATTAAAAAGGTTTTGCTTTTATCTCTGTTTGGTGTTTGTTTGCTTTGAATGAGGCTTGGATCAGAACAGCACTGTTACCTGAAGTGGTACCTATTTATCTACTCACATTTACATGCTTTCAAACTTCTAGATTGGTAGGTTACCTTCTCTGATGGTGTCATAATCCCGCATGCTTACTTTGCACAACCCTAAACTTAAACTCAGCTTCTCTGACCCAGGATTTGGGTTCCCTTGGCACAGGACTTTTGATTTTTTCTTGCCCTTCTTAACACTAAATACACTGTGACTGTAGTTTTCCAACAAGGTTTTAATAATAATTCAAGTTTTTGAGTTTAAGTTGAAACTGACTTGATTCTTGCTGAGAACCACATCTGTCCGTTCCTAACTTCTGTCATGTACGCTGCACAGCAAAAGCACATCTTCATCAGGCAATCCATGGTGATGAGTCACACCATTCATTTCAAACTCCTATCATTGTCAATCCTGAAGCTGACCTGACTGAAGCCATATTGGAGCTTCAGTGTTGCCAAACTGGAGCTGAGGGATGGGGGGCAGAGTTTAGAGATAGCTGAGGTTTTGTAGCCAAAATAAAATACTTTCTGTTGGGAACCAAGGACATTCTCATGCCTGGCCAGAGGAAGGAGGAGCAATGTCACCAGGCAATAGACAGCCTTGATTGGACCATGTGACTGACTGGTTGGGGTTGAGGGAAAACTTTTACTTTTAATTAGGTGAAAACCATGGGAACCTTCAGAGTCGGTTTTGACCAGATATGTGCAATATGATATATCCAATAAAGCTATTCTTTGAGGAATCCACCTGCCTCAGAGTTTTGCTTGCTATGGGTCTATTACTTGGAACCCTAACAATCATATTGCCCAGCTTCAGTTAGGTCAGATCCATCAGAAGACCTAATACTTTGACTAGTTAACCTAATTGTTTAATGAGAACATTTTTACAAACTTTGCTCCTAGGTCACTAAGCAACTCTCCATAATGAGAATTGAGGAGAAAAAGAAACAGATTCAAGCACAATTAAATTAAATTTATTTTTTGCAATTTATTTATAAAAAAGATTGGTTAAAGGGTATTCAGGAGGCTAATTGTACTCCTTATACTTACATATCAGGTTTCTCCCAACTCCATCCAATTCAGATCTTCCTTTGCCCAAGCTCAATAAGAAGGAAATGGGAAAATTCATACCTGCTTTCCATATAAGGATTGCAAATATAATGCGAAATGTCTCCCATATGGTTGCTAAGAGTTGACAATGATTTGATGCAAGTAATCAATTTGCATTAAAAAAATAAAAATGTTTCTCTAGGGCAAGATCAGAAACACAGGAGAGGAGCGACATTCTGCTTTTTGTATTAGTTTTATACCAATAGGATTCTCCAAGAGGTTTGGCTTTTATCATCTCTGTATGTCACACTGTTACTTCCCCAAATTCCATCTTCTATACAGCTCTTCGAGATAGTAGGATAGTTTTCCTTGGGTGAGCGTTCAGGCTGTAAGGCTACAATAGCTTTCCTACTTCTGCCCTGAAGGATCACTTTCAGTTGGGCTGAACCTGCTGGCCCCATCTTGAAGATCTCCAGATCTCTTGAGCCAACTGCTACAATCCCTAGATAGCATGAACAAAAGACACTGTTTGGTGCTCATGGAAATTAAAAATGAAAACAACAGCCCATGGAGGACTCCTTTTCAGAATGTTATGCAAGGAATATAAACAGTATCTGTCATTTGTCTCTTACAAAAGTCTTTCAGTAACATTTAGAACACTCCTCAATAATATTATCATTTTGAAATCTTAGAAAAGACTTTATCATCTTCTTCAAACAGCAAAGGGAAAAGCAAAAAAAAAATCCACATAAAAGACCCCCAAAACCCTTAGGTGCAGCCCTTGTTTTTTCTTCAAAGAAAAAACAAGGAAATCTAGTTGCCTCCTGAAAAAGCACTTTTGGGACAACCATGATCTGGATGACTGAGAATCTCCATAGACTTTTAGCTATGTACTTTGGGATGAACACCCTTTGAATGGTATGGGAGTATGAACAGATTTCCAGAAAAAAATGCAGACTACAGAAACCATTTACACTTCAGTTTAAGAGTCAGACAACACAGACTCATTCCCAATAGCCTGCACCTGTCTTCAACAGTGAACAGGGCAAAAGCTTCCTGCAGCCAAGAAGGCTTCACACCCATTTGCACTACTCAGCTGACCCTGAGGACACAGCTAAACCTCCAAGTAGTCTCAACAACCCTCTAAAATAATGCAAGTGACCAGCTGTCTGCAAGGAATATAAATCCTTCCATTCTCCACCATCCAGTCAGAGCTGAAGAAACTTCTTGGATGAGAAGTGAAATGTCTTCAAAGAAAAAGCACCTTTAGGACAGCCCTGCTGGAGGTTTCTAGAAGTGGTAGGAGGATCAATAAACATCAAAGTTGTGACTGTGATCTCACAATTGAAACAGCATATTTTTTAACCAGCAGGCCAGGCCCATGCTCCCCAAAATCTGCTTGTTTCTGTTGTGAATTACCCAAATGCAGGTACTTGGAAGAATGTTATAAAGACAAAACATTGGTATTTTGGACTGTACAGTAATGGCTCTTTTAGGACAGGAGATTTCTCCCTTGACATTTTTACAGTTCTGAAGTAATAGAGGAATTGATTATTCCTTTCCCAGCAAAGACCAAAAGGTGATTGTGCCCCACTGGTGTCTGATAAACTTTGGACCAAGCCATCACTTTCTGTTCCACAGAGTTACAAGAGGGCACGCAAATGTTATACGCTTCAAACCCATATTAAATTGCCCATATTTTTAAAAAGGTCTCACTTTACCCCCAAGTTCTTTAGTAATTAGATAGTAGCTCATTGTTAGAGAAGATAGTATTTTCATTTTGCTACTGCAAAAAGAAAAGATGAGACATGATGAAGACTGGAATATTTACACTTTTAACATTTTAATTTCTTGAAAACCTATTAAAAAACTAATTCTCAGGCTTTCCCAAGTTATGTCAAACAAGGAAAGATCAATAACATGCAGTTACAATGTTTGTTCATAATGCTTTTCTACAGTCTGTTCTCATTTTCCTGAATGTAGACAATTGGCTTTCATTAAGCTGGCATTAATGAATGAGGCTGGCAGTTTTTATCTCCAGGAGCAGAGAGAACATGTTCAACTGAAACTGAAGCAGCTAAGACTGGGGAAAAGATTTGTGTGACATTTAGCTATTTAAAAAGATGACTGGGAAGTAGTAGTAACACACACACACGCACACACCACAACCTATTTAAATTGAAGAAGCTGAATGCTAAGACTGGAATAAATTTAGAATAAATTTTCATGTTAAATATTATATACTGATGTGTTGCATGTAGGACAGTTTATTGCATCATTCTTTCTTTGATGTACTAATTGTTATTTTTTCCTGATCCCTCATCATCCTACTGAATCCATTTGCTTTCACTAAGAACCAAAATATGGGAAACTCACAGAACAAATACTTATGGTTATATCTCATTTCTTTGCCCTGATCAACTGTCTCTGAAAAATGCAATGAAAAATGCACTTCCTTATCTGAATTCTTTAAAAGATCATTTTAATCTGTCATTTCTTTGCCAGTATCAGTTGCTCATTTTTTGTTTTTACCTGGGTGATTTTTCATTTATGCTTTCTGGGATAAGTTGCCTCGCAGTTTTGTTAACCTAGGACTACAAAACAATGATCTGATAAACAATTACTTCCCCTTCTAGTTGCACTATATCATTGATTTTAAAGTGATACAGGTCTGTAAATTTTATGCCATTCCCATCATGATGATGGGAGCTTTGGTGGCTCAGGCTGTTAAATGCCTGCTCTTAAGATCCAGCTGTCTACAATTACTGTAGGCTCGAATCCCACCAGGCTCAAGGTTGACTCAGCCTTCCATCCTCTCGGGGTAGGTAAATTGAGGACCCAAGATTGTTGGGGCAATTAGCTGACCTTGTAAAAATGCCGCTTAGTAATAAGCAGGCATATACAATGGAATGAAGGCTATTGCTGAGCGCATTGGGTTGTGCTCCAAAAATTGTAAGCCGCCCTGAGTCTTCGGAGAAGGGCGGCATATAAATGTAATTTAAAAAATTAAAAAAATGTGATTATAAAATACCTTTGATGCTGTGGGGAGAACAGATGAACCTTCTTTGAGAATAAATAAATTTCCAATATGTAGTTATGCCTTGTGGTAATACTGACAAAGGCAACATTATAACATTTTGTGAAGATATATGAGCTAAACAGAGCCCGTTTGGTGTAGTGGTTAAGATATAAGTCTAGAAATGCAGAGACTTCTTCCTTAAGCAGGGTAACTTTAGGCCAGTTACTTTCTCTTGGCCCTAGGAAGGAGAAAATGGGAACTCAATTCTGAAGAACCTTGACAAGAAAATTGCAGGAACTTGTATAGACAATCTTCAAGAATTGGGCACAACTGAATGGAAGAAGAAGAAAAAATGAGCTAAGTGGCTTCAGTCAAAATTGCAGATTTGGGGGTACCAGATTAACTCCGATACTGTTTTATTTGACCAAACTCAATGACACTATCTCGAACTACTGCAGCAGTACACAAAATGAGGGACTCAGACCACGGGCCACATTTGTCCCTATGAGTTTTTCCTGCAGCTATGGCCCATAAGGTATTTTTACTTCTGGTAAATCGTGTTCAGTTCTGCCTGGACAAGTCCCTGCAGATTTTTTGGGCAAGATTTTTCAGAAGTGGTTTGCTATTGCCTCCTTCCTAGGGTTGAGAGAAGGTGTCTGGCTCAAGTTTTAGCCAGCTGGCTTTGTGCCTAATGTGGAATTAGAACTCACAGTCTCCTGGTTTCTAGCTTGATGCCTTAAACACTACAAATTGTCTCTTGCCCTATGAGTAGACAAGTCTAATTTGAAATTTAATTAAAATGGAAGCAAATTGGTACATATAATATGATTTATTCCCACATGTTGAAACATCCACTCCCACATTGCATAAAAATAATAACTTTGATCAAACTTTTGAATGCGTTTAAGGAATTGCATGTCTTCGTGCTCTCTAAGCCCACCCTCCACCTATAATCTTCCTAAACCAGGGAGCTGGCTGGGGAATTCTGGGAGTTGAAGTCCTCCAGGCTTAAAGGGGCCAAGCTTGGAGACCCCTGTCCTAAACAATTTGCACAGTCAATGAATTCAGAGCTGAATTGAACTCAACAGATACTGTGCATGAAGTTTGCTTTCATCTATTGTTGGAGAAAAGCAATACATAACAAAAAGCTTGAAGAGGGTAGATGCAGCTGGAGAAAAGTCAAAGGCATGGCCATCTTTACATGCAGAGCAAATTTAGTATGAGTCATTGAGCCAATTCTGTGATTGAAGGCTTGGCCTCTCCATTGGTGGAGGTCATCTGAAGTCCAGTCACCCTTCTACCTTCCCAAAGCATTAGGCAGCTATCCCAAAGTCCATCTCTTGGCATGATTGCTTCTCCTCTCAACATACAGCCACATAGCCATTGTAATGGACAACAACATATATTATTAAACAGCTGAAAGCACTTGCACAAGGCTGGCAGACACACCACTTCTTTGCACTGATCTAAAATAGCTGCACTTTAATTGATACAAACACAGAAGATTGGAAAGTGCTCCCATGAGAACTGGAAATAAAAAGAGGATCAATCAGCTTATACTTGGGAGGAAAAGGTAATGGTTTTCTTAGAGAAACAGATGTATCCCAAAATTATCCCAGCAATAGCTCTACTTTTCTATCCTAGACTTTGATTAATATTTGCACTGATTTTAAGTTGCATATTGTCATGGAATTAGCCTCTATTTTAAAGCCTTAGGTCAAAGATTTTAAAATGTTTCAAGTCATCAGATCTGATAGTTGTTTTAGAAAACTTCCTGGAATCTCTGATCCACAATATTGTGGCTGTGATATTTTCTCAAGGGAAAATAATGTCTGTCCTTTCTGCTATACCTTAAAAATGACTACAGATGCCCCTGACTAAATTTAAGTGATTTTTTTTTTACCTTTAGTCTCTTTCAGAGCCCCTTCAAGTTCTCACAGAATCTTGGGTTTCACAGACCACAGCTTGAAAAGTACACTTAGACCTTCTTATACTTTCAAAATATTTTCATGCAGTCACTGACCTCACCCATATTATCCTCTACAGCAGTTTTGGGGTACCGGACAAATGTTTTCACTGGTGTACCTTATCCTTCCAGTCAGACAGTCCCCATCCCGGTGGTATTCCACCTTTATTCTTCTTTCACCATCTTTATTTTTCACAGTCATAAAATAGCCATTTGCTCTATTGGGGGACAGTGAAAGAATCCTTGGGCAAGAAGGGAGGGTGACAGAAGGGTGCCAAGATGACACAGCAACTTGGCTACACAGGGAGGGCAGGAATCCTGGAATTGAGGGTATAGTGACATTGTTCACCAGTGGGGAAACTTCTCGCTCCACACCTCCTGAGGAAAATCTGCAAGGTGTATGATACAAATTCTATTGAATTTGGCTTGAGTTCAAATTTAATCCACACCTGTTGAGCTTAGCTGAATTGTGATTTGTGCTGAAGCTCTAGGAACCTCATCAGTACCCTATGTGGTATTTCCCTCTAGAATGCAGAACTGTGTATACATCCATTTGGTGCAGTTATTCAACCAACTGTAAATCCACTTGATCACACTATTAACCAGAATAAGCTTTTCCATCTGGTCCTCAAGGAGAACTTGTCAAACACTTCTCTGAAATCCAATACACCATCACCCAAGCATTCCCTTGAACAAACCCAACAGATTATTCTGTTATAAAAAGAGGTATGATAAATAGTATAAATCGAGTTTTATTCATCCTATAAATTTTGATTGCATACAGCAGAATTTATTTCCATTAGCAAGCCCTTGGGAATGGGTGAGTAGTACCAAGGATTCCCTATCTCTCTTTGTCCTTGAAAAGCACTTGTTTCTGAGACAGATCGGACATCATGGCTGGAGCAGTCTGAGAAAACATTTTTCAGAGTTTGCATTTATGAGTGCAGAAGAGAGAGCAGAATCCATGCATGCAAGCCTTGTGAGCTACTAGTTCTCTGTGCTTCCTTTTCTAAACAAACCTTTAAAGATTACTGAACTATTTTAATATAAAATCTAATTTACGTGCAATTGAATTTAATGTATTTTTAAATTTTAATGTATTTTTACACCAGCAGCTGTCAGTTCAAAGAACAAAAATGCCACAGCCATCTGTCCTTAATTTCATCAATCTACTTTAGGCTGACATGTGCAACTTGGACAAAAACACGATTGGCTCCTGACATGTTTAAGCTTTACTGACATATGCCATCGGATCTGACTGAATCACGAAGCCCATCAAAAGAAGCAGAAGAAAGCTGCCATGGATGAAAATCAAGATAAGCCTAACCACCATCTGAAGTACAGTTCTTTTCCCTTGTACCTCTTTCTCCTTCACACTTCTTGGTTTTCAATATGCAATTTGAGCTTATAAACAAGAAGAAAAATCTAAGTACTCAAGCAAAATATCCTGCTTTTCCTTCTGATAGTTGCCTGCCAAGGAAAATTCCATCAGTGGCAATACAAAATTTGGGTGGTAAAAAATAGAGATGAATATTATTTCCCAGATGTTGGCTGTCTGTCATTTAGAGGATTGTTTATGTTACAAAATAAACTCCATAAAATACAGCTCAGGACAAAAGGAGATCCATACATATATCTAATATGTAACATTATGGTTTGTCCTAGTCTTGCATTTGTATTCTGTTCCTTGTGCCTATCTTTACACCCAGTACTTATTTCTACTTGATCCATCTGCTTTAAAGTGTTAACACTTCAAGTATGTAGTCATACATTTAGGATTTAGGACATATTATAGAAATCACAAAATAATAGAGCTGGAAGAGATCATGGAGATCTTTTAGTTCAACCCCCTGCCTTAAAGTGTCCTTATTCCATCCTGGACAAATAGTTTCCAAACTTTTCTTGAAAATCTCCAACAACGGATCACCCACAACTTCAGGAGGCAAGCTATTGCACTGACTAATGGTTCTGTCAGGAAATTTTTCCCTAGTTCCAGGTTGTATTTAACTCTGAGGAGCTTCCACTGATTGCTTCTTGTCTTGCCCTCAGGTGCTTTAGGGAATAAATTGACCCCCTCTTCCCTGTGATAGCTCTTCAAGTACTTAGAAGATAGCTATCATCTCATTCCTAAGCCTTCCCTTTGTTGGCTATACATCAAGGTCCTTCTGAATCTTGAGTCTATCTTCCAAAATGTTAGTTACCTTAGATGTTCATCATACAGTTTAGCCTCCAGACTCCTTATCTTCTTTATTGTCTTCTTTGCACACTTTCCAGAGTCTCGACATCTTTTTTGTATCAGGTGACCAGAACTGGATGCAGTATTACAAATATGGCCTTACTAGTGCAGTAAACAGCAATATTATCACTTCTCATGATCTTGATGCTATCTCTCTGTTGGTGCAGTCTAGAACTGCACTGTTTTTTTGACACTCTTGACACATAATTAAGCAGTGACCCACCAGGATTCTTAGATTCTTCTTGCAGATGCTATTGTTGAGCCAGATACTGCCTATTCTGTATCTGTGCATTTGGTTTTTCCTGCCTAACCACAGGACCTTACTTTTCTCAACATTGAACTGCATCCTGTTAGATAGGACCTAATGTTCAAGTCTGTCAAAGTCCTTCTGAATCTTGAGTCTATTTTCCGAAGTGTTAGCAACTGCCCACAACTTTGTGTTATCTGCAAATTTGATGAGCGCCTCTTCGGTTCCTTCATCTTGGTCATTTATGAACATGTTGAAGAGCACTGGGCCTAAAACAGGACCTTGAAGTACCCAAATACATGTTTCTCTCCATTCAGATATAGCTCCATTGAGGACCACATGCTGAGTGTGGTTGGTCAGCCAACCGCAAATCCCTCTGGTGGTGATACTGTCTGTCCCACTTTGGTCTATTTTACCAAGAAGTAGGCTGTAGTCTACTTTATCAAATGGCTTACTGAAATCTAAGTAATTATATATTGCAGTGTGAAAATATTGCTCCAAGGATAGGGAAAATGTGGCATTCCGGCTGACATTGTGGTGAGATCAGACACGAGGAATGGGGCTCCATGCTCCCATGCCGAGTTCTTCCCATTGGTGGGCTCTGACAGGAGCCGAAGCTGCCCTGTAGGGGTGGCAAAGCAAAGAGAGGCACCCTGTGAGGTTGCAGACAGCCACATCTCTCCTGCTCTGACTTGGGGCTTTCTTTTCCTCTCAGCCATGATGAGGAGAAGAGGCAGCCCAAAGATGGCTGCCATGAAGCTGGGACAGATGAAGACCACCTAACATTTGTGCTGGAGTGGATTTTGGTGAACAGTGTGGAACTGGGTGAGAGGATTCTTTGTTATTAATACTCAACCCCAAGAGAAAGTTCAGGCAAACTATTTACTCAGAATTATCTGTTAAAATTGGTGAGTAAGCACTTTGAGAAAATTATCAAGCTGGAAGGAAAAGAATTAAAAAGAGAGAAAAAAACCTTCTTTCTTTTTCAAAAATACAGGAAATTGGACTCTCAAAGTGGGAAGACATGGTATTGAGAAGGCATTTTAAAATGCTAGAATTACAGATCTAAAAAATTAACACTGCTTTTATACTTGAATTACAATTCAAAATAATTAAAATCAGATCTACCAACAACAATATTGTTATGCAGAGAGTGCCATCTACTGATGAGAGGAAAATATACTAGCTAGGGCACATTTATTTGAAGGACTGTGAAAATACTTACTGGATTACATTCACCTATCCTAAAACCACTGGAGATTTAAATGTGAGAACAAGGAAGATTTTTTAATTAAAATGACCTTGGAAAACTTTGTTTGAACTTATAAAAGTGATTTAAGGAGACTAGGATAACTCCCTGGATATTTAAATGGAACTGATGGATTATCTGTGAGACATAAAGAACTGTGACTAGTGTGCATTCTGAAGAGTAACCTCAGCTTTGAATAAAGGGTTCTTGGGCTATTGGCTAAACTTGCTATGCAATACAAGGAGGAAAGGAGCAGAACTTTAAATGAGATGGAGCTGATGTTTCAAAGCATAAAGGATATGATACAGAAAGAACACAAGACGACTATGGAATTAATAGATGGCATAGACTAAAAATTGGAAAATATTATACAAGGGATCATGAGTAAAGACCAAGATGTTCAGGAAAAGAAAGAGCCAGCAGAAGGAATGGAGGGGAAAGCAGAACCGGGAAATCAGCTAAAAGAAGACAACAAGGAGGAGATACCAATAACTAACAATGATTGATGAATCTAATCAGGGGCAAAACACTTTAAGTCTAAAAAGAGAATTGGAGAAGCAGGAAGATGCTTTGGGAATGGAGAGAGGGGTCAGAGCAGATAGTTACAAAGTTAGACAGTGGAAGTTAGATGGGGGAAATATTTAGATTGAACAATCAGGATGTAGATGTAGATAGACACAAAGATCCAAGAGAAAAATATGGGAGGCAAGTCAAAAAAACAATAAGACTTAAAATATTGATGCGGATAAGAGATGATGGATAACGAGAGAGAGAGAGAGAGAGAGATATCCTTCTTTAAGAACATATTTTAACAAACATGTGTATTAATATTAGAATTATATAGACTGGATGAAAACAAAGAATATGAATAGAATTATTTTGTATCTATTGTGATAAGTATTAGAATGGAATATTGAAACATTGAATAATGGAATAATAATAATGAAATAATGAAGGACAATATTTTAATACAGATAGATGTGAAGAGTGGAATATGGGACATATGAATAAGAATTAAATATTAAAAATTGGAAAATTAGAGATTGAACAATGGTACTATTAAATATGCTTAAATAATATTATGATTAGCAGTGAAATAATAATGTCAAATAGTGAGCATAATGAAATAATGAAAGCATATATTTTAATATAAATAGGTGTATTAATAGCAGAATTATATAGACTGGATGAATGTACAGAATATGAATAGAATTATTCTGTAAGTTTAAATAATATTGTGATTGGTAGAATTGAATATTGAAACATTGAATAATGAAATAATGAATGATGAACTTTTAATAGAAATAGATGTGAAGAGTTAAATAAAGGAAATATGAATATTAATTAAAGTATTAAAGCAGGTGAGAGATGAAAGACAGAAAGGAAATACCTTTTAATATAATGGTGACATGAATAAAAATTAGAGACAGAAATAAGGGAAAAGGGGAATAACAGTACACACATTTTTATATCACAAGATAAATGTAATAACAAGATGCAGGTTTAGAAATTAAATTCCGGTAGTATCAGGTATGTTCAAACAATATGAAATAATGAAAGGTTATATAATTTACTATAAATGTGTATTATTATTAGAAATATATAAGCTGGATAATTGTAATAGTCATGAGTAATAATATTATTTTTATTTGTACCAAAATGTATGTCACCCAGATGTCACACTGTTGACACATTGATATGTATATGTAATATAAAATAAAAAACTTGACCAAAGAAAGTGCTAAGAAGTGTGATGAGGAATACTAGGAACGATAGTATGTAACAGTTGAATGTTATAAGTTTCCAATCTTAAGCATATTTCATTGTACCACATTTTCCTTTCAGCCTTTGTGGCCTTCAGACATACTCCAACTGCAATTTCCCCAAGCCTCTAACTCTAACCCTCTTGTGCACCAACGTGTTGTGGTTCGCTAGCAACAGGTGCAGATGGCTGAGGTCTCTGAGAGCAAGGACTCAGATGAGGGGCCTGTGTGTGATGCAGGGATGGGGCCAGGACTACCGGAGAGTGGGGTGCTGCCTTCGGAGATTGTGGAGTCTGGCAGCAGTGATGTAGAGGACCCCAAGGAGACTGTGCCCCGTGCGTGTGCATGCAGGGCTTCTCAAGGAAAGAGCAGCTGCAGCAGTATGGGCGACTCAGGAGTAAGGCTGCAAGGTGATGGCCCCTCCCATAAGGGATAAAAGCCAGCCCTCAGGGGTTGGGTTCTTTGCAGGAAGCAAAGAAGTTCTTTCAACTCCAAGTTCTTGTGGAAGTCCTGTCTATTCTGGTTTGTTTTCAGAGACTTTTGGTTTTGGATATTTCCCTGCATTTAATCTTGTGTTTTTGACAGCCTTTCACAACCTTGAAAGGGCTTGCTCTTATCTGGGACAATTAGTTTTAATGACTCTGCTGTGAATGAACAGAATCCACAGAGACACATGAAAAAGGTTTGCTTTTATATATACTTTGTGTTTATTTGATTTGAATGAGGCTTGGGTCAGAACACAATGGAACATATTTGAGTTGTTTTGAGTAGGATTACAATTTACTGGTCAAGATAATTCTATGGGATACCTCTCAGCTCCACCATTATATGAGATACTGTGATTCTGTTCCATGATACAGTAGCTGCCTTTTCTCAAACGCCAAAAGTGCCCTCTACATCATTGGATTACAAATAGTGAGCCACATGGCTCAATTGCCATTTCCTAAGTAGAATAAAAAGTCCCCAACATCTTATTTATTTTTAAAGAAGGAAAAAAGGAAAGAGGACTGTTATGTATGCAGGTTTGAATGTCATTGGTTTAGTTTGAACTGTTCTTGTAAAATGTCAAATATGATTGGGTTAAAAAGTGCGGGAAAAACCCTGCACTCTGATTGGCTGGCAACTGCGGCTGCTGGCTATAAGTAGCAGCCGCAGCCCAGCCAAATCGGGTCTGTTATGAGCTGTAGCCACTAATAAACTCTTCACTGAAGCACTCCGCATCTGACTCTTCATGCAAATCTAACACTGGCGATGAAGGTGGGATCCTTCCTGAAGAGAAGACAACGCAGAGAACAAGCTGAGAGAGATGGCTGCACTGAACACCCCCCCAGCCCTGTTCGATCCGACGGCAGAAGACTGGGACTCATATGCGGATCGTTTCCAAATGTATTTGGAGGGAAACGATCTCGCCGACATTTCTGAGAAGCGGAAGAGGGCGGTCTTTCTCACCCACTGTGGTCCGGCCGTTTTCAAGATGGCGAAGGCATTGGCGGGAGCTGCAGGCATGAAGGTAATGGACTGGCCCGACTTAGAAAAGTTATTAAGAGCCATTATGCGCCACAAGTATCGTGCCTCATTAAGAGACACGAATTCTACCGTTGGGATCAAGGGGAAAGCGAAAATGTTAATGACTTCATGGCAAGTTTAAGGGACATTGGGAGTGCCTGTGAATTTATCAACTTAGAAGAGGCCATGCGCGATCGATTTGTTCTAGGCCTAAAGACAAGGTTTTGCAGAGCAAATTATTAATGAAACCTAAGATCACGCTTAAGGAGGCCATAGAAGAAGCTTTTTCAGCGGAAGCTACCAAGTCCTCAGCAGCAGCCATGAAGAAAATTAACAAGGCTGCAAGCCATCCTGATGTGGAAAAATCCACAACAACCCATTGCGAGCAAATAGATTCTGATTCAGACTGTAGTGAGGTGGAGGAAGGAATTTATAGACTCAGAATGGAGAAGAAAAGGAAAGACCTTGGAAGAAAAGGCAAGACTTTTATTGCAGAGGTTGTGGGGGCCACCCTTGCACTGAATGCAAGTTTTTGATACCATCTGCCTCCGTTGTGAAAAAAGAGGTCACCTAGCAAGAGTCTGCAAATCATCCAGAACTCCACCAAGCAGAAAGAAGTTTCCTGATAAAGAATTCAAGCATAACAACTTCAGTGAGAAAATGGGGGCAACACAGAAGCAAATGGGAAGAATGAAACTCATCAAACAGTCACTATTGGTCATTCTTCACCCTTAAGAAGCAGAAAAGTACATGTGAAGGTACTAATTGAAGGAAGGCCTTGCCAAATGGAAGTGGACTCAGGCTCCTATTTATCTATGGTGTCATGGGACACTATTCACGGCTACTTCCCAACATTCAGAAGAAGCATTTCCAGAAGCAAGCACTGACTCTTAAAGACTACCAAGGAACAAGATTCCAGTAGTTGGAACAAGAATTCAACAACGTAGTTCAAAGGCCACACCAAACGCTTGCTGACCATCGTGGACAAAGACCGCCCAAGCTTGCTGGGACTTGAGTGGTTCAATCCACTAGGCATTGAGGTGACTGGCATCAATCACGTGAGCAACACTGAATGGGAGGAGGCCTTGAAGTCTGAGTTTCCAGAGGTCTTCAGTGACGGATTGGGCAAGTATATGGGGACCCCTATCACTTTCGACCTAGATCCCAAAGGTGCCCCAATTGTTTCATCCCATTTGCCAAAGGAAAAATTGATGCACAATTAGATAAACTAATAGCTCAAGGAGTTTTAGAGCCCACTGACCACTCCAGATGGGAGACACCCATAGTCACACCAGTCAAGGCTGATGGGTCAGTGAGAATCTGTGAAGTGGTGTATAAGGTGAACCATGCTTTAGCAGCAGATATCATATCCAGTTCCAGTGGTGCATCATTTATTACATTCACTTGGCAGGGGTACAGTCTTTGCCAAATTGGATCTGGCCCAGGCATATCAACAACTAACAGTTGATGATGCCACTGCAGAGGCCCAAACCATTGTGACTCATAGAGGTGCCTTCAAATGTAAAAGGTTACAGTTTGGAGTAACCAGGCATTTTCCAAAGCCTATGGAAAGGATGCTCCAAGGACTGCCAGGGGTAGTGCCTTACTTTGATGATGATGTGTAATCTCTGCTGAAAATGACACTCAATTACAAGAGACTCAGAGAAGTTCTTACCAGATTCAAGAAAGCGGGTTAAAAGTCAAGGAAGAAAAATGCACTCTTAGAACTGACAGGATTGAGTTCTTGGGCTACATGATTGACAAGCATGGCATCCATCCTACAGATGCCAAGGTTCAGAAAGAAGCCCTAGAACCAAAATGCAAAACAGATTTGCAAGCTTTCCTTGGACTTATTAACTTTTATCACATGTTCCTACCTCAGAAGGCAACCATTGCAGAACCATTACACAGATTACTTGACAAAAAGTCTGTTTGGGTCTGGGGCAGGAAAGAACAATCAGCATTTAACAGTATTAAAAGACTAATCACGTCTGATGCTGTACTCATACAGTTCTCTGAGAATTTATCTGTTGTACTGACTTGTGATGCATCCCCTTTGGAGTGGGTTTTTTTTTTAGCCACAGGCTTCCCAGCAGGAGGGAAGCCCTATTGCATTTTACTCTTGCACCTGACCAACAGAGAGGAATTACAGCCAATTGGACAAGGAAGCATTGGCAATTGTTGCAGCTATCAAGAAATTTCATGAGTATTTATATGGGAGAACATTTACCATTGTCACAGATCACAAACCTTTGTTAGGCATTGTGGCAGAGAGACACCCACTATCCTTCACCAAGAATGCTGAGGTGGACTGAATTTCTTGCTGCTTATTCATACAAACTTATCAACAAGCCTAAGGACATTGGACATGCTGATGCCTTGAGTCGTTGCCCACTTCCTTGTCAGAAGGAGGACTTTGAACCTGAGGCACACACTGTTTTCCTAGAAACTGTTGCCAAGCTTCCAGTACACACTGCTGAAATTGCCAGAGAGACAAAGACACTTTATTGGCTCCTATTATAGGCTGGATTAAGAAAGGTTGGCCTCTTCAAGATCTACCTCACCTTGCCCAACCTTTTAAGTCCAGGCAAACTGAATTATCTGTATTAAGAGGATGTATTTTGTGGGGTAACAGGGTGGTTATTCCTGCAAAACTGCAAAGAGAGGTTTTGGAAATGTTACATGAGGGTCATCCTGGTATTGTAAGGATGAAGGGATTGGCCAGGAGTTATGTATGGTGGCCAGGTATTGACAAAATGGTTGAAAACTGGGTTGTGTCTTGTCCCAACTGTCAGGTAGTCAGGCCTGCCCCACCTCGCCCCCAAACAGGAATGGGAATGTCCTAGGGGCCCATGGTCTGGGATTCACATTGATTTCACTGGCCCTACCAGAGGGCACACCTTCCTTATTATAGTAGATGCATATTCCAAATGGCTAGAGGTAATCCCTATGGCATCCACCACAACTAATGCTGTCATCAAGCAGCTCAAAAACTTTTTGTAACCCACGGTTACCTGATGTTCTTGTCTCTGACAATGGCCCTCAATTTACATCTAACCTTTTTGAATCCTATTTAGCACAACAGGGTATCAGACATGCCCTACTGCCCCTGGGCACCCTTCGCTAATGGCCAGGCTGAAGCATGGTACGTTTACCAAGGAAAAGCTTCAGCAATTGGGTCCTGGGGACATCACTGAGAAAGTTGAAAAACTTCTTAGTGTTCAGCACATCACCCCTAACCCATCTACTAACTTATCCCCAGCAGAGTTGTTGATGGGTAGGAAACTTAGGTCTCCCTGACCGCCTTCATCCCACTTACACCCAATGCACCACTTGATTCCACTAGCAAAGTTCGCACGTTCAGTGTGGGTGATTCTGTTTATGCTAAGAACCTTATGAGTGAACCTTCATGGATTCCTGCTGAAATAACTCAAATCACAGGCCCTTGTTCTTACAGGGTACAAACAGAGGATGGAGTCCTCTGGAGCAGGCACATTGATCAGCTTAGATCCAGGTTACCTCAGGAACATCGCAATTGTTCCTCTCTAGTTCCCATACCTAATGCCTTTTCTAGGGGAGGGGAAGAACATGAGGATAATCAGCAAACAAGAATCAACCCCATGTGTAACGAGCCATTACGACAGGAACCATCCCAAAACCTGTCACAATGCCAAAATCCATCCTTACAAGTGGAAGATTGCACATCACTACCTGACTTGGGTGCTGACATTGGGCTGGAGATGGCTTGGGAGGAGAGACCAGATTCTAACAATCAAACAGGGTCTTCTTTCACAGGAAGTCCAACTAGGGAAATGTCAACAGACACATTTCCTCTCTCACTGGGTGAGAACGTTAAAACTTCTAAACCACGAAGGTCTCAACGTACACGTAAGAGCCCCACCTATTTAAAAGAATACATTAGATAGGTTGGGGTTTGAGTATGGACTGAACCTAGTGGGGAGGGGTGTTATGTATGCAGGCTTGAATGTCATTGGTTTAGTTTGAACTGTTCTTGTAAAATGTCAAATATGATTGGGTTAAAAAGTGCGGGAAAAACCCTGCACTCTGATTGGCTGGCAACTGCGTCTGCTGGCTATAAGTAGCAGCCGCAGCCCAGCCAAATCGGGTCTGTTATGAGCTGTAGTCACTAATAAACTCTTCACTGAAGCACTCCGCGTCTGACTCTTCATGCAAATCTAACAAGGACCTTATGAAAAAGGGGGAGAAAAAGATGTGGTGTGTCAGGCTAAAGGCACAGTGGTCAACCAGAAATAGCTGGGGGCGACATGGGAAAAGTAGTTACCTGGCAATAACATGAATGTTATACTGCCTTTGACTCAACAGGCAGGTTTAGTAGCTACTGATAACCCAATCTGCTTTATTCATTTAATTTTAAAACCACCTAAATTTGCACTTACAGGTTTAGTGGCAATGAATTCAATAGCTTATTGTCTGTCTATCTATTAATCCATCATCTTTCTCTCTGTGTGTGTCTCCCATCTCTCATCTGTCTGTCTGTCTGTCTGTCTGTCTGTCTGTCTGTCTATATCTATCTATCTATCTATCTATCTATCTATCTATCTATATCTATCATCTTCTGTCTATCAATTATCTTGTGTGGGGATGTGTGTGTGTGTGTGTTGCTTTTTATTGGTTCTGAATTCTTCTAAAGCTACTTCCAATGACTGAATTAGAGATCTAATTCTTTGTTCTTGCAAAAGAACAAAGTGGAACAACGACTGATGACCTCCTTTTACCGGTCCACAATAGAAAGCGTCCTCACATATTGCATTACGGTGTGGTATGCTGGCTTGACAGCCGGAGATAGAAAGACATTACAGAGGGTGGTGAGCACAGCACAAAACATCGTGGGCTGTTCCCTGATACCACTAGATGACATCTCTAGAGCTCGCTGCCTTAGAAGAGTGAGGAAAATTCTCAGGGACGACTCACATCCTGGTCAGCACTTCTTCACTCTCCTACCATCAGGTAGGAGATATAGAAGCATTGCCAGCCACACCAACAGGCTGAAGAACAGTTTCTACCTGTGGGCTGTCAGACTTCTGAACGGAAAATAATTTCATGTCAACGTAATATGACAGACTTGCAGGGTTGGCACATTGTGCAACAAGGTCACAAAGTGTAGTAAGATTGGGACTGGGTTAGTGACTTCTGTCCTCACTGTGAGTTGTGTCATGGGGGGCGTGCATGAAGGGAGGCTCAGCAAATCTCATTGTTCACATGTTGTACTGCGACAATAAAGGTAATAATAAAATACTTTCCACTTTTTCCAAAGTGCACAATGTTATATAGCTCTGCCATGTTTCCCCACCTGACTTCTTTCTAAGCTAAAAAAAAGAGCAGCCCAGGAGCTTTCTTCAAAGCTTTCTTTATCCCTCCCCCCATTAATTTTTGTTGTTCTTTGCTCCATTGTGAACAGAACTGTAGATATTATTCCTAGTGTGATTGCACTGTAAATGTATTAAAGGTTTACTGCATTTACAGAACAAAAATACAAAAGGGACCCAAAGACGAATATTATTTTGCAGATTTATTCCTCTCCTGCAGCAAGTCATATCACTGAGTGATTTGAAAGACTTCTTCCCAGATTTCTCTCCACCTGGGCTAAGTTACTATTCTGCTTTTTTTCAGCCAACACAACTAAGGTGGAATGGAGTAACATGAAAAAAAAATGAAACATTTATCCCACTTTACAATTACAAGGATATATGCGATTTCTTTTTAAGTTGACCCCCATGAAATATACTAGCTGTGAAAGCTGCATCATACACTGGTTCTGTAAAGAATTTTAGCTGTGTCTTGAGTTATTAGGAAGAGCCACTATATGGATTGTAATGAGAAAAGGCAGATTTTCTTTCATGCTGTACTAAGATTTCCCAGAAGCATTGTGTTGAACACCATAGGAAGCAGGATAGTCAAGTAGATATTTTCTACAATATGGTGATTCTTAGTATTTCCTTTATTTTCAGCATTCACACTGTTTATAGCATTGCATTTATAGCAAAGATCAGGATGTTAGTCCCAAGAGTGCATAGGTTTGGAATCTAAAAGAGGGCTGCAGAAGAGCAAATTCAACTCTTGGGAAACAAATGAGAAGTGTTAAGTTTGCATGAAGAGACAGACGCGGAGGGCTTCAAGCTCTTTGTTTATTAGTGACTACAGCTCAGAACGAACCCACTTTGGCTGGGCTGCGGCTGCTACTTATAGCCAGCAGCCGCAGTTGCCAGCCAATCAGAGTGCAGGGTTTTCCCGCACTTTTTAAACCAATCATTTCTTACATTTTACAAGAACAGTTCAAACTAAACCAATGACTTTAAACCTGCATACGTAACAAGAAGAATGGAAAGTTCTTAGTTTTTTGTGGGTAATGTGAATGAAAAAAAAGATATCATACCACAACATTTTGTTCTAGATCAGGGGTGTCAAACTTGATTTCATTGAGAGCCACATCAGGGTTGTGTTTGACCTCAGGTGGGTGGGAGTTCAGGGTGGGCGTGGCCAGCTTGATGTCATTCATGTCAGGGGTGCCTGTGGTGGCCCGAGGGGGCTCCTGAGTTCCGTTTTCAGCTGTGATGGCTTCCTGCAACCCTCTGCCAGTGAAAATGGAGCTCGGAAAGGCTGCCTTCCCGAGCTCCATTTTCACTGGCAGAGGATTGCAGGAGGCCGTGGTAGCTGAAAATGGAACTCTGGAGACCATTTTCACTGACAAAAGCATTGTGGGCCAGTCCTTCACTATTTCCAGGGTGCCCTGTGGGCCAGATCTGAGCACCCTGTGGGCCAGCTCAGTCCCTGGACTTTGAGTTTGACATCCCTGTTCTAGATCCTGCTTTTGTTCTCTTAAAGCTGCAGGCCTGATTATTTTTCAATATTGCAATATTGATCTGATGCCCACAGGGAATAAGCACTCCCGAATGTCACATTTCATGAAGACAGGATCTTTTCATTACTTTGTTGTTAGAAAAAAAGAAAAAGAAGAAAGCAAGTCTCTTCATCACCCAGTGGACAGATGGAATGGGGAAAGAAACTTAAAGATTACTGAAAAAAATGTTTTAGGGCACCATTTTATTTCCATAAGCCAATCCTTATTCTTACAAAAATGCAAGAGAGATTCAGGCAGAAGGGGGTTGTAATTAAAATACAGATCAAAAAGTCACATTTTTCAATTTGCCATGTTAGAAAAAAAATAACAATCATCTTGTCATATTCCCTTTAAATAACAGATGGTCAAGCATGACTAATAGATCGCTGACTGATAGAAATATGCATTTTTTTCATTTAAAGACATTTTTTTAATTAGCTTAAGCAACATGGCAATGCCAAAACTTCAATAGGAATGTCAAGGCAAATATCTTTGTTGTAAAAAAAAATGCAGCCAGCCTAGTTCCTGCAATGGGAAGAAGCAATATATACCTATCTGTATTTTAAACATACAATTGTTAAATATTGGCAGTATCTAGTCAGGCAAAGTGCATTTGCTACAGTGAAGTTTTATTGGGCTTCACCATTTTGTGTGTGTGTGAGAAAGTGTATATTTCACAATGTCCACTCATTTTTCCTCTTTCCCCCCACGTGCATTGAATTGATGCCATTGGCTCATGAAATAAACTCGACCTACTTGACAGTTCTTTTAAGTCAAGCACTAGGTCTGTTTTGTTCCTAGGACAGACCTACTGGCACTTACTATTTCACCCAATTGGGCCTTGGGTATAGGAGAGGGGCTTAGCATATAGTGGCATCAAAGAGGGCTGAGGAGGCATAGAAGGAGAAAGAGAGGCACAATCTTGCAATGTTACAAATTCTGTTCCAATTTTCCCTTGCTCTTCCCACCATGATAGCAGGGGCCCACTGAATGACCCCATAGGCCAACAGCCCACCTGTCACCCAAGGGATGAGAAGGAGAGAAAGCAGGTCTCCAGGAGAAGGCAAGGAAAGCCAAACTAGCAAACCAGGTAGATGTGAAGGCAACATTTGTCGCTCTTTCCCATCTCTTCAGAACACCAATATTAATGTTTCAAATAGTGTATGAATTTACGCATCTATTCATGAGTATTTTACCTGCCAGACTGGTGCTAATAGTAATACTTTCTCCCGTGGTAGATATTAAATATATTTTTAATTTGTGTTATTCATTTATCTACAAAAATACATTCGACACTGCTAGCACTTATAACTATACACCAGCCAGCTTTATTCTCCAATAATATCTCTATTTTCAATTTTAATGCCAGCCAAATGAGTGGCCATAACTCACAGATTAAGGGAGTTGGAAGGGACCTTGTAGGTCATCTAGTCCAACCCCCCACCCAAACAGGAGGCCCTACACCATTTCTCATGGATGGCAGTCTAAACTAATCTTTATGGATTAAGATTAAGTACTTTTCCTTATATCAATTTATATCCCACCTTTCATGTAGTCTCTCCAACTTCTTTCCACACCACTGTCTTCCATTTTTGAGGAGGACAAAACCAACTCAATGAGATAAGTTGGGTTGAAAAACAGTCCCTTCCCTGGTTAGATAGTGAGAGTGAAGATGGACTTGAACTTGAGTCTTTTTGACTTAATCAAACATCTTAAATGCTACAATGCATAAGGAGGTTAATGAAGTAGTACATTCTTTATTCTGAATTTCCTCCCCTTCAGCTTTACTGGATTATTCTGGGCCAAAAAGGAAGAAACAAATTGCACTCTCAAATATCTTTCAAATCTGGAAAAATGTTATATGCCTCCATGTATTTCCAGGCTAGTTTCTTTAACTGGATGAATCACTTTTATTGCCCTTTCTGGCACATCTCTCTAATCTTTCTCCAGTTCTTTTACCATATGGTGATCAGAAAATCACGTAATATGCTTGGTGTGGACATACCATTTATTTGCATAAAAGTCTAAAGGGATTCTCAGTCACTCAGGTCATGGTTGTCCAAAGGTGCTTTTTCAGAAGGCAACTGGACTTCCTTGTTTTTTCTTTGAAGACGTTTCCCTTCTCATCCAAGCGCTTCTTCAGCTCTGACAGCGAAATGTCTTCAAAGAAAAAACAAGGAAGTCCAGTTGCCTCCTGAAAAAGCATCTTTGGGACATTTATTTGCATGAAATTATTATAAGTCTAGTTCTACTTTCAATTATTTTTATAATGCTTCTCATATGAATGTGATCTGCCTAGAATTTCCACAGGGGTTTAAAACTGCTTCCCTACATCCTTCTTTATTTTTATTTATTTATTTGATTTGTCAATCGCTTACAAGATAATAGGTATAAGTATAAACATTGTTTTAGATGGGTTGTGGTCACAGATAGCAGGACACGGATCAGGTACAACAGCTTTATTAGAAACCTTAGAAAACACAAGCTGTGAACACGCGGCAGGCGCTGGCTTTTATAGCTGGCGCTGTCCACCAATTCAGCCACTGACGGGACTTTATTTTTCCCACCAGTGGCTGAGCCAACGAGTGGAGTCTTCAGCCGACTCCACTCCTTGGCCATATATGGGCATACAGAACACCCCTCCCCTCCTAGTTCCACCAATCAGAACAGCCTAGAGTATGTAGTCATGCAGGTAGACAGGGCTTGATGGGCGCAACTGGACCTGCACACCTCAGTCGATCCTAGGGCGGTGGCCTGAGTGGATGGATCCACCATTGCTCCGGTCCCTGCTGGTGGAAGCATCTGGAATTCTTCCACTGGTGCAGCAGGGACCATCGAGCTTGAGGCCTCAGAAGGACACCACTGGATTTCCTAAACCCATGGTAAGTGTCTTTGGTGTATTTCTTCTGTGTTTTGGGCCTGTGTTTGGCTTTGTGCGGTGCTTGTGAGCTGGGCCTCCAGTTGATTTTCCACGCACAGGACCCAGCCTCGGAGCTGGTCGATGTGCCGCTCCCAGACCTTTCCATTTTCCAAATTTATTTTTTTTTTTTTTAATTACATTTATATGCCGCCCTTCTCCGGAGACTCAGGGCGGCTTACAATTTTTGGGATGCAACCCAGTGTGCTCAGCAATAGCCTTCATTCCATTGTATATGCCTGCTTATTACTAAGCGGCATTTCTACAAAGTCAGCTTATGGCCCCCAACAATCTTGGGTCCTCAGTTTACCTACCCCGAGAGGATGGAAGGCTGAGTCAACCTTGAGCCTGGTGGGATTCGAGCCTACAGCAGTTGTAGGCAGCTGGAACTTAAGTGCAGGCAATTAACAGCCTGAGCCACCAAGGCTCAGCTGGTAGGACCATGGGCCGGTGCTCTTAAGTACTTTTGCCAGCACCCAGGTTGGTCCTCTGGTGTAGTTGTGTGCGTAGACCAGGTCCCCCATTGTAAACTGTCGGCATTTCCCGGTGGAATCCGGGGGCATCTCTGTGCTGTAGTTTGGGTGGACCCTGTCTAATATTGTCCTTAGTCTCCTGCCCATCAACAGTTTGGCTGGGCTGCGGTGTGTCATGGTGTGTGGTGTGATATGTTGTGTTAATCACCATTGGTTGATCTTGTCTTGCCTTTTCCCATTCGTTGGAGGCTCCCTTTGGTGGCCTTTACCATGATTTCAGCCTGCCCATTCGTTGATGGGTGGGCAGTTGCTGACAGGGCATGACGGATTACTAGACCTGCTAGGAATGTCTCGAACGGTTTCTCCATGAATTGTGGCCCGTTGTCGGAGACCACAATGTCCGGTAGTCCATGGGTGGTGAAAAGGCATCTAAGTACCCTCATGGTTGCTTCCAACGTGGTGGATGGCATTAAAATGACCTCCAGCCATTTGGAGTACACGTCCACCACTATCAGAAATGTTTGGCCATGGTAGGGGCCCGCAAAGTCAATATGTAGTCTAGCCCAGGGGGTTGTTGGTGTTTCCCACTTCTTGAGTTTGGCTGCTGGGGTGTGGGCCTGGACTCTTGGCACAGTATGCAGGTGGTGACCCAGGATTCTATCTCGGTGTCCATTCCTGGCCACCACACATAAGTCCACACTAGAGCCTTCATGCGGACCACCCCTGGGTGACCCTCATTGACAGCGTTCAGCATTCTTTTCCTTACTGGGGGGGAATGACTACCCTGTCCCCCCACAGCAGGCAGCCCTTCAAAACTGACAGCTCAGTTTGTCTGTTTTGGTACGGTTTGAATTCTTCCCCTTGCACTGCCTGTGGCCATCCCCTCCACACCCAGTTCAAAACCTGCGCCATGGTTTTATTGCGGCCCGTCAGTCTCACGATCTCCAATGACATCATCAGTCCTGGCCGTATGCTCTCTGTCAGCAGGATTGTTGTGGAAGGAGCTGGGTCCTCAGCGGTCTCTAGGAGGGGCAGTGGCTGAGGGCGTCTGCGTGAGTGATTGCTTTGCCCAGTCTGTGTATAAGTGTGTAGCTGTAGGCTGCCAGGAACACAGTCCATCTCAGCATCCTGGTGGACAAGATGTTTGGCATTGCCTTGTTGCCAGCAAGTATGCCCAACAGTGGTTTGTGGTCCGTAATGAGGTCAAATGGTTTCCCATAGAGGTATTCATGGAACCGTTTGACCCCAGCTACCGTGGCAAGCGCCTCTTTATCTATTTGGCTGTAATTCCTCTGGGTCTTAGACAGGGTCTTTGAAAAATAGGTAGTAGGTTCTTCAGTCCTGTTGGGCAGTCTGTGGCTGCGGACTGCACCTATGCCATATGGGGAAGCATCGCAGGTTAATGTCAGCGGCAGTGTGTCACTGTATTGTATGAGCACACTGTCCGATGTCAGCAGGTTCTTAATCTGTTTGAACGCTTCCACTTTGCGTTGCCCCCATGTCCAGCCCACCGTTTTGTCCAACAGCCTATGGAGTGGTTCAGCGATGGTCGCTTTCTGTGGCAGAAATACATCGTAAAAGTTTAAAAGTCCCAGGAAAGCCTGTAATTCTGCCTTATTTTGTGGGGTGGGAGCTTCTCGGATGGCCTTTAACTTTCCATTGGTGGGTCTGATGCCTGCATCATCTATTAAAAATCCTAAGAACTCAACTTACGGGACAGCTATTTGGCATTTTTCTCTCTTTAGTTTCAGACCCGCCTCCTGGAATCTCCCCAGGACTGCCCTTAGCCTGTCCATTAGTTGGGCTCTGTTAGTGGTGGAGGCGATCACATTGTTGAAATAGGGGATGACTCCCGGGATGTTGTGTAGCAACCATTCCATGATGCTTTGGAACAATCCTGGGGCTATGCTCACCCTGAATTGGAGTCTTTTGCATTAAAAAACCCCACTGTGTGTGACAATTGTCTGCACCTCTGCCGTGGCTTCGTCAACAGGTAGCTGTTGATAGGCTTGCACCAAGTCCAGTTTTGCGAATATTGTTCCTGGCCCAAAGAGTGCAGCAGGTGTTGTACAATAGGCACGGGGTAGGCGCTCTGCTGCAACATCTTATTCAGGGTCATTTTATAGTCCGCACAGATCCTGATCGACCCGTTCGGTTTCATTGGTATCACAATGGGGGTCTCCCACTTTGCGTGGTCCACCGGTTCCAACACCCTTGGTCGATCAGCTTGTCGAGTTGCTCCTCAACTTTTGGCCACAGGGCAAAGGGAACTCAGTGCGGCTTGAGATGGATAGGGGCAATGGTGAGGTCTAAACTGAATGAAATTGGGGCCCCCATGTACTTGCCCAGTTTGTCATCGAAGACTGCACTGAACTCCCATTCCAGCTCTGCAATGTCTCCCTTCTAGGCATGGGTGGGGGTCCCGTCGCATGGATGCCAGCGATGCCAATTTGGAGCTGTGAGAACCATTCTCGCCCAAGCAGACTGGGTAGGCTCCAGTCTACTATAGTCAGTAGCAGCTTCCCACTGAATGCTCCGTAGTCGATGTGGACCGTCTTTTTCCCTATGACTGGTATTCGGCAGCCTTGATAGTCTCTTAGTATAATGTTCTGCTGTTCCAGTTGGCCCTGCCGTAGGTTGGGTAGGATTCCCTTCAGCGTCTTCCAGGATACCATCAAAATGTAGGACCTTGAATCAACCTCCATTTGGCACAGCTTGCATTCAATCTGTACCATGGCCATCACTTTGTTGGCTTCATAAGTGTCGGCGTGCCTCACCTCAGTTTGCATGTAGCCAACGTAGGTGAAGTGGGCCTCTTCTTCTCTCGCCTCTTCCCGCCTTTTGAATCTCCTGCCAGAGGACTTTTGCACCCCCCCCCCTTGGTGGCCATGCTGTCGTGCGGAGATGCAGTTCGCTGGCTTGGTTTGACCGCCGGCTGTGCGGCCCGACAAACCTCTGCGATGTGGCCTCACTGGTCACATCTTCGGCATATGGTATCCTTGAACTGGCAAACTGATCAGTTATGGCTCCCGCTGCAACTGCTGCAGTCTCTCATTCCCAGTTTGCAGCTTGGTTTTCTGGTCCTCAGCTTGTAGACCTCACCATCGGTCCCATCGTCGCTGGCTTCAGATTCTGACTCCGCAGGCCGTGGCATAGGGTCGGCCCAGGTGGCATGGACTTTTCCGTTGCCCCGAATCCATGCAGCTGAGTAATCTGATGATTCCGCAGCCCTGGCTTCGTCAACAGCTTCTTGGAAGGTTATGTCTTCATGGGCAAGGAGCTTCTTCTGCAGTGCAGGGTCCCTGGTGCCCAGGATGATCTGGTCTCTGATCATCCCCTCAGTGTCAGGGAACTTGCAGTTCTTCGCCAGCCTCCTCAGTTTGGCAACAAACATATTGATCATTTCCCCATCTCTCTGGATCCGCATATAGAAATCATATTGACTGGCCAGGTAGGATGGGGATGGGCCATAGTGACCCCTCAAGGTGCTCTGCAGCTCCTCCCAGGACACAGACTGCAAGTCTTCGGTGACTAGGGCATCGGCCATCTCGTATATTTTGACGTTGCAGTAGGTCAGGAACAATGCCTTTTTCTTTGCGTCAGGGGCATCCTGTAGTCCATTTACTTCGAGATGCAGATTGAATTGCCCCATATACGAAGACCATTTTTCTTTGGCCGGGTCGTACGGAATGGCCATTGGGCGATGTGCCATGCCAGAAGACCACTGTGCCATGCCGTCTGCTGTGAGGGGGGCGTCATCTGATCCGGGCCGGTTCAGTAGCCGATGTGGAGTATTCCTGCTCTATGTATGAGATCCCATCCTCATCGCCAATGTTTTAGATGGGTCATGCGGTCACAGATAGGCAGGACACAGATCAGGTACAACAGCTTTATTAGAAACCTTAGAAAACACAAGCTGCAAACACGCGGCAGGCTCTGGCTTTTATAGCCGGTGCTGTCCACTGATTCAACCACTGATGGGACTTTATTTTTCCTGCCAGTAGCTGAGTCAACGAGTGGAGTCTTCAGCCGACTCCACTCCTTGGCCATATATGGGAATACAGAACAAACATGAATAAGAATACAGGAAATAGGTACGAATAAATGGGAACAATAGGACAGGGACAGTAGGCACAATTGTGCACTTATGCATGCCCCTTTCAGACCTCTTAGGAATGGGGTGAGGTCAATAGTGGATAGTTTGAGGTTAAAGGAGTGGGGGTTAGAGGATGTAACAACAGAGTCAGGTAGTGAATTCCAGGCATTGACCACTCTGTTGCTGAAGTCATACTTTCTGCAATCAAGTTTTAAATTCTTAAATGTGCATTGTGCATGGCATGGCATGTGCATAACAGCAAGCTGGAAATCTCTATGCATGTGAAGTTCAGTGAGCACCTGTTTGATCTAAATTACTGTGGGAAGGAATAGGAGGGGAATAATAGAGAGGTTAATAAAGCAAACATGTGGACTTCTAAGAACATATGGTCATGATTTTCCCACCTCTATAGATGGGATGCATCAGGATTCCCTGCATTTTCAAAAACAAATCTTGCAGATCTGAAAACTCTATCATTCCTCCATTCCCCAACCAGAAATGCAATGCTATGAATTGAATGAAGGTCACATCTGGACACAGCCTAAGTTTATCAGCTCATTTGCCTCCTTTAAATGAAAACATTATTTTGAAACAATTTAGGCTTGTGAGTGGGAAACATTTGCCTTATGTATGATCACACAAAGTCACTAAGGTTTGTTCTCTTTTGCTGCCAGGGACAAGACAGAAAGGTTACACTCACATCATCTCAAATGCAACACGTTTAATGGAGTCTGTTCACACATTCAGCTATGAGTCATTAAGTGTTGAGTAATAAAGAGATGAGATAAGTGATGCCTGTGCAGGTGAATCAGCCCTCATTAAAATTTCTCTTTTGCAAGTGTTGAATGACTAGCTTTCACAAGTTGAACTGGAATACACACACATACACACACAATACAGAATGAGCAGCAGAATTTGTAATGTGTATTTGGGGTGATGCCTGTCCCAAACCCTTTGAATGGGGCAAGAGGGGGAGAGAAGAAAAAGAAACAGCTATTGCATCTGGGACCAGAGAGCAATTCTAAGATCTCCTCTGCAAGACAGTAAAGATGTTGGAATAGAAATTTCAAAAAAATTGCCACAATCATGTCAGAAGAAGTGATATTTGAATGCTGTTTCCAGAAAAAAAAGTGTTTTAGTTTTCTGCATAAATTGATGGTGAAGAACAAACAAATAACAGGTTATTTTATTTTATTTGAGGCAGATAAAGTTCGGGTAACTGGACTTCCCTACTTGTAAGGGGTGGGGGCAGGGAGGGAATTATGTCTTTATTTAAGAGTTCTAGCTTCTTATCTGTTTTAGTTTCTGCAGCAGCTAACTTGAGAAGGGAGCACTCGTGCTGTTTCAACAGAACTATGAGGGTCAGATGAAAGAGACAGATGATCTGCGAGTAGCCAGCCAATTCCAGGGAGTTTGCGGGCGGAGAGAAAAAGCAAAATTCCCCTGGATTGTCTAGCAGCCCAGGGCTTCAAAAATAAGGAGCCTGGATTACAAAGGGTCAGAGTGAAATATAAGTTAAATAGACAGCAATATGTTTAGCAGAAAGTCAAGTGGGCCCACAAGACATACAGTATATACTTCCCCTTATTTGGAAGTACTTCATCTTCCAGATAAGCAGGCATAGCCAGAAAACAGAAGAGAAGGGATGAGTTTGTCCTGTGAGTGGAGGAGTGTCCAGGATATTTCCTTCCAATGATCATATAACTATGTGTCTGAAATGAGATTCTTGGTCTGAAGAAATAAATGGAATGGGAGCTGAACAGAAATGGCTGAAAAAGGCAGAGAATTTGTGGAATGGAGGTTATCGGTATTCTGTCCTTGCTGCTGTTATGGAAATTGGGGAACTTGGAAAAGGAATGGCTTGTGAGAAGTTTGGCTGTATGGAGGCATAGAAATACAAGAGATAAATTTATTTTGTTTATTTATTTGATTTGTCAGTCGCTTACAAGATAATAAGTATAAGGGTAAACATAGTTATGAATACATGAAATGAATACATATAAGAAAAATAAAAGAAACAATAAAAGAAACAATAAAAGAAACAATAGGACAGGGACAGTAGGCATGTTGGTGCGCTTATGCACCCAGACCTCTTAGGAAAGGGGTGAGATCAATAGTAGAAAGTCTAAGGTTAAAGTTTTTGGGGTTTGGGGAAGAAACCACAGAGTTAGGTAGAGTATTGCAGACATTGACCACTCTGTTGCTGAAGTCGTATTTCCTGCAATCAAGTTTGGTGCGGTTAACCTTGAGTTTGTATCTATTGTGTGTTACGGTTGAAGCTGAAGTATTCATTGACAGGTAGGACATTGCAATGTATGATTTTATATACTATACTTAGATCGGACCAAAGACGGCATAGTTCTAGGTTTTCTAGGTCTAGAATTTCAAGTCTGGTGGCATAAGGTATTCTGCAACGAGTAGAGGAGTGGAGAACTCTTCTTGTGAAGTATTTCTGGACTTTCTCAACTGTGTTAATATCAGATACGTGATGTGGGTTCCAGACTGATGAGCTGTATTCGAGTATTGGTCTAGCACATACATTTCAAATAAATACATTTCAAGGAAGTAGGAAAAGTGGAATTATATAGGCTTCTGGATTTTTTTTCCTTTGAGCAGTAGGCACTTGCGTTTTCTTACAACCATTCATTTAGTGACCATGGCATTAGAAAAAAGGGACCTATGGTTGTTTTTCAAACTGTAGTAGCATCCCATGTCATGTGATCAATAGATGCTTGACAACTGACTTATGCCGGTTGCAGTGGCTTGGGGTCATGTGATCACTTTTTGTGACTTTCTGACAAGCAAAGTCTATGGGGAAGCCAGATTCACTTAATTAAAGCAGTTACTAACTTAACAGCTGCAAAGATTCACTTAACAATTGTGGCAAGAAAGGGCATAAAATGGGGTAAATTCATTTTAACAACCGTCTTGCTGAGAAACAGAAATTTTGGACTCAATTGTGATTGTAAATCAAGGATACCTGTAATCAACTGGTATGCTGTGTCTGTGTTCCTTCTCTCCTCTAATCTTCCATGAGCGCTGTATATGTCTGTCCAGACAGACAGCAAAAGCTCTGCTCCGGATCACATGATCTGAAGCAGGGGTCTCCAACCTTGGCAACTTTAAGACTTGTGGACTTCAACTCCCAGAATTCCTCATCCAGCAAAGCTGGCTGAAGAATTCTGGGAGTTGAAGTCCACAAGTCTTAAAGTTGCTAAAGTAGGAAACCCCTGATCTGAAGGGCTTCAAATGAAACAGTGGATCCAATTTCAAGCCAATACACAACTATCTCAAATAGGGATGCATTAAGAAAATATCAAAGATATTTTTCTCTGCCCTCTCTGGTTTGATCCAGCTTATTCTTATAGATATTTCTTTTGCTGGATTCTCTCTCATTTACCCTGACACACACACACACATTTATACCTGCTGTGTTCAGTTTTAGGAGAATTATTTATTTTTATTTATTTATTTAATTGGATTTCTAAGCCGCCCTATCTCCCTGAGGACTCGGGGCAGCATACAATCATAAAAACAGTGCAGAATATACAATTTAAAAGGAATGAAATAAGAAACCCAATTTGCAGTCTAAAACAATAAAAACAAACCATTAAAACTCCCATCCCTCCCCCTCAGTCCAGGTCAGTGAGTTGGAACAACCATGTTTTTAAGCCCCGACAGAAAGAGCAGAGGTCAGGGGCCACCCGAAGCTCCAGGGGCAGTTGGTTCCATAAAGAGGGTACTCCCACAGAGAAGGCCCTACCCTAGGGGTCACCAGCCGACACTGTCTGGCTGACAGAACCACAAGGAGGCCCTGTCCGTGAGAGCGCACAGGACAATGGGAAACAGTTGCTGGCAACAGAGTCTCCCGTAAGTAATTATCCTGCTGAAGAATAAACAGATGGGTGAACCAAGTCAGAACCCCATTAACATTCCTTTCCAAAACTCATTTGGACTGAAAGAAAAAAAGAAAAAAAGGAAAAGAACCATTTCTTATGGATTGAAATGAAATCCCCATGTGTCTCCATATTCAGTACCCCAGGAAAGAGGTTGAAAGCTTCTTGTAGTGAACAATTTGATTATTAAAATCTAAAAGAAGACACACAGTTTAACTAATGACCTGCTTCCCAATTTAACATTTGTGGATATCATGTATTAGCTAGATATTCTGGGAAAAACAGCTGGCACTGTGTTACTAATCATATTATTATTATTTATTATTATTATTATTATTATTATTATTATTATTTAGACTTGTATGCATGCCCTTCTCCCTAAGGACTCAGGGTGGCGAACATATAAAGAAATATATTTACAATAAAAAATATTAAATAAATACAAGTCTATAAATTACTAAAAAGCATTAAAAACAATTAAAAATTACAATAGTAAACAATAGAATTAAAACAACCCACCCCCGGGTCAATCCAGGCCGGCCTGCTGAAACAGCCAAGTCTTCAGGTCTCGATGGAAAGGAGGCGGAGATCAGGGGCCAAACGAAGATCCGCGGGAGCTGATTCCATAGGGTGCGCTCCCACAGAAAAGGCCCTAGCCCTGGGAACCGCCAGCCGACAATGCCTAACCAGCGGTATTCCCAGGAGGCCCCTCCTGGGGAGGCGCGCGCGAGGCGTTAGAGTGTGATGCTGGCAGGAGGCGTTCCCGCAAGTACCCTGACCCAAGCCATTTAGGGCTTTATAAGTTGTTACTAACACCTTGAAGGAAACCGAAGGCAACCGGCAGCCAATGCAAGTCGTGCAGGAGGGGTGTAACATGGGAGTATCGGGATACCCCATCACACCCACCAGCAACATTCTGCACCAGCTGCAACCTCCGAGTAATCCAAGGGTAGCCCCATGTAGAGAGAGCGTTGCAGTAGTGATTCTGGAATGGCGCGCATGAGTGACCGTTCGAAGGGCATCTCGGTTCAGGTAAGGCAAGAGCTGGCTGGAACCAGCCGAACCTGGGCAAAGCCCCTCATCACAGCTCACTTGCTCCTCCAGATTGAGCTGTGCATCCAGGAGGACACCCAGATTCCTCGCCCTATCCCGAGGTAACACCTCCCCCCATGACCAAAGATGGCACATCCACTGAACACCGAGATGCGGTAAGAACAGCCACTCAGTCTTGGCCTCCAGGCACGGGACATCACCGAGAGAGCATCACTGATCTGGTCTGGGGTGGAGATATAAAGCTGGGTATCATCTGCATATTGATGATACCTCACCCCAAACCACGGATGATCTCGCCCAGCGGTTTCATGTAGATATTAAACAGGAGGTGAGAGAACCGACCCCTGGGGCACCCCACAAGTGAGGGCCTGGGACGATCTCTGCTCTCCTGCCAACACCGACTGCGAGAGTGGTCCGAAAGGTAAGAGGAGAACCACCGTAAAACAGTGCCCCCACTCCCAACCCCGGGCATGCACAGAGGATACCATGGTCGATGGTATCAAAGCCATGAGAGATCTAAGGACCAGGACAGAGGAAAAACCCCTGTCCCGAGCCTCCAGAGATCATCCACCAGTGCGACCAATGCTGTCTCGTGCTGTGTCGGGCCTGAAACCCGATTGGTACAGGTCGAGATAATCAGTTTCCTCCAGGAACAGCGGAAACTGAACCACCACGCTCTCAACAACCTTCCGTGTGAAGGTTGGAGACTGATATAGTTGTTCAAACGGTTGGGTCCAGAGCAGGCTTCTTGAGGAGGGTCTCACCACCCCTCTTTCAAGGCGGGGGAAAAACCCCTCACTCAAAGAGGCATTGACAACTGCCTGGAGCCAACAGCGTGTAACCTCCTGGAGGCATAAACCAACCAGGAAGGACATGGGTCCAATAAACATGTGGTGGAAGACAGCCTCCGCATGATCCTGTCCACTTCATCCAGGGAGACAGGGTCAAACTCAACAGATAGAATCCACAAGACTCATCGCCACTCCATCATCTAAACCCTGCCAGTCAGAGTCCAAGCCGGCCCGAATCTGAGCGATCTTATCCGCCAGATGTAACTAAATTCCTCTGCTCTGCCCTGCAAGGTCCCCCCTCTCCAAATGCAGGAGGGAGGCGAGTGACCTGAACAGAGGCGATCATCTGCGGATGTGATCAGAGTGGAGAAGTAAGCATCTCTGCTCTCTAATTGCTTCCAGGTAAGTCCTAATATAGGCTCTTAGCTGGACACAGTCAGACTCTGGAACAGCTAGTCCTCCACCTGCTCTCCAGGCATCTCCTCCACGCTTCATCCCCGAGCTCCTCCGAAACAAGGAGCCAAAGCGAGGTCTCGCGGTGAGAAGAGGCTGCAAGGGACAACCGGTCGGCGCTGCTGCCGAGCCGCCTGTTGCCAGGCGGCCGGCAAGGTCTCAGCCGGGCTGTGGTGAGGGGAGGGTGGGCAGGACCCCAGGGCCATCTGAAACCTCTCCGGGTCCATCAGTCACCTGGGGTGGAACCATCGTATCGGTTCCTCATCCCAGCAGCAAGGGGCAGCCGATTGGAAGACCAGCCTCAGGAGATAGTGATCTGTCCATGATAGGGGAGAGTAGTAACCGGAGATCCACCCCCCCAGATCACTACACCACTGCCCCGAGACAAAAACCAGGTCGAGCATGTTCTCCCCCTCATGGGTGGGTTCCTGAATCACCTGGGTCAGGTCCATGGCTGTCATGGATGCCAAGAACTCCCGAGCCAAACCAGACACCGCTCCCAGAGATATAATAATAAGAGATATATAATATAAGTTGGTACTAAGGACATTAGGAAGTGTTCTTAGTACCAACTTAGGAGTTGGAAAGCAAATATATCCTTCTAGGTAGTAGATTGGAAGCCAAAAACTTGAACAAGGCTTTTCCCCCCACTGTTGCCTGTTCCATACAGAGCTAAGGGATCTAATTGGTGATGTATAGGGGAAAGGGTTAGATTTAGTAATCACTGTTGGAATATATCATACTTTTACAACAGAAAGCCCCCCTTTTGAATCCGAATGGCACTGCACTTCTGGTCTTTGACATCAAAATTTGGAAGACCAATTTTCAAATCAGATTTTTGGGGCAACCAGTAGGAGCTGATGGCATTTGCTAGAGATGGTAGCTAGGACTGACACTAGCAAAAAAAAGACACACAGACGCACTCTCAATGAACATCCTTGGGGAAGCTATTCCACAGAAAAAATTCAAAACTTCAAGATGAATAATAGAACGTCAAGTCAAAAGGGAAAGTGGGGAGGCAGAAATAATAGATCTCAAATGTCAGAAGGTATGATTATGTAATACACCTATTTTTATTCCAAGATTAAAGTCCTATTGATAATAGTTAAATATTCACAGATGCAAATGAAGCTCTTTTGCACAAAGTGATAATTATTTTATTCAATAGGACTTGATAAATGTTGTCTTCAAATTTTATAGTAATTTTTGCTTCAGGGTTCTTGAAGCACCACGTTTATGATCTGAAGTGGGAGTGCTCAGGTATTCTTAATACAACATGTCCAGTATTGGCTATCGTACCCCCTAAATGTCTATGGAGACAGAGGAGTAGGAGGAGAGAAGGAATCATCAGTCTTCATTTATAATTGTATCTTTTCAGATGCGTTCTCTGTAATGTTCCACTGTATTTTCCATGAACAGGAAAGGTTAAGGCTGTCCTTGTCTCCCTTTTCAATTCTTTCCTCTCTCATCCTCACTCATGTGTACATCAGGAGAAACTTGGAGCAAGGAAATGTGGAAATTTGCACTCAAACACA
This sequence comes from Naja naja, assembly GCA_009733165.1. Lineage (NCBI taxonomy): Eukaryota > Metazoa > Chordata > Lepidosauria > Squamata > Elapidae > Naja > Naja naja. The sequence continues at coordinate 333,707,285 of CM019148.1, read as the reverse complement.
GACACTTGATAAATGGCTTGGCGGGTAGCAAGTGACATATGTAGACAAGTTGATATTAATTGTAAGTGGATTCCATAAAGGAAAAGAGGAAATACATGTGCAGAAAGGTAGGGACACAAATAAAGTTATGGGCACATAAGGAGAAAGAACCTCACCCTTCCAAAGATGTGACAAGTACAACGTTTTAGAAGGAACTGACTGAGGAGCCTATTTACGCACACATTATTACAAGGAAACCAATATCTTACTGAATCAAAAAGATGGAAGGAATGGATCAAAATATCAGGAATGCCATGCTGTATTTTAGCTTCTGTAAAAAGAAAAAAAGAAGGGGAGGGAAAAAATAGTGGTATATAGCTATCAGGCTATAGATATTAAATAATAAATAGATAATAAGGCTTTGAAATATATATCAATATTTTTAAACAAGGGAAATTAAAATCTAAGCAGGAGCTTGTGTCACAAGGAATACAAGTAGATTGATGGCCATACTTACAGATACAAACTAGATATTTTATTTTTATTTATTTGATTTGTCAATCACTTACAAGATAAGAGACAGAGGAGTAGGAGGAGAGAAGGAATCATCAGTCTTCATTTATAATTGTATCTTTTCAGATGCGTTCTCTGTAATGTTCCACTGTATTTTCCATGAACAGGAAAGGTTAAGGCTGTCCTTGTCTCCCTTTTCAATTCTTTCCTCTCTCAGCCTCACTCATGTGTACATCAGGAGAAACTTGGAGCAAGGAAATGTGGAAATTTGCACTCAAACACAGACACTTGATAAATGGCTTGGCGGGTAGCAAGTGACATATGTAGACAAGTTGATATTTTGTAAGTGGATCCAAAGTGAGATTCATAGGAAAAGAGGAAATACATGTGCAGAAAGATAGGGACACAAATAAAGTTATGGGCACTATAAGGAGAAAGAACCTCACCCTTCCAAAGATGTGACAAGTACAACGTTTTAGAAGGAACTGACTGAGGAGCCTATTTACGCACACATTATTACAAGGAAACCAATATCTTACTGAATCAAAAAGATGGAAGGAATGGATCAAAATATCAGGAATGCCATGCTGTATTTTAGCTTCTGTAAAAGAAAAAGAAGGGAGGGAAAAAGAGTGGTATATAGCTATCAGGCTATAGATATTAAATAATAAATAGATAATAAGGCTTTGAAATATATATCAATATTTTTAAACAAGGGAAATTAAAATCTAAGCAGGAGCTTGTGTCACAAGGAATACAAGTAGATTGATGGCCATACTTACAGATACAAACTAGATATTTTATTTTTATTTATTTGATTTGTCAATCACTTACAAGATAATAAGTATAAGGGTAAACATAGTTATGAATACATGAAATGAATACATATAAGAACAATAAAAGAAACAATAAAAGAAACAATAGGACAGGGACGGTAGGCATGTTGATACGTTTATGCACGCCCCCTACAGACCTCTTAGGAAAGGGGCCTGAGTGATCGTCGCGGGGGCATCTCGGTCCAGATATGGGCGCAACTGGTGAACCAGCCGGATCTGGGCAAGGTACAGTTGGTTTGAAGGTAGACATGAAAGGAACAAAACAAAGTCAAATAAAAAGGTATGACAGAAATTAGTAACATTACATGCAATTATGTTTGTAACATATAACTAGATGAAACTTTGTGTTATATATTAATGTAATAAGTGTGAATGATTATTCTACATAATTTGATAGATGTCAGATTGAGTGAACACTGTCTTGCTCATGTTGCGATAAGCAGAATATTTGGTTTCATTGTATTTGTATAAATTTGTTTAATAAATTTTAAAAAAGAAAGAAAGAAATATATATATCTGTATATATCAAATCTTATATATTGAAAAATATATTCAAAATGTCAAAAATATCCAAAATATCCAAAGCCTTATATAAATAATCATAAGACTCTGAAAGAGTTGTATAAAAGGAAAGTAAATGTGTGCCTGACCCACACATTTTTGTGGGAAAACAAAAGTAATATACCTACCTATTTTAACCAACATTTAAAAGGGATTCATTGATTACAACATGGAAAAATATCAAAAGTAAACATTATATGGAAATACCACGATGGTTGTCAACCATAGAGGTCATAATCCAGCCAAACAGATTAGATTTAAAGAAAATGATAAGCTATGAGGAATTATTAGATAGTCAAGGAAAATTAAAATCAAATCAAGAATTAAAGGAAAATGGAATTATAATTGATTGGTGGCCATATTTGCAAATCCAAAATAAAGTCAAAAAAGATTCGAAATATTTTGGCTTTGACAAAGGGCAAAACCAATTAGATAAAATTTTAATGGAACTGGAACAGAAATTTATAACCAAAATATATAAATATTTATTAGACTTTAAAATGGAAGAGGAAACAGTGAAAGGTACAATGATTGCATCGGTGCAGAACTTCAGTTATAACATAGAATTAGGGGAATGGGAGAAAATATGGAACGTAAATTATAAGCTAACTATATCCTCAGCATACAAAGAAAATCTGTACAAAATGTTTTACAGATGGTATTTAGCCCCAATGAGATTAGCAAAAATTTACCCCAACACAAACCCCAAATGTTGGAAATGTAAAAAAGTTGACGGTACATTTTATCACATGTGGTGGTTATGCCCTGAGACCAGGACATTGTGGACCCAAATTAAAAACTGGCTACAAGAGATTACTGGTATCAGATTGAGCTCAGACCGGAAACCTTTCTTCTAGGAATCATCAAAGATTGAATACCAAAAGAAGTAAAATACTTATTGCTGCATATTACAACAGCCGCCAGAATAGCCTTTGCACAAGTATGGAAAATCCCCAATGTTCCTAATGAAGAATTAATAATACATAAAGTAACAGAAAGTGCTGAAATGAATATGTTAACATTGAAATTGAAAAAAAGAGATGACTCTGAATTTTTCCTAATTTGGAATAAATGGTATGAATGGTTAACAAACAGAACTAAGAAATAAGACAAGAAATCTAACTGTAAGAATCCTTAAGAGAGTAAAATGTAAATCTGTAAATTATACAAGAATATAAGAATAATAATTTTAAAGTTATTATCCAATATTAGACAAATGTAATATAATGTGTTAAGATATTTAAGTTAAGAACCTGTATAGATGTCAAGAATGCTGTTGAAACTATGATGTTTTATGATGTAACAAAGGAAACTCAATAAAAACATATTTAAAAAAAATTGTGCCTGACCATGCATTCTTCTTCAGAGATATCTATGGAGACTTTCAACCATCCAGGTCATGGTTGTCCCAAAGGTTGTCTCAGAACTTCTTGGATGAGAAGCCAAACATTTTCAATGGAAAAAAAAACCAAGAAAGTCCAGTTGCCTTTTGGAAAAAGGGCCTTTGGGACTTCTTCAGAGATGCTTTTCAAGTTGGAGAACAACAACAGATGAGATCACTAGATTTATATTTCATCCAACAATTGTATATTTTTGTATTTACTTCATTATGTTTTTGCCTTTACTTCATTATTAAACTGTTTGTACACAAACTGAATATGGTACAAAGAAGGGAGGTTTTTTTAATTGAAAAATATTACAATGGACAAGAAGCAACAATAAGATCGATGTCAGCTCTGCTGTATACAAGGCTATGAAAGTAACTCTAACCAAGCTTAAAACCACTTTATTATATTGACTTCAGTAACAGAATCTTGCACTTAGGATTGTGCTTTACTTTTCCACCCACTATAAACATGGGCAGGTGGGTGTCTGCGCCATTTCCTCCTCCCTTCATATTGTTTTGGGCTTGAGTCTTTCTTTGTGCTTTGTCAGTGCCAATCCACACAATGGATTTTCTCTGTCAAAGTCAACTTTTTTACATTCTACAGAAGATCTAGCTCTCTGGAGAAGGCACCAATGTTGGGAAAGATGGAAGGAAAGAGAAGAAGAAGATAAAGAAGAGGATGACCAGCAATAAAACGGATAGACTCAGTTACATTGGTGGTAGGATCACTGTTGGAAGAGCTGAAGGACCAGATTAGAGACAGATCATCAGGGAGAGTGTCTAAGTAGTTTCTAAGAGTTTTATATTAACTAGACTGCACACCATCAATTAATTAATTATGGTGATTTTGGGGGAGGTACACCATCAGGTATCCAAGCTGCTTAGTGACTAGCAGTGTCTTCAATTGGGCTTAATTGCAAATGCCTGTAGGAGCTAATTTGGTTCCTTTAGAATTTATGTTGCTCAAGGATGAATAACTTCTCTGGCTATGGAGAAGTGCAGTGGTCAAAGAAACAATGCAAGATGGGTTGGGTTATGCTACACAGAAGACAAACAACCAGGCAAACATTCTGTTTTTAAAATCTCAAACTTTTTAATAATTAGTTTCCTAATTAGTTTTCTCTGTGCTACTTGATGATTTTTTTTGTCATATTTTTCCCCCAGATCACTTTGTTTTTCCCTTATATATTGTACTGGGTGCTGCTTTGTTCCTGATTTGTGTGCCACCTAAAAATAGTTTTTGTTATAGGGTAGTGTAGTAAATGTATCACATGAATTTCAGATCACTGGTAATTATTTCCCAGGTGCATCTATCTCTCTGTTTCATTACACAGATCAAACATTCCCCTGCTAATTTTCTACATGTGAAAATTTATTTACTTTCCTAAAAGTATTTTTAAGCGTATTCACAATGCCCCCTATAGTCTTGTCTACTCTGCCAGAATTCCAAAGTTTTATTTTATCTTATTTGTAGCTTATGACACTCCAGGTTTATTTTACATGCATCTAAATAAAAATATTAGTACTGCTCTTTGTTATTGGAAAAGCAAAGTTTCTTTTAAAAAGTATTATTTCCATTCTCCACATTCAGGAAAAAGCATTAGAAGCTGTGATAAAAAGAACTGTAAAATGAAACAGAACCATAATAATTCTAGATTGCCAGATAGATTGAAGGATAGTTTGAAATAATAGTGCAGAACGTATAGGCCAGTTCCATATTTAAGCAGCCATCATATTTACTTCCCCTTTGGAAAACACAGAAGAGGAATGTTTTGCTTACTCTGGAGGTCTCATTCTCCAAAGATGAAATGAGCCAGAGAAGACTTAAAATCAAGGAATTCAGAGATCTTGGATCCAGAATAGCAAGCATGAAGGAGGTGGACCTTTAAATATGATTCAATTTCCTTGGCATTACCTCTAAGCCTGCATTGAGTTATTGTAGCTTCTGAGAAGCCCAGTGTTCTAAGTAATCTACAGACCAGTGATGTTATGGAGAAAGATTTGAAACCTCTCATATAAATTCTTCTATTTGGGAGTAACTCACTACTGGAAACAATATCTGTGTTTTCTATCCTTCTGTAGCCTGCTATCGTGAACCTTGTCTTGGACCTTGCTCTGATTTCTTGGAACTTTACTTAGGACATATTTTGACATGTTCTTGTATTTTCTGGATTAGAACTCTGGTTATCTGGTTTGGCTGATTCTTGAACTGTCTCTAGATTATGTGTTGGCCCTGATGATAAGTTTCATCTAGGCCAGTTTTGCCGAGATGATGTTTTAACCCATTCCAGACATTTGCTTCAATAGGATTTTATGGTCATAAAATCTGCTTGTGTAGACTATATCCATATACAGTATTTGAAATATGATATCTCCAACCAATAATGCATATGCTCCTGGATCAAACTTTGGCATGTGTTGCATTAAAGAAGAAAAAAATGCATTTTGTGGGGTTCCTGGAGTGTTTGATAATTCTGTATGAGCATTTTAACAAACTGGCATGTCTGACAAATAAATAAACAAATAAATGTATTTGTTTCTCTCCTGCAAAATACGGGATGCCTAAATAATATTAATAACTACTTGAAGCAGACTTGTGAACAGAATTTTTGCATGTATGATACACTTTTGGTCCTTTTCTTTCTTTGTACTTAATTCTTTAATATTTCTGTTTTGAACTATAGTTTCTCATTGCATATGAACCAGGAAACCAGCTTACTATGTTAATTAATCAGGATATTTACCTGGCTCGAATGTCATGAGAAATGGTGGGGAAATAGGATAAATTATACATTAGCTAGTTAGAGAAAGGGTAAAATACAACCATTGATTGAATATTGTGTTACTTGGTTTAAGTTGTATAGATATGAGGAAGAAAGATATTTCATTTTGATAATATGGCCTCTGTCAAAGAAACAGAAATGATAAGCTTGTCTATTACATGTTTTTGACAGGAATAAATACTTCTTTCTTTCTTTTTTATTGCACTTAAGTTCTAGTTTTCCTTTGCAAAACTCAGACCAGGTGTTTTGAAGGACATCTATTAAAAGAAAAAGTAATACTGGGATGACAATACCTACACTTATCTTGGGAAAAAGTCTGGAAATAGCTGAAACCATCTCCCAATGTTGAGGGTGTCTGCTTTACTTATATAAATGGTTATTTTAATTCCTGCAGGTATACTTGCTAAAAAACATCTCTTTGATTTAACTGATTGTTAAACTTGGTTTAACTGATGGTGCTCATGCATCTTTCACTTTGATGCAATTCTGGTCAACATAAAATTTAATGTGAAGAACAGGACATAGCATTAACATTTATTCATTTATTTGTACCTGTTTTGTTTCTAAGAATCCAACCTACTTAAAACAATTTAAAAATATAATAAATTTAAGAATTATGCTTACAAATGTGTCACTAATTAATAATACTAATTAAATAATTATAATCTTGTATTTAGACAATACTTCAATACAGGTGTCATTTGGAACAGAATGGAAATGTATGACCATCCAGCTGATGTTAAATTACAACTGCCATCATCTTTCACTATTTCCTATGCTAACTGAAGCTGAGGACTACTCCAGCTCAATCATACCTGGAAGGTTATAAGTTCCACCGAGTGGAAAAAGACTGGTCTAGATAGCTACACTAATGCCAATTCTAAAAAAGGGTTTAAGTGGTCTGATTTTGATTTATTACAAGTTCTTTCTTCATTCTCTCATACGACAATTAACTAGTAAATCAGTCTTCTTCAACCAGACAAACTTTAGTATGGCCAAATTAGTATGCAGTCCTGGGAACTGCAGTCCCAATATACTGAAGAGTCTGTATACTTTAAGATGTAATTTTCTTCATACGTGTGTCTGATTCCTGAGATTTTCTGCAATGGGCCTGTTCTCTGTATAACATAAACTGGTCATTTCAGTGAATATACTTCTTGTGGGGGAAAAAGTATTAGTAAACACTAGCTGAGAACTGAAACATGATTTCAAATTAGAACATTGCTCTTAGTACCAACAAATTAAAATATTTATTGCTGATAATGGGAAAATGGCTTGGGCTCTTGGTAGATGCCTAAACTGAAAGTAAATCTTTTACCCAAGCTTGATCATCAGAGTTCTCATTAGCAAATTTTATTAAGATCAGAGAGAGCTGAAAGATATAAATTTGAGAATTTACTCAAATTTTGCTTGGCACCTATTTCTTTCCACTATTTCATTTTTTCACTAGCTCCATAGCTGTATTTTCCATCTTGAATGTATATTACTGCAATGCATCATTATTATGAAGTCTGACTGGTGCTATTCTCATGCCATATATCAACCACCAGAAGCACATTTGTGTGGTACAAAATCACAGTAAAGCCCATGACAGTTGTCCCAAATAACAATGTGCTGGATGACTGAGAATCTCCATAGAGGTAGTAGAGATGGAGATCCTGTAGGGGGCACAAGCAGCACACTGCTGTGCCTCAATACCTACATGGGACTCAAAAACCTGCATGATTTCACTCAGCAGAACTGTCCCTAGTTGGTATGTGATCTCACCTGCTAACATCACCACTTCCTTACTTGTATATTCTTAAGGATTGGTGTGGAGATTCACCAATCCAAATGCTGTTTCTATATTACCTTTTCCTGCTTGTAAAAACTGTATAAAAGTAATAAACACTGTGTAGGCAGTCAGACATCTTGGCACCCTGCAAAATGACTGGTCATTGAACTCCATCACATAGACACATGAAAGTCCTATTCTCAATGAACCAAGGGGATGTAAGCCTCTAAATGAAAATGCATTGGTAAGGAGCACAAATGTATAGGTAGTGCTTGACTACTACAACCATTCATTTAATGACCATTCAAAATTATGCCAGCGCTGAAAAAAGTGACTTACAACCATTGCAACATTCCTGCAAAATGTATTTACTAGGGTTGAAGCATCCCAAGGTCACATTGATCACCATTTGAGACCTTCCCATTTTTCTTCTGACAAGCAAAATGAATGGGGTAAGCTGAATTAACTTAATGACTACAGCAAAAAAGGTCATAAAACAAATTGATTGATTGATTGATTGATTGATTGGACTTGTATGCCGCCCATCTCTGAAGACTCGGTGGCTCACAACTAAAAACATACATTCATAATAAATAAATAGTTAAAGAATTAAACCAACCAAGCCCAATATCAATATTAAAATTAAATAAATTAAATAAAATTAAATAAAATGCAATTCATTTAATGACCACATCACTTAATTAAGTTCTGATCTGAATTGTTGGTCATAAGTTGAAGACTATCTATAATGTGAAAAGACAGCAGGAGAAACTTTTTTTCTCTTTTCTAAAGTTTCTGATTATCCATGGAGTTGTCTTACAAGACAAGCAATATGCACAAATGGATTTACATACACAGCAGATAAAAGTGGTACATTTTAATTCCAAATATTGGTGGATGATATCATTCTTGAATTTCTTCAATGATAAAAACAAAAGCCACTCACCATCACTTACCACTCACAAAACCAAACATTATGAAGGCAATATAGCATTCTTTCTCTTGACATTAACTTGCTAGTACCAAGTAATCACTGAAATGTTTCTTTTTTTCACCTCAATTCTATTCCAAGCTTTATCATATTAATTCAGATTATTTCTACGCTACAGTCCGTAATGTTGAATGTCATAATGCTGGCTTATATAACACAATCTTGTTGAGCATAGTGGAATGTGTTAGGAGTATGAATGTTATGTATTTACTAACAGAGAATTTGCATAATCTACAAATGATGTTTGAACTGTTAAGAAATCAAGTTCCCTCCTTTGCTGAAGCTTTGGAGTTCATAATAGTGTTTAAATTGCCATATAAAATAAATAATTTGCTGTGCTTTCCTATTGTCGTTCTGCAAAGCAATTGTTGTTAGTTACCATCTATTTAAGCCAGTGATACTCATTTAAGAATGCATTTTCTACCATTCCTTAAAGAAATATCTTCCCATTCCCTTTGATTAAGGAAGTGGCAGCCTCTAGAGAACCACATGTGATCCCCAAAAGATAAATATGCTTGGACCTAGTTATTAAATGTCTGGAAGTGCATTTGCAACTCCAAGTATCAGATAGTAAGCAAAACAAGAAACGAAGACAATGATAAATCATGTTGTTGCCAAGAAAAGAACATGTTCATATAGAAAACATGGGTGTCAAACTTGCAGCATCACACTGCCATCATGTGATGTTTCTTGACCTTTTCCCATTTGCAGAGCTGGGTTGGGTGTGGCCTGCGTCTGATGCATCTGGCCCGTGGGCCACCAGTTTGATACCCCTTATGTAGAACTAAAAATCAAATTCACGTTGAGAAAGACTTTAACAAATACAAGACTAACGCAAAGGAATATCTTTATAAAACACTATTATAATACCTGGGTTACCTAATGTCAGACCTTCAAGGTACTCCAGATAGGAAACCAAAACCATGAGTACTAATACTACCTGAATTGTAAGATTATAGTAACAGAATCATGCAAGTATGAAAGTACTTTCCCCCTTCCCTGCTTTTCCAGAGACAAGGGTGTAAGGTTGTTGAGTGGGTTACAAGTTTCTTTAAAAAAAATAAACATGTTTTTAGAATGTTACTGAATTATAATTTTATTCATCAAAAAATGTTTAGCAATTATCTTTGTTTGTTTTGGCCCCACCCTTGTTAGTCAAGGCCCTGTTTACTTCACTCCAGCCACTGCTGATGCAGTCCCCAACAGATTATTCATGGGAAAATATCATTCTTGGCAGAGAAAGATGCCTACTTCTATTTTTTAAAAATGCCTACTTTTCTATTGTTTTTCTGTACATAAAATGAGATGTTGGGATCCTTCTATACAACATAAACATATCTCATGTTACCTTGCTGGCAGGGGAGGTGATCTTTTCAAAACATTGAGATGTTTTTCTTACTGGATTTGTTAGCTTTGACCCTCTGAAAATCCTCAAAAGAAGGGAGCTGATATAGCCATCTCCTTCAGAAATGAAGTTGTCTCTTAAAATTTGCCCAGTAAGAAAAACTTCATTTTATTAGTATTTGGTGTTGAATGTATGATCAAAGATCAGACATCAGAGGTTGTGTGGCAGAACCCAGGAAGAGACCCTTTTCTACCATGGCACCTGCCCTGTGGAATATCTTCCCCCAGAGATCAGATTTTCCTGACCCACCAGCTTTTCACAAGGCCCTGAGGTTTGATTTGGTTTGCCAATAGTCATGGGGGCATGGGAGTGTGGTCTAACTGGTGCAATGGTTGTACTGAATGTTTTGATAATGGAATTACATCTTGTAAGTTTTTATATAACTTACTATGGCTTATACACACTTGTATATTGATTTTTTTTCTTTTTCAATTGTCATGTTTTGTTTTTATTTTTATATTTGCTTTCATTGTTTGTAAGCTACCCAGGGTCATAACTATGAGATAGGTAGCTATATAAATTTGAAAAATAAATGAATTAATGAACAAATGAATTAATAAATGATTAATTAATGGTGCATAGTGCCAACTTATGAGCAAGCCATTGCATTTTTAACCAGTGGCAATTTCTGAGTGGTCTTCAAATGAAGCCTTATATAGAATATATTGTAGTAGTCTCTCGTATAAAAATAAAAAAATGAATCATCATAGCAAAGTCCTGTTTCAGAGAAGTCATAACTGTCACACCAACCACAGTTTCAGGGCCACATTGTCTGCCTGTCTACCTGTAACTGTGAATCCAGGAGGACACCCAAGTAGTGGAATTGTTCTCTTAGGATATCATTTCCACCTTGGGAGGTCAAGCAGATAAAGAATTGCAATGAACAAGCAACAACTCTAGTTTGTGTAGGTTCAATTTTAGCACATATTTTTATACCCTAATCCAACAGCCTCCAAGCATTAGGACTAAGAGTTCATTGACATCTCTGACTAGGTTCAGGGTGACTATATTCAGCTAGATATTCTCTGCTTTTGAACTGCTAGATGGGCAGGAGCGAAGGCAAATAATGGGAGCTCACCCCATTGGGTCTCAAACCCAGGCTGTCAGTTTTCCAGCTGATGAACTCAGCATCTTTAACCGCTGAGCCATCACACCCTTCTGTCTCAGTATACCTCACCTTAAACCAATGGAAGACCTCTGCCAGTAATTTCATTCATATGTTAAAAAAAGGGAGAAGCCCAAACCCACCAGCCCAGTTTTTATCTTCCTCATTGACTAAAATTGAAGTAGCATCCAATATATCCTACCTTAAGAATACAATATCATTAAAATTAATGGATTGATGTTGAGCATTACTCTAAAGAAAACTAAAATGGTGGAGGTTCCAGGGCCCATCAAACTAGCACATGTAGCTGATTTATGCTACAACCAACCTGTGATGACCCATGATGGGATACAAAAGCAACAAAATCACAAAAACAGGTGAAGTCCCTTTAATTCCTTCAACTTAGCTTCAAAGGTCCAATTATCATTGACTGGAGAAAAAACTCCCCCACAAACAGTTGTGAAAAGGAAGAACTTCCGTTCAAACTCAAAATACATATAAATTATAAATATGAAAAAACAACATAAACCATACTGAAGCAATTAATGAAACAAGGCAGGACACGGGCTTGAAGACATCCACAGATATCGAAATACACCCACTGGGAAGGATGCCAAAACTCGATAAGAACTGACAAACTAGAAATATTTTCACACTTTGCTTCTAGCACTGGCCCATGTACAGTTTGTCCTTTTAAACAGTCCTCACAACTGCAGCCCATGAAGGGGATCAAGGCCCTTTTCTCCCCCCTAGACCACGCCATTCACGTTTCTCCCTTATTTGCTCCTCCCTGCGTGCCCTAGGATGAAGAGGGGATGAGCCTGGTTCTTCCTCTGAATGCCCAGCCGGCCTGTGCCCTTCCCCAGTTTCCTCTACAACCTCCGGAGCCACACTCCCACTCCCTGTCTGCTGTTCCTCCTCTTCCTCAGAGTCAGATTCTAACAGGGGCATGACACAACCATGGGTCTACATAAATTAGTATTGTTTATACTGATTCACAATAGCATTTTTATTTAGTTGATGCTTTATATCCAACCTTTCTTTGAGCTTAAAAAGGAGTACATAATAAACCTTCCTCTAAGTTTGCTCCACCATGTAGGGAAAGATAATGATTGACCTAAAGTCATTTGTGAGCTTCCATGGCTTAGAGTAATGTTGAACATTTTTCTTGCACAGTTCTGAACATTGTGCCATTATTCATACTAACCGCTTAGGATTTCCATCATGGTGTGGTAGTTAAAATGCAGTATTGCAGGCTAACTCTGCTGATTACTAGCTGACTGCCAGCAGTTCAATTCTCACCGATTCAAGGTTGACTTAGCCTTCCATCCTTCCAAGGTTGGTAAAATGAGGATCCAGATTGTTGGGGGCAATATGCTGACTCTGAAAACCACTTAGAGAGGGCTGTAAAGCATTGTGAAGTGATACGTAAGTCTAAGTGCTATTGCTATTTCAGATAAGAACCTTCCCAAACCTTGCTTTCAAGATGCTAGATGTTGAGACCATGACTATTCTAAATGCTAAGATAGGATTTCTTTCTTCACACAGTTATTGTCTGAGAGGAAAACAAATTATAGGGGTACAAATGACCAGGAAAATAACACAAGCTCTTATACTCTTAGAACACCTAATGCCCAAATCTCAGAATGAAAAGATTTTCCTCTGGGAATGTCTATGAAGATTCTCAATCATCCAGGTCATGGTTGTCCCAAAAGTGCTTTTTCAAAAGGCAGCTGGACTTACTTGTTTTTTTCCCCCATGAAAATATTTCACTTCTCATCCAAGATAAAATCTGTATCCCTTCCCAGCACCATTACAACAAGCTGTTTCTAAAAATGGTTTTAGTGACCTGTTTATTGTTTAAAATATTGATAAAGTCAAAATGATCAGCCTTGAAAACAAACACTTAATAGACACATGTTTGCTTTCCTTTAAAAAAAAACTGGCTAAATAAGGGAAGATGATATCTCAGCAGAGAGCAAACTGCTTGAGCAGGTGGAAATCCAATTCCCAAGTGGGGCTAAACTTTCTTAATCAACCAAGAAGCTGCTTTCTGAAGTCCGGACAATGAGCACGGCACAATCTCTTCCTGGGAAGATGCCAAGACAAGAGTTAGCTCTTCAGGTTAATAGCACAAGAGGGACAAATAAATAAGGAAGGAAAGTTATCATTTTCATGTTTCAGCAGCATATTCTAATTATTTATAATGTCTCCTGGGTTTGCAGGAGACAAAGCTTATATCTTGGCAGAAAAAAATGCAGTCACATTGGCCTCTGAGAACAAACCTCTCTCTCTCTCTCTCTCTCTCTCTCTCTCTCTCTCTCTCTCTCCTCCCTCCCCCCCCTCTCTCTCCTAAAAAGCTTGTCCCTCAGGCACACAACAAATCAGGATTGTGATGATGAGTCCAGTTCATATACTCTTCCGGTATTAACCGAACTAGAAGCCCCACAGAAATGAAATTGTGACAAATGCATGCCCCAAGCGCACAATAGGCTGGTTGTATTTAAAAATGAGATCACAAAAATGGTGTGTGACACAGAAATGTGTAACCTCTAAAATATAAGCAACATTGAGCCTACTATTGGGGAAAAAATGGATAATTTCAAATTTGCAGTTCATTCTAGAAATGACTGAAAACTATTATGAAGATAGAAGAAATTTGTTGAATATTTATTTAGTTATGAACTCTGTATACACAATAATCACTTAACAGATTCTTCAATAGTGATCAATTGAGTATATAAACATAAAAGAAAATAAAACAGAACAATGGATAACAATTCCACAGTTATCTGACACACCAAGACAAACCAACCCACTGTCCCTTCAAGATAGGTGCCAGGCCTCAGGGAGAAGACTATCCAGTAGGATTTCCATCACCAGGAAAAATTATTGCCAATGTTCTGTTCACCCTACTTTTTTTGATTATTGCAAATATATATATATATATATATATATATATATATATATATATATATATATTTATTCATAGATTTTCACGGGTAAAGGTATGTAGGTCTTGGTGTATTCGGGTCTTGTCCCATGTAAGATTGAGAATACCTTGGCGACGTTTTGACGAGATCCCACTCGCCATCTTCAGGCTGGTGTCTTCGGCTTTGTGATTGTGCCAGGTATTCTCAATCTTACACGGGACAAGACCAATACACACACACACACACACACACACACACACACACACACACATAGGGTTTATTTGTTTGTTTGTAAAATTTATTGCCACCCATCTCACCTCAAGGTAACACTGAGAGACTTACAATCATAAAGGGTTCTCCTTGAAGATGACTTAGAAACAACAATTGGTCTGGAATGTAGGGACTAAGTAAGTTTATCACTAGCTGTTGGTTTGATCATGTAACACCACTATTTTGAGAGCTGCATTAGTTACTATTGTTTCCAAGTACAATTCATATTGTAGGACATAAAATACCAATACTCCTTGGCACAGTGCTATTGCTGTCATATTGCAAACCCCCATTAGATTTAAACATGTGTCAAGTAAAATAGGCTGTTATACCATTTTGAAAAGTCAAAAATATTTGTTTTATGTTTTGCTAAAAGACACAAATGCCAAGGCTAGGTTATATAGGAGAACAAAATATCTTGGATGGATTTTCATTACAAAGGGATCCGAAATTCACACTATGCTTATGTCTCCCAATTAGCCTCAAAGTTGTCATCCACGGCAGAGCACTTCTCCTTTTGTAAGTGTGAAAAACCAGTATATGTAGCATTAAAATATTGAGACTTAGCTTCTGGCCCAAAACTTATATAGGACACAAGTGGAAGTTTATACCAAGAAGGGCAGATTACTGCTAGTACAAACCAATTTTTTGAGAATCATACTTGCTGCTCCTGTGGTTGTAGCAAATATTTTTTATTTATTTATTTATTTATTTATTTATTTATTTATTTATTTATTTATTTGACTTGTATGCCACCCCCTCTCCCGAAAAGGACTCGGGGCAGCTCACAATTAAAACCAGCACAATAAATTAATTATCTAAAATAGAATTAAACTAACCAAGCCAAATTAAACTAAAAACCCATTTATGATTAAGTATAAAAACGAAACCCCCCCCCCGAGGAGTCAGCACAGCGCAGCCTGCTCAAACAACCAGGTTTTCAAGTCGTGGCAGAAAGTGTGGAGGTCAGGGGCCAGACGGAGCCCCAGAGGTAGTTGGTTCCACAGAGCGGGAGCCGCCACAGAGTAGGCCCTCCCCCGCATCACTGCCAAACGACACTGGGTGCAGACGGCATGCCCCTGCCTGTGAGCTTGTACAGGGCGGTTGGTATTCGATGCTGGCAGTAGACGTTCCCGTAGATAGCCCAGACCCATGTCTCGTAGGACTTTGAATGTCAATACCAAAACCTTGAATCTCATTCGGAGGGCAACCGGTAGCCAATGCAGGCCACGCAGGAGGGGTGTAACATGGGAGTACCAGGAAGCTCCCATCACAACCTTCGTGGCTGCATTTTTGCACCAGCTGAAGCCTCCAGATGGTATGCAAGGGCAGTCCTAGATAGAGAGCATTGCAGTAGTTGAGCCAAGAGGTGACAAGTGCCTGAGTGAATATCTTGATCAGATTGGAAATAGGAATGCCTAAAGCTGAAGTATGAGTTAGGAGGCTGACGGTGAATTACTGGCTGAATATCCAGTAAATTCAAAAGGTTTACTGCTCTAATTTTGACTGACACTTACTCTTCAAACTGAAAAGTTGCAGAAGAACAAAAGTTAATATCATAAATATTATCATCAGTATTTCTAATGTCTCTGGAAGGCAAATAGGCAAAACAAATACTCACTTACAGATTAAAATATATGGATCATTAGGCTGAGGTCAGCAGGTTGCCACAGCTCATCAGCACTTGGGTTGCAAAATAATCAAATACTTTTATTTTAAATACATAAGCATTTCTAGGGCCAGTCCCAATATCCTCCTGTCTGCACTTCCATGATATGGGAACTCTAAAATCACACTAGCCAAGCAGAACTAGAGAGATAGAAACAATCCACCATTTGCCATTATACTGTAACTTCTGTAGGAACATTTGGAATAGTTATATGTTATCCCTGCTGTACTAATACACAGATGAATTGATAATTACTAGGTGAAACTCCTTCTTGCAGATAAGAAATCTATCATCTGTACAGTAGCTGAAGTTTGTATTGCCACAATGAAAATAAGAAAACTGATGCAAGACTGAATGCTGTTTTTATATAAATTGCTAATCATTGATTGAAATAAATGAATAGTGGATCTGGAATGGGCTAAATGCATGGAATGAAATTTAACACAGAAAAAGGTAAAGTTCTGCATTTGGTTATTACAGTAGAAACAGAAGGAAGAAGCATGGGATGAAGAAGACTTGGCTTGGCAGTAGTACTATGAAAGAGATCTGGGTGACCCTTTCATCTGCACATGTTTTTGTGGAGGTTTTTGTGCGTGTGCATTTGTGGTTTTCAAAACTATTCAACTTTTCTCTGACTTGGTCAGATCCCACCTAGAATGTTCTATCCAGTTCTAGGCTTCACAGTTCGAAAACTAACAAAGGAGAATGTGAGGGATCTGGAAAACAGCCCTATGATAGGTATGAAACTAGGCGTTTGATCTACAGAAAAGACAAGTGAAAGAAGACATGATAGCAAGATTAAATATATCAAGAGCCTTCAATCGGAAAGGCAATAAACTTTTCTCTTTCGTTCTAGAGGGCAGGACCAAAACAAAAAGGTTGACACAAGAAGATATTCAAGCCAGGTATTAGGAAGTTCTGTCCTGACTGTATAATTTGTTGATCAGTGAAATGGTGATGTGTTCACCTTTGAAGTGAAAGTGAAATGATAAGTTCTCCTTTGCTGGAGGCCTTCAAACAAAAGCTGAATGGTCATCTGTTAGAGAGTTTAAAGGATCCTACACTGAGAAAGAGGTTGGATTAGGTGGTAGTATGCTACTGGTTTGGACTGATTCGGCTGAACTGGTAGTAAAAAAAGCCAACGTTCAGCTGAGAGGAGGAAAAAAATCCTCTGACAATCAGCTGAGAGGAAAAAGAAGAGAAAAGCGCAGGATCGGCCCTCCCACCCGCCGCTGCTCTTTTCTCTTCCTTATCCTCTCAGCTGATTGGTGCTGCAGGTCTCAGCTGGTGTGGGGAAAGCTGCGCGCCCGCATTAGGCAAAGCACACCCGCCAAGCCACACCCACCAAGCCACACCCACTGAAACAGTGGTAAAACAATTTAAATCCCACCACTGATCACCCCTAAGGTGTTTTCTAACTCTATAATGCTGTGATTCCTTGAAATCAATGCATACTTTAGCCCACTATTGAAATCAATGAGAAATCCTTTGAAATCTTCTGAATAAATATACATGGTATTGCATATTTTGTCCTGGATGAACTAAAGTAAATGGAAACAATAGCAGTTCTGCATTGAAAAATAAAAAAGATTTGGCTCTTTTTTCTCACTTTTCTATGTTTTACGGCTACTTTTTAGATCTGTGTGTGTCCCAGAACCAGGATTTAGGGCTCACTTAGGATCTCAGCTCCTTAGCAAGCCTTAACTGTAACCAACATTATTTTTATACTACATTGGCAATTTGAATTATTTTTCTTAATAGAGGGTCTCTATAGAACTGGTACTGTTGATGATATCGCTTGCCTGCTTCACACTGGAGTGTTTTTATTGAAGCCCAGGAATTCCAGACCTCAGGTTATTAATAATTATCTTGGCCAAGACTCAGTGGGATGACCAGGTCCATGCCAGCATAAGGCTCCTAAATTTTCTAAGTTGTTGCTAAAGGAAGGTATTTTGGCAGCTATACCAAATGTGGGTACTATGCCAGAGCAGCAGGCAAGTCTGCACCTGCTGCAATGACACTTTTACCCAGATCTTCAAGGACAGAAAATATACCTTCCATTTTAGACCTTGATATGACCAAAAACAAAACAAAAACTAAGCCAAAGGACTCCTGGAGTGGCTGAATTCCAATGAAATAATAATTTGTGATAGCAGAAAGGCTGCATTCAAAGATGATATTCTATCAGAATATTCTCAGCAAAAGGTTTAAACACAAGATTAAGATACATTAACGAGATCATGACTAAAACTCTGGGAAAAAATATTCACAAAGTTTAGTTTTTAATGTTAGCTGAGGTCTGACCCCTTGTGGTAAAGACATAACATGGGGTGGGGGAGTTGGATAGCATACATATGTTTTATCTGATTTCAGCTTCTAGCCCTGGTTTACTCAATTTAACATAGATTTCAGCCAGTAAGTAAGTTCAGGTAAGTATTGGATTAGTTTGGATTAGTTATCTGATTCAGCAGAAGTCAGTTTTCATAGTATTATTTTTGCTATGTGGTTATTTTAAGTTAAATTATATTTGTTTAATATAAATTGCTAAAATGAAGCAGGTAGTAGCTTGACTGTATGTAAAATTGTCTTTAAGATATTTTTATTTGAGCTATTTTGAGTTTTCTATAGTAAGAATAAAAAGGGTTCTTATTGTGTTTTTACAAATCAACTTCTAAAATTAGGAGTGACTAAACAGGAACTTTATTCTACTTAAAATGCGATGAGGACTTCTCCAGCTCACTCTAGCAGCCAATGTATTTATATATAAAGCAGCAAACATACAACAGCTAAGTATTTACTGTTGTATGGATTATCTTGTAGTACACCACTTCCTTTTTGGACAACTTCAGTTTGTCAAAGAAAAAAGCTAGGACCTCTTTAAACTCACCTCGATGCTTGCAATCTGCATGCATTCACTTCCATTGTTATAACTTATAGTGGTTAAATAAAATCAGCTTTATGAACCACAGTTATAGCCACCTTAGGCTATGCAGGTGTGCTAAGAGCTGTTTGGATGAAGCTATGATTCCCTCAATATAGCCAAAAATATTGCTTCAATTTTGGTGCACCACTTAAAGAAATAAACATAGAAGAGATCCTATACAGCCAGGATTTGGCGGCTGGTTCAGATTTCAATGCAGTAATTTGATCCCAAAATACAAAACATAGAATATTTTGAATTAATACCACCTCCTAAAACACAATGCATTGAGTACCAATGTACCAATATATGTAGCATTAAAATATTGAGACTTAGCTTCTGGCCCAAAACTTATATAGGACAGAAGTGGAAGTCTATACCAAGAAGGGCAGATTACTGCTAGTACAAACCAATTTTTTGAGAATCATACTTGCTGCTCCTGTGGTTGTAGCAAATATCTTGATCAGATTGGAAATAGGAATGCCTAAAGCTGAAGTATGAGTTAGGAGGCTGACGGTGAATTACTGGCTGAATATCCAGTAAATTCAAAAGGTTTACTGCTCTAATTTTGACTGACACTTACTCTTCAAACTGAAAAGTTGCAGAAGAACAAAAGTTAATATCATAAATATTATCATCAGTATTTCTAATGTCTCTGGAAGGCAAATAGGCAAAACAAATACTCACTTACAGAAAAATAATTACCTAAAATCATTTTCCAGAATGTGGTTTATCTGCCCTACAATGGAATCTTGAATGTGAACCAAATATTCAACAACCAGGTTCTAGCTGCCTATGCGTGTATTTATCAGATACAGGATAAACTCAGTTTGTACTGTAGTATCTATCCGTCCTACAGGGAATAGCTTATGTTATGTAGGCAAGTCATTTCACAACAGGGACAATAGGAGCAGCATATCTCCTACGCAGCATATATATTCTTTTGAAAACACTAAGAGTCTGCAAGTTCCCTTTGGAATGGTGTTTAGCAAAAGCATTTTTAAAAAAAATCTACAAATGATATCATTCTTATGTGGTAGTGGATAAATTGAAAACAAAAATTTAAAGTTACTGTGTATTTATATTGGGATTCCACTGGCACAGCAAAATGTGGTTTAACCAATCATATCGTCATAGTAAGTACAAATGAGATTTGGCCAGCTTACAAGTATACTGATCCAATAAATTTATTTAAAAACAAGTATATTGTAAACTATACTATCAAATTTAACTCAAGATTTTAGGCATTATATAGATGCAAGACTGCTTTTGTTGTCTTGGTAGATGGCCTTGGCTAGGAACTAGAGGGTGGAGTATCATACTATTTTTTTTCTTGGCCTTTCAGTGCTACATGGACTCTTACCAACTTGGCCACTGGGGGGCACTGTATTAAAGTATGTTCAGAAGGTGGTGCAATGGTATTATTAATTGGCACCATGGATGGTGTTCTGTGATATCCCATAATTTTTGTTTCATTCATTTGATTATTTCTATACTGTAAACTCCAAATGGATTCCTGGTGGTTTAGAATGTATTCATGAACCATAAAATAAGTTAAAACTATGCTGTGTGATAACATAATAAACATAGCAATATCTATTTGAAGCTGCTGATAGAAGTCACTTGAAGCTCAATTTATTTCCTAAATAATAGTCAACAGCCTTGAACACTGTGTTGGTCTGGCAATGAACAGGATAATTATAAACATCCTGAGATTCAGCCTGAGCAAGACAGAAATTCAATTATTCAGTTGAAAGTTCAGAGAAAGTTTATTTTTCCTGAAAGTTTGGGGTTTTGGGTGCTCATTCACCCCGCATTAGCTGTAACACTTCAGGTGACAGAAATTATTTTTGTATACCAGTCCCCACTGTTCCTAAGCCAGTCTGAGTTGGCAATAATTATCCATGCCCTGGTTCCAATACAATTTATTTAACTATGTAGGGCTTCTCTCAAAAAGCACTCACAATTTCCTTCCATAGCTGACATTTAGGAAAAGGACATCTAAAATATGATTGAAAAGAAAGTAATAACTGTGTAAACTACCTCAGTATTATTGTCAAAAATGTTTAGATAGAATTATAATATTTCATTGTTTGAATGCTAGATAATGAGACGATAGAAATAAACAGTGGATCTAGAGTGGGATTTAAGACTTGGAAACTAAGGTACAGAATGTGTTATGTATGTAGGTTTGAATGTTATTGGTTTATTTGAACTGTTCTTGTAAAATGTCAAATGGTATTGGTTTAAATAGTGCAGGAAGAAACCCTGCACTCCCATTGGCTGGCAACTACGGCTGCAGGCTATAAGAGGCAGCTGTAACCCAGCCAACTCGGGTCCATTCGAGCTGTAGTCACTGAATAAACTCTTGGCTGGAACTCTTCGCGTCTGACTCTTCATGCAGACTTAACAGAATGAATAGCTGAAAAATAAAGATTTACAAATTTATGGTGAAAGTAAAAAATGGAAAGTTAAACATTTTACTGAATTTACATTTGATAGCAAAAAGTAGTGCTAATTTTGTGTCCTTAAAATTCAGTTTAGATAACATATGCTTGAAAAGAAAAGAAGTCAGCAATGAGAAGATTAGAAAAAAATATGGAGGACATGAGGAACCATAAATATCCAAACAATATCCAACTTTGTGTGTGTGTGTGTGTGTGTGCATGTGTGCTGACATGTGCATGTGTGCTGACATGGCTTCCCATGTTGGGAAACCCTGAATTAAAGAAATAGTCTTTCCAATCATAATGTTCAGCTTGCTAAGGAGAGGTGAAGAGAAAGGAAAAAGAAGATAAGCACTTTCAAATTATGTATCTAGGGACAATTACTAACAATACCATAGATTTCACGAAGAACAAAATCAATCCTGGATCAAATAGAAGCTGATTGCTTCCCCAAGACATGATCAATGAACAGGAGCTCACATACTTTGGGCATGCCTTGAAGGCAGATGGTAGACTAAAAAAATACTATGTTTAGCAAAGCTGAAGCAAGTACAAAGAGAAAACAATACATAAAATGGATCATTGGGATTGAAGAGATTACTTGAATGTCCTTTGAAGAGCTTCATCTTTTTATTAATAATAAAAGCAAGCAAGCAAGAATAGAAAAGGGAGAAACTATATGAAATATATACTTGATGTTAAATGATAAATATACCTCAGAAAAAAGTTTTAAAAAATCTCAAACATTACAGAATATTGAAGTTCTGTGACAGAGAAAAACTTATTGGTTTTTTTTTTACTAATAAATAAAATTGTCTTTCCAAAAATAAATTAATCATGTATCTCTTGCATCCAGTTGTTAACATCAGGAATATTATTACCTTAAAATTTCAAAATAACTCTCTTAACCACTACCAATTCTGATACAACCATAACTCTTCAAAACAGTCAGTTTCCAAAGTCTGGTAACAGCTTAACATTTTAAGCCCTAATAAACTACTTGGCTACATAAAAATATTATTCAAAAATGTATTTTGAATATTTTTTGGATGAATAAATTATTGAAATATATATATATGGGAAAATAGACTATCTAAGACAGGGGTCACCAACCTTTGGAC
This sequence comes from Naja naja, assembly GCA_009733165.1. NCBI lineage: Eukaryota > Metazoa > Chordata > Lepidosauria > Squamata > Elapidae > Naja > Naja naja. Next base: position 333,684,591 of record CM019148.1, on the reverse strand, counting down.
CTCAGGGACCAGCAAACTCATAATTTTAAATCCCACGGATGCACTAATATGAATTTTTACTGATGGTGGCTTGCTGACGTTGGTGGGGAGGAGGGGGAGGAGAGAGAGAGAGGATTTAGCCTTGGAGGGCTGGCGGTGATGTCTCTCTCTCTCTCTCTCTCTCTCTCTCTCTCATACACACACACACACACAAAGACACACACTCAGAGGTCCTTCATACACACCCATCCCCTCCAAGGCAGCCACATTCCTAACCTGCTTTTCAGCTCCGTTCTCAGAGAGGGGGGAGGGAGGGAGGGAGGGAGGGAGGGAAGGAGATGGTATTCTGTGATCCCAAATAAAGAACGATGGATCGGTAGAAAAAATCCCAAAAAAAGTCTTCAGGAAAATCCTTCACCCCGTTTTCCTACTGATCTATCATTCTTTACCATCTCCAGCTCCGTTCTCAGTGGCTGGTGGGAGAGAGAGAGAGAAAGAGAAAGAGAAAGAGAAAGAGAAAGAAGAAAAGAGAAAAGAAAAAGAAATTGACTGACTGACTTTTGGCTTCATGCAAGGAAAGCAGCAGAAATCTTTCTTTCTCCCCAAACTCAGAAATGAGTCTTTGCCGGCGCAGCTTCTTGGAGCAGGATGTCTTGCAGGGTCCCAAAGACTCATTTCTGGTGGAGAAAGAAAGACTTTTGCTCTTTCCTTCATCAAAAGCAAAAAAGAGAAAGAAGCAACCCGGTGGCCAGGCCAGGCACATGGGGCGCGTGGAGCAAGTTCCCCCCTCCGCCCTTTCCCCCCTCCCCTCACTACCTTGTGTTGTTTGCAATGTAAGTGACACAAGCCTTGTGTTCCCGTGGGCCATGTGGGCGGTGCAGCCTTGTGTTCCTGCGCTGCCTGGATTAATTGCTTTGGAGGGTGCTCTGGGGGTGACATTTCTCTGCGGATCACCAAAATTTTCTCACGGACCACCAGTGGTCCCTGGCCCACTGGTTGGCGACCACTGATCTAAGTTGCCTTTAGCAAAGCAGAGATTATCTATTATGTCTTTTTATTTACCAGATTAAAAAAAGGGTTTATATTTTTATTAATTATATCCATGTGAAATAAATACTTAGTAGAACATCAAGCTTTGTAGCTTCTGCTGGAAAGTTTTTTTATGTATTTCTATGAAGGTCTTGGCAATGGCTGGGGTGAATGCATACAATAGTAGAAAGGATATTTAATTCCCAGATTTGTGAGCAGCCAGAGACATATGTAGGTCCTGTTAGGTTATAGGCTGGGTTTTGATGTTGAGGCTCATGAATATTTAACTTTATGAAAAACTCTACCCTAAAAAGAGGGAGTTGGAAGGTGAAAAAGTATGGGCAGAATCTGGAATACATATTTTAAATCAATTACTTTGTAATTATTACTTCAGAGCTAGGAAAAAATGTATTGCTTGTCATCTTTATTGCCCTAAACAGATAAGGTGCGATAAAGGAGAATATTTGTAGCTCAGGGTTGAAATGAGAGGTTCTTGGTGCTCTCTGAGCTTGGTTGTTGTCTTGCAGACATTTCATTACCCAACCTAGTTTAGGTAATGAAACACCTGCAAGAAAACAACCAACAGTCCCAAAACACAATTACAGTTACAAAATACAAAACTTAAAATCAATCCAAAAATCTAAAACCACCCCTCCCAAGGGTCACAGCCTGGATTGGTCAAATAACCAGGTCTTCAGGTCATGGCGGAAGGTGCGGAGGTCAGGGGCCAGGCGGAGCCCCAAGGGAAGTTGATTCCAGAGGTCGGGGACCGCGACAGAGTAGGCACGTCATCGGGGGACCGCCAGCCGGCATTGCCCGGCCGCGGGACAAGGAGTCCCTGTCTATGACTTCGCACAGGGCGGTTAGTATTCGATGTCGGCAGCAGTCGCTCCCTTAAATAATGAGGACCCATGTCATGTAGGACTTTGTATGTTAAAGTTAAGACCTTGAATCTCACCGGAGCACAACCGGCAACCAATGTAGGCAGCGCAGGAGGGGGCTAACATTCCCGGAGAACGGAAACTCCCATCACCGCCAGCGCCCGATTTTGCACCAGCTGCAGTCTCCGGATGGTATGCAAGGGCAGTCCTAAATAGAGAGCATTGCAGTAGTCGCGAGTAACAAGGGCATGAGTGACTGTACGCAGGGCATTGTGAAGTTTTTACTTCACAATGTTGCAACCCCCCATCACCTGTATTACAATTGCCTTTTTAATTTGATCTTATCACAAGTTAGAAGAAGATAACTGCAGGTCATTCATACATCTGGCCATCATTGTAAAGACTGAAGTCTCTCTTTAAGATTCCTATGGACAAGCCTGTTTCTGCACTTGTGTAAATCTTTGTAAATAAGGTGCCTCAGGATGGACTTTCTGGTTTATGGCATTGACCTATGAACATCAATGTGGCAGAGCTTAATTGGCTTTTATAGATGGGGCCATCAGGATGGTAATTACCAGTGAGTACATCTTTATATTTGTCTATGTGCCAGGACAAGAAAGGAATATAGTGCACCTTTCTGTTTGATAGGTCATTAAAAAAAACTTTGCAAAATAAATGGCTGAACCTATCCCAGAGTCATTTGAGTAACTATTCTTTAGTGCCCAACCTTTGTTTGTTTTCTGATTTTCATTGAAAATCCTTTGCCACAAGAGATTAAAGATTAGTGAGATATCCGTCAATAAATGTGCCTGGCCTTGTGACTTTTGACCTATAATTATAACTTGAGCTGCCTGGCTGAGAGCAATCTGTTCCCAAGGTAATTCAGTATTATGCACTGCACCTTTTCCCAAGCTATTGACATCCAAACACAGACAAACTGGAAGTTCTTCTATTTCCCTAGCCATACTGAGTGAAGGACTGGAGAAGGCTACTACAGCCAAAGCGACAAGCACAAACAGGGTGAATTTAAAATTTCAACTCTAAAAACAATTGCAGAGGCTTTGGTTCTTTGTTAGGATATGTTTGGTTTCTAACAACTATAGGAGAAATGAAGTTCAAGGATTGCTGGCATCTAACTCCTAGCTTCACCAACATGCTAGTGATCCAGAAATAGTGGGATCTTCAGTGTGATTCCTTTAGTGGTTAACCTTACCCCAAATGACTTTAAAAAAAATGTTTAGATAAAAAAAAAGGATGGCCCCAGCAGATCACAGCACAAATCTGAACTTGAAAAAGCCAAATACTGTCAGATTAACAGTACAATGATAGTACTCGGATGGGAGGCCAGAAGAATTTCTCAGGTTTGTAGACTAGAGGAAAGTTGGATAGAATCCTAGAACTAGACATTTGCAAATCATTTCTGCATATTGTTGCAAGGAAAATGACATAGACCTAACCACCAGGAGGTGAGTTTAACACAAAGAAGTTTTTACATTAGTTTTTGCTTTCTTCCGGGTATGTCTCGTTGCATTTGCAACTTCCCCCTTTTGCCCATATAGAACACTACACATTCCATTTGCTGTGCATTTGTCTATTCTCTTATTAGCACTTCAGTATTGCTATCCTGGCATCAGGAGCAGTGCAGGGTTATCCTGTGAAATTACTCTTGGTAACTGGTTGCAGCATACCTCAACTATTTAATACTTAGCTAAGGTGATTGAGAAAGTAGTGGGTTCATGGGTCCAGACACACCTGGAGGATGTGGTGTACCTATTTTGATCAATCAGAATAGAGCTGGAATGGACTTTAAAGGCCTTCTAGTCCAGGGGTCTCCAACCTTGACAACTTTAAGACTTGTGGACTTCAACTCCCAGAATTCCTCAGCCAGCAAAGCTGTCTGGGGAATTCTGGAAATTGAAGTCCACAAATCTTAAAGTTGCCAAGGTTGGAGACCCCCTCTGCTCAAGCAGGAATCCTTATTCCATTTCAGATAGGTGGCTGTCCAGTCTTTTCTTAAAAGCCTCCAGTGATGAAACCTCTACAACTTTTGAAGGCAAGCTGTTCCACTGGTTAATTGTCTTGACTTGTTAGGAAGTTTCTTATGGTACATATTTTTGTCAGAATATGGTACTGAGATTTCAATTGAGTGGATGACCTGCACTAGAAAATAGATGAGGGGAGTGTGGCCCTGCTGGTTCTCTCCAGCTTCTTAGTGACTTTCAGTATACCAGGTTATCTTTTGGGGCCATCTGACAGGAGGAGGCCCAAGAGACTGCTTGGCAGTGGCTCTGGGCCTTTTTGTTGTTATGAACCCAGAAAATGGCACTGTTCAGCATCTAAATTATTGACCTATGGAATTCCACAAAGTTCTATCTTGTCTCATATTTTAGTTAACATGCATATTAAACTATTGGAGAATGCCATGAGCTTTGGAGTGAGATAATGGCATCCAGATGTTTGTGCCTGATCATCTAATTCCAAGGAAACAACCAGTATTTTGGCACACAGACTAATCTGTATGAGGAGGAACAAACTGAAATTAAATCCAGACAGGACTGAAGTGTTCTTGCTAAGGAAAAAGCTAGACCTTGGGACTAGCTGAGGCAAATCGTGTGGGGCATTGTATTTCCACAGAATGACCACAGTTTGAGAGAGTGCTTTGACCTCCAGCTGCTGAATTTGTAGGTAGAAGCTCTAGCAAAGAGCAACTGCCTTCCCCCCTTAAGCCAGACAGACGGTGACCATTATTCCTGCCTTGGTTACAGCCCACCAGGGCTATTGGAACACCCTTCATGTGGGGTTGGGCTACTTTTGAAAAATACCCAGAAATTTCCATGGGTGCAAAATGCAGAAGCCAGGTTCTGACCAGCCCAAGGTAAGATGGATGTCTGCACTGAAAACACTGTACTGACTGCCAATTGCTACCAAGCACATTTTTAGTTTCAGTGTTGATCTTCTAAGTCTAGGACCACTTCTTCTACTACAAACCTGCCCAATTTCTTAAATCAACAGGAGAGACCATTCTGAATCTGCCTCAGCTCCAGCATATCAATTTATAGATGGGGGACAATAGGAAAGATCTAGCAATGGCATTTCTGTTCCATGCTCCCCTTCCTCACTTTTTTCTTTCCACACCTTTTAATCTGTTTTTAGGATGCCTCTCAAGTTTGCCTTTGTACTGCATGGTGGTGCATCTTTCTTGGGTCTGTAGAAGTTTCTTCTGTCTGGAATGAACAATTGTTGGGTAAGGAAATTCTCCACCCTACCCTTCCAAATTAGGTTAAATGTGTGCAAAAAACTCCGTGTTCCTTTTTCTTTTATCATACGTTATTACTGTTAAACAGTTATAATGAATACTTTTTTTAATTCTGTAATTCCTTATCTGAACTCTAACCTATGATATCTTAACTAAGCTGTCTTCCTTTTTAAGTAGGTATTTATACATAAGAGGGTGAAAGAAAGGAAAGCTTAAGACATGTTTTTGGGATAATACTCCAATTTGTATCCAAGATCATCTGCCGTTGGTAAAACTACCTACACTAAAAGTGGGATTTCTGAAAGAGAAGGAGAACTAACAGTCCTCTTCTGTAAGAGAGTGAACTACAGGTGCATGTGAATAATTAGATTAATGTGTGCAGTTAAAGATTAAATTCATTATTTAGGAAAAGAAAGAAAGGGAAAAGATGCTTAATAGTAGAGAAAAATCTCTAAGACATGGGCTGCCCAATCCTTGTCTCTTGTTTACTCAAACAACCATGAGGGTCACTAGAATGAAGATTAGTACTTACTTAATTAAGTGCTAACTTCTTTAAGATAGCAATCATATGAAAGTTTGCTTGGGCATAAATCCAATTGAACTCAATTAGAAAGCACTTCTTGCTAAACACACATAAGGGAGACATGCAAGCAAGCCAGAAGAATACCAACACCTTTTGGAATGAGGGAGAGAACACAGAAGAAATGTGTGTAGTTTTTAAGTATAAACTGTGCAGCAATAAACAAGCTTATACTAAACTAAGCTCTGAAAGGGATTTCTTGTCTTTTAAAAAAAATCTTGTCCAAGATAGTCCTTTTGAATCTTCTTCAGTAAATGTGAAAGCAAAGGCAGATGAAAAAATTGGATGTCTTCCCATTAGGAAAAAAGAAACCCACATGGATGACAATAAACTGGTACCGAAAGACTATTTTGCTCCCAGTTTTTCTAGCCCTGCACCATGCAGGATTTCTTCTAGAGTTGTGACCAAAATTTCTCATTGTTTTAGATTTTGAATGACTTCTTGGCTGCTACCTACCTTGTTTTCATTTTTCATTTCATTTTATTTCATTGATCCCAGGAGAAAGAAATTATAGTCAGCTTCCACTGTTTTCAAGCAAGTTACATGGACATGTCCATTTAGTCATGAGAGATCAGGTTCAGCTTGTAGCAGTATATGCTTAAATGTTAATTTGCATTGTATCATACACAGGTCTTCTTATGGTTGCATCTACCCCTTGGTGTGCTGCCTGTCTTGTTGGGTCTCTTGACCTTCTCAATACCTGCTAGGACCACAACTGCTTTACTGAAAAAAATTCAATTTATTTCCTTGATGTTCATATTTAAAGCTATTATGTGATATGTCAAACAGTCTTTCTAATAATTGACAGGATAATAATACAACCTATTTCTGATAGATCTACTAATGAAACACCGATTCTACCTGGAACACTGCACTAAAAAGCCATGAAACCAAAGACATGTCTTCTTGGACCTATTTAAGGTTTAAATAATTGCTGTTTCATTTCTCATTGCCCTGAAAATTAATTAGCAAGCTATTGTTGATGTAAGTATAAAGCTGTAAATCCACGAGACAAAAGGGTTCTATAACTCACTCAAACAACATGTTAGGTAAGCATTTCCAACTTAATGCCCTCCAAATGTGAACGGATGGCATATATTTATTTTTCAGAAGCTGGCAACAAAGATAGTTTTTGTTAGAGACAATGCTAGCAAGTATTTACCTAGCTTCCCATCTGCATGTAGCCAACATGTTATTTCTTAAAAAGCTTGGAAGGTAGAAATGCATGAGAAAGAATTCTGTATTAACACCTTCAAACAACTTCTTTTTTTTTAGCTACTAGCCACTCATTGCTTATTTTCAATGTCCCCTTTTTATTTCAATTTAAAGTTGGCCAGAAAGAAAATTGTCCGGAGAGATTTGCACTGACGGTCGGTAGGGTTGATCCAAGGATGAGTGCAGTTGTATTTCTCTGCCCTTCTGTGGAAGCCGAGTCCCTCAGGACATGTGAGAGAGCTTGGAGAAGGCTACAATTCAATAAAGTTGCAATAAAACATCCAAGGCCTTGGATATGCTTTCACTTTCTTTAACTCAATTTATTTTTCATTTCATGGACAGAGATTCAGTCTTGGTATTAGTTTGTGATTTTGCTGAAAGAATTACTCAACTGATATGAAAGGGAAATACTGGGAGGGGGTTGTTTATGTGTTTGGTGCCATGTTATGCCATCGGGGCCTGAACCATCCAATGGAAACAAAAGAGCAGAGCCGAAATCACTCTGGTACTGCTGCGTTTTTCATTACAGAAGTTATTACATATAGAAATTACTCCAAATTATCTGAAATGAATGGAAATTATGAGGTTTAAATTCCCCAAGTTGTGGCAAGCGCAGCATTAGAAATGTATTTTGTCATCTTGCTGAACATAATTGCTACAACAAAATTTTCTTCCATTTTACAACCACAGCATAACTTATTTATACCAGTGTTTGTCATAATTCGACATCAATAAGTTGAATGGGAAGGAGCACACAGGTGGTAATTGAAAACAATAATTTGTGGTGGGGTCCAGGTGGAACGGTCGGCTGGCTTGAAAAGCCTTTGGCATCAGGGAGGCCTTTCCCCCCCTCCTTTTTACCACAGCATCAGCAGTTCCCACCCCCACCCTGCTTCCTATCCTGCCTGGCTCTGAGGTTGCCTAATCATCCTAAATTACATTTCAAAGTGTCAGCTGAGGTGAGCTGAACAGCTGATCTGTAATTATGGCCTTGACCCACAGTTCCCAGGCAGGAAGCAAAATAAAGCATCTGGGGATTCACTTTCTCTCTTGTTCTCTTTTTCTGAAGGCCAAGCAAGAAAAGCCATTGGTGCAACTTGGAAAACAATGATGCAACACGGGAGTGTGTGACTTTTCCACAGCACACTTGTTGTTAAGATTTTTTGGTGCCAAAGCTGTGGCTGCATATGTTTGCACTATACATTAAGCCAAGAATCCCCAGTACTTTGGGCTAAGTAGGCCCAGTCTGGAATTTTCAGAAAGAGTTGTGGCCACACTCACAAAATGAGAAACCTATTAAGGCCACCACAGGAAACACAATGATTATAAAGTACTTATGGAGCAGATTGCTTCTGTGATTCTAACCTTGCTTTTCTACTAGGATTGCTGGCCTCTATCCTATTCTGATCTGTTTGTCACGCTTTGACACACAGAATTGTTTAAGGCTATTCTTCTATATGGGACCTTTTGGGATGCTTGGAACTAAAGATGATGCTTGAAGCTAGTACTGTTAGCATATGGCTTCCAATTGAATCCTATTTTTAAAAACTGAGTAAAATACTCTATTTGCCCTGTTTAGAGGCAAATGGGAAACAGTATTAGATCCAGAATGCAGCAAGCCCACCATTGCAGGCTATCACTGCAGATGCTGAAGTTACCAAGAGCTTTCAGCCCCGAGTCAAAGTGCCAAGTTATTCCATTCTTGGGTTCTAATTGTATGTGGAACAATAATGGAAGAACAGGCAGAGAGATGCTATCTAGGGAATGGTCACCCAGAGCCACCCAGATTCACCTTGTAGGAGAAATGGGGAGTATAGAAATTTAAATAAATTAAATAAATAGGCAAGCAAGCATAGCTCACAGCTGTACAGTGGGTGAAGCAAGAGACTTCGGAAGAATCCTCCCTAAGTTATTGGGTTGTAATGGTGATGACAGAATTGTACTTTCACACTTATAGGATTTTGCTAATGAAGCCTTGCAATAAAGTAGAATTAGCTTATCTGGACATGTTTTCTGTCTGGTCTATGTGGTAAGATTAATATAGCTCTATATAACATAGTCCTAGCTTATATCAGGCACTGCCTATCCAAAATTAATTCTATCTATCTGGTGTGAATATCTTAAGAAGACCTGCAGAAACCACAGCATTCCCACCCACACCCCCTGGCCAGGAAATGCATGGGATCATGTGACCCCCATTGGTCTGGAATATGCTTCCTCCAGAGATAGGCATACCACTCTCCATCCACATATCCTGCAAGGAGGTGAAAGTCCTAATTCACTGAGTTTGAGCACTGCATCCTTATACCTAGGTTATGTTTTATTTGTTTAATCAATCGTTATTTTAGTGGCTTTGTTATACCATGCCCCGAGTCTTATCATTGGAGTGGTCTATATTGTACATCTATTGTAAATACAAAAATAAAGTAAGTAAACTGATTAAATTTTTATCCAACCTCACACTCCATGATTACACATTAAACAGAATTTTAAAGTGGAATTTAAAGTCACCGAGAAGGTTTAAGAAGCTGCATGGGACAAGGGCAAAAAGATGGCATGTGAATTCAACCAACAAGACTTGTTTAACATATGATGCAAACACACTTGATATGATATTCCACAAAAAGATGTAGATTTGTCTACATTATACATTTAAATACTTTTCAAGGCCTTCTTAACTTTCCTGGTTCCTTGACAAAAACCTGTGGAAATTTAGAAAGGCTACTTAAACTTTAACAAAAACTATGAAACATAGCACATGTTTGCATAACTCTACATATACAGTATGTGTCTATCTATAGATCTCTGTTAATCACCCTACTGACTTACCCATTTCAACAAATTAGAAATGTATACTTTTAGCTTTTGATGGAAACCTCATGCCACACTGGAGGTTGTCAATGCATAATGCATGTATCTGACTTTTAGGTTCCAAGACTTCTTGAGCATTAATTCTGAACCTTGTTCTATGTTTCATTTTTAAATGAAACAGCTGAGCAGTTCTTTAAATAGAAGATGCCTTTATATAAACTAGGGTTAGAGAAATTGTTGCCCTCCAGATGTTGCGGAACCAGAGGTGGTATCCAGCAGGTTCTGACCAGTTCTGGAGAACTGGTAGCAGAAATTTTGACTAGTTCGGAGAACCAGCCAATGCCCCCTCTGACTGGCCCTGCCCCCATCTATTCTCTGCCTCCCGAGTCCCAGCTGATCAGCTGGGTCTTCTTTTGTTGCCCTGCACAGGAGAATGGAGCTAGAAAGCAGGTTAGCAGGGTGGAGAGGGAATGGAATTTTGCAGTAACCTTCCCCCTGGAGTGGAGTGGGAATGGAGATTTTACAGTATCCTTCCCCTGCCATATCCACCAAGCCATGCCCACCAAGCCACGCCATGCCACGCCATGCCACGCCATGCCACGACACACCCACAAGCTACACCCATAGAACCACAGTAAAAAAATTTTGAATCCCACCACTGTGTTGAACTATAAGCCACAGCATGAACTTGTCCCCTAGTTTGTGCCACATTGGGTAGTCTGTGCTGACCAGGATTGCTAGGAGATGGTAATTTAGCAACACCCAGAGGGAACCATATCTCCATATAATTGTCTGTAATTGTCTGTAAAGGTGAATATAGGATCATCCTACTTCTGAGTAAACACTGCTACATGTTAAGTATTGTGGTTCTAAACAAAGAGCTAGAAAATTAACTCTGAGTTAGAATTGCAAATAATAATAAAGCCTTTCTGTGAATTCTGTCTGAGATACATATTTCATTAGTTCTTCTCAGTCGTTACCTTATGGTACTTCATATACCTTTAAAATGGAACTAATAAATCTCTACATGTCTCACAGAGCTGTCAAGAGGATGAATGAGGGAAATAAGTTTTGTTGAATCATTTTGCCCAATTAAAATGCTCTGTAACAGATTAATAATTGGTTCCCCAAAAGACAAGAATGATGATATTCCTCTAGTTAAATTCATTCACACTGCATTCCTAACAAACACCATTACCAATTCCTTGCAAACAATAAGCTACACTTAATGTTCAATCCATGATTATCACTCCCAGGTTAGATGTCCTCAATAGGTTCAGTGTTTCATCTTGGTTGACAAGAATAATGGAACTGCAAATGTTTTCGCTGCATCTGAATGTTTTGAATGTTGTTCATTTGTTTTAAATCCCTTCAGTCTGTCTGGTTGGAAAAGTACTTTTAAGGATCATGAACAAGACCAGTGGGAGCACATTTTTTTGATGTTCATGGCTTAATTTACACAGACCTAGAGCCAGCAAAGCAAGAGAATATACTAGAGGGCTCTTGAGTAATGTGAAAGTGCTTTTCTGTCACCAATGGCTACTTACAAAGATTTAATTTGTCCTTATCACTATCAGTTTACTGAGATAGTAGGTATTTTATGTATCATTACTCATGCACAATAACATAGTGCACAATAACAGGTGCATTATGAGTCACCTGGAGAAGGACACGAATGGTCATGCAAACATGTTTCATGTCGTGACAGTTACTAAAAGAATAGACTATTTGAGCCCAGAAAATTGTATTAAGGTGGCAATTCTGAAAGTCCCTAAATTACTTACTTCTGAGTAGACATGCAAGGAAATGTACTGTTACTTGTTCTATAATTAAAGTCTTGACTAAATTGTTCTAGTGACTTCAAATTCATCATTCTTAAATTAGACCCTGATGCTCTGAACTATGTAACAATTTATATTTGGAATAATTTGACTTGTTGAGCAATAGGTTGTTATAGTAATCCACCATTTTTAATTCATATCTTCTGAAAAAGCACTGGAGGCTGTGATAATGTCACAGGAAGGGATGAAGCAATTTTGTTGGCTCATTTTAGGTGGAGGTAAAGGTGGGATAGAAGCAGCCCTCCCCCGGAAATTGAACCACTTCCAATCCCTCTTAAAACTTCTCCCAAGGCAAGAAAATACTTCAAGAATGTGTTGCCAATTTTTGACAACAAAATAGCTTTCCTTCCCACCTTTAATTATGGTGGGGGGGGGCATCGCCACAATATTTTGGCACTATATTCTAAAGATGTGTGTGGGGGGTGCACAGCCTACAGGTTACTTTCCCCTCAGCTGCATAAAAACTGTATAATGCTATGTATGAGCTAGGCTTTATTTATTAAAGAGAAATGAAGAATCTAATACATATTGGCAAATTCTGATATATATTCGTAGCTAGTATTATCAAAACTCTACTGGCTAACTCTAGCCTATTGAAGTTAACTCTAGTCCCTGTAAATTTATGGGACAATAAATACATTGATCCTGAAGATGTATGTTTTTGCAATTTTTCTCAGACCTCAGATTTTCAAATGGAAACGTTTGGGCTCTGCTAAAAGTAGAATGCCCTAGCAACAAGAACAGAAATTTAGATGTGCAAAAAAACAAGGCATAGCATTTCTAGCCTTCTAAATTTTTAGGCATATTTACATTGCTCATTGCTGTTGCAATGGCATTTAGGGTGTGAGGGGAAAGAGAAGAGGAATTTTAATAATTCTTGCTTATCAAACTATAGTTCCTAAAATTCTTGTGTGGACTTTTACAGTAGTCTAAAATTGATATAGCCTTGAAATTCAGGTCTTCGGGACAAAAGGCAGAAGACCAAGCTTCTCTGGTGTAGCAACAAAATCACAATAGCCAATTAAAGTGTTGCTATTTATATGTGGGTGAGCACAGAACAGAATGTAAATTCTGCTCTTTGTATCAAGAACAGAATTTTTGAGTATTGGTGAGCAACTTTTTATACATTTATTCTGTACGGGCATTTTGATTTCTCTTCTGAATACAGGTAATCCTCAACTTACAACAGTTCATTTAGTGACTGTTCAAAATTACAATGGCACTGAAAAAAGTGACTTATGACTTTTTCACATTCAGCAGCTGTTGTAACACCCCCATGGTCATGTGATCAAAATTCAGATGCTTGGCAACTGACTCATACTTATGAAATTGCATTGTGCAGGGGTCATGTGATCCCCTTTTGCAACCTTCTGACAAGCAAACTCAATGGGGAAGGCAGATTTACTTAACAACCATGTTACTAACTTAACAACTGAAGTAATTGGCTTAACAATTATGGTAAAAAGGTTGTAAAATGGGACAAAATTCACTTAACAAATGTCTCGCTTAGCAAGATAAATTTTGGGCTTAATTATGGTCGTATCTATATTATCTCCACCAAAGCCAGACAAATAAATAGAAAGGAAGGATAGAAAGAGTTCTCATCAAAGAACCTCTTGATGATATAGCACAGAAGGGACATCCACTCTCTTGTTTTCTCCAACTTGGTCCCCTCTTAATTAGATTGGTCAATAATGGATCCTCAAATCTAGTGATGCGGTCAACCCCACTAAAACCACAAATACCAAGAAGGAAAAGTACGCTGGTTCCATATTGAGTCATCACTTCAGTATACATGGGGTCAAGAAATCACAATGCAAATTTCAATTTTTGGTCAACTTCCTCCATGTACAAAATCAATAAGAGGTGGTATCTTAATAGTCAGAACATCAGAATGAATGTTGGCTTAATATACCCACGAGACCTTGGGCAAACCCCACCTGTTCACCTTAGTTCCCAATCTGAAAAATGGGAGACAATGAAAGAAATGTATTGAGGAAGACCATTTGTACAAGAAACTGTGGCCAGGGAAATATGTTCCAAATAGAAGGATGATGGGGTAAGGCAGTCACCATATTTACTGCTTCTAACCAAGTGGAAACAGAGAATTTTAGAATTTCACACACCTTTCCCCCCTTCCGTCTCATAGTTCTTATCTCTGTCTGGCACAAACAGGGTTTTCTTATCTTGAAACAGAGACATCATGCTGATTGTTGCAGTTGTATTTCTCTGGGCAGCTTACATTGCTAGAAAAATGTGGTTTCACAAACCAATGGTTTATAAAACAATCAACAGATTCACCAGTTAAACCAAAGCTTTGAAACTAACAGGTATGCTAAAGTTGTTGGAATAAAATGTTGAAATGAAACTAAAACATGTAAAGAATGGTTGCTGGAATTGGGTATGTCTACTTTAATGAAAAGAAGGACTAGGGGTGACATGATAGCAGTGTTCCAATATTTAAGGGGTTGCCACAAAGAAGAGGGAGTCAAGCTATTCTCCAAAGCACCTGAAGACAGGACAAGAAGCAGTAGGTGGAAACTAATCAAGGAGAGAAGCAACCTAGAACTAAAAAGAAATGTCCTGACAGTTAGAACAATAAATTGGTGGAATAACTTGCCTCCAGAAGTTATGAATGCTCCAACACTGGAAGTTTTTAAGAAGAGATTGGACAACCATTTGTCTGAAATGGTATAGGGTTTCCTGAGCAGTGGAACTGCAGGTTTCTTGAGCAGGGGTTGGACTAGAAAACCTCCAAGGTCCCTTTCAGCTTTGTTATTCTGTTAAATGCAAGGCTGAAAAGGTCTCAGATGATTGGCAATGTGCTGATTAATTGGGGGAAGGGGAGGAGCAGCTCTTTTGAAGATGCCTGGTTCTCATCCAGCTTTTGGCATCTGAAATTCTCTCCTTCTGAAGGTTAATCTGGCCTGCTTTGCAGGAATGCTGTTACAGACAGTGGACATAACAGCCACTGATTTCTGTTATTATCCTTAGTGATTAGTAGGATTCCTGTCTGAAATTGCCTTGAAAACAGTATTTTGTTTAGGGAATAATTAATTCCCTAAATTAATCGGTTACCCAGAGCGTTTTTGCCCTCCCTACAGCCTCGAATAAAGTGCCACTACATTTTTGAGCAGAGAGGGTGACAAATTTTGAGAAGGAACAAGACGCGTTTGGGAAGCTGGCAATCCGTCTCGGGTCTCTTTATTTAAGCGGATTTGCTCTGGGTTCTTCTGGAAGGGAAAACGAAGCGGCCAGCGCAAGGGCGGAAAGTCTTGGCGGGGGAGAACTGCACGTCTCTGGAAGAGGCAGCTTCAAACGTGCGCTTCCTCAACTACTCACAAGGTGGAGCGACAAGCGGGTCCATCCGCCGCCTTTGCGTCTCTCTCTCTCTGCCCCCCCACTTCTCTGGTCTCTCTACACAAGAGAGAGAGAGACTGCGATAGTAGCCCTGCAAAAAACAAGTTAAGGTGCTAGACCGGGGAAGGAAAGCATTACCAACACCAGACTCGCTGGCTCCTTACTCCGCGCACTCCATGCATACAGTAGGGAGTCTGTGGCTGACTGCTTATACCCCCGTTTCCCTGTGCTCCAGGCCAGCATGGGGCTATGACAGATGAGTTCCTTAATCCTTGAACTTGTGGAGCATCCCACCCGCCCCCCCGCGGCTCTACTTCAACAGAGCTGACCAGCCGAGCCTTATCCCAACCCGGCGCCCTCCAACCACGTTAGCTGTCACATCAGTCCTTTGTCAGCGTAGCTACTAATTTGTTTTAGCTAGGGACAATGGGAAGGTGTTAATCCAGCATGGCTGGTATGCGCCGGGTTCGAGAAACCAGCTAGCCCTGAGCAGAAAAGTGCTGGGGCAAAGTTTTTCGCGGAGGGCGGGCTGGTGAAGCTGTATTTTGAACCCTCAGTTCAGGTGGGCAGCCTATTTTTTTTTGTTGTTGCGGCGTCGGCAACGCCCACAATCTTGGACAGCGGAAAAGGGGAGCGGTGCGTGTCTCCTTTCTAAGTCAGGCTGAAGTCAAGACGCCACAAAACTTGTGATGGACCGGCCAAATAAACCTCCGCTCTGGCGGTTGCGAGATGTTCTCGGTCGGATCTCTAAGACGGCTGGGTTCCCAGCTACCCTAAGGCTCTTGATCATAAACAATATCCGGATTCTCATAGAGGCTTTTAAGGCGCTTTTAAAAACGCTCTTACGTCCAACAACCTTAAACAACTTGCGTCCTCTGTCCAACTTATTTTATTTATTTGATTAGTCAATTGCTTACAAGATGATAGGTATAAGTATAAACATAGTTATAAATACATGGATACATATAAGAAAACAAAAGAAACAATGGGACAGGGACGGTAGGCACTTTGGTGCGCTTATGCACCAAACTTCATTCTTTATTTAAAACTTCATTCTTCATTCAAAAAGAGGCATTGCACGGCCGGTTGACTCGGAAGGAAGCGCCCTTGGACTCGGTGGGCTTTCCTTCCGAGTAAATTTCCATTGGCTTGAGCTCCATTGGCCTCGATTCTGGCTAAAATACGATTGCGTTGGAAATAAGCATGGGCAATGTGAAGAGACCTTAGGGACTTTTCATTCCCCTGTAACATGTGTTCCTCTCTTGCAGTTTCTGTAACGGAAGATACTTTTGATTTAAGCTTGGTATTTCAATCTGGCATACCTAATGTAACATATTCAGAGTTAGAGAGATTTTCCTCTTTCTTTTCTTGCTTAAAAACCACGCCGCTTAATTCTTGCTTTCCAGGTTTTCTCCCTTAAATGCCAGTGTGATTCATTCTACCTTTCTCTCAAATGCTGGTTTGCGATTGGATCTTAATCGTGTCTACCCGGAAGGAAGCCGCGGCCGGTATAGTGATACCAGCGTTTTCACCGCTCCCAAAGAAAATCCCTCGGCGTGTCCAAAGCAATGAGTGCATTTACATGCTCAGCTTGCAATTTTTGCTGAGTTGCATCCACAGTACCTCACACTGCTGGACGGGTGGTGGTAGTGGTGGGTGGGGACGGGACAGGAAGACACACATCCCCCCTTGCTTTCAAAGTTATCAATATCCTTTGAGTGCCTGCCGCGGGGAGGCAGTGAATCGCTTGGTCTTGGAAATCTTTGCCAAGATTTTACTGTCATTTTCACGACTTGTAGGCAGCTGCTTAGAAAGCCTGCCGGCGACTCCCTCCTCCTTTGCAACTTATCGGTGTCCCAGAGGAAGAGTAAGGAAAAGAGAAAAGGAAAGATCAGGGAGAAATAAGAACCTGAAACAAACCAACAAACAATTAGAAATAAAATCCAGATTCTTAGGCCAGGGCGGTCATCTGGTGACTGGCGGCTTGAAAGAGAGGCCGAGGGAGGGGTGAGGGGAGTAAACAAGGACATTTATTAATATATTTTTCCTCTCCCGCTGCCCTGGGAAAGGACGCATCGTGTCTTCCTAGCTTATCCGCTGTCACCGATTGTGAGCTGGGATACCGGGGGTGGGGGAGGGGCAAAACCAAGGGCCAGCTGCAGAGGGAGGCGGGGTCGAGGGATAGGTCAAGGTTAGCGAGAGACGGCTATTGATCTGACTTTAAACGCGAGACGCGGAGCGCAACGAGACCAAAGGGGGAGCTGTGAGACAAGACATTAACAGCTTTTGCTTGTGCTAATGATCGCAAGTGCCAGACTGGGGAGAGACGGAGAGAAAGAAGAGACGGAGAAATCACTTTGGAATTCTCTGTTTCCGCCTTCTCCCCCCGCTCCCGCCCCCCCCCGCTGGAGCTCATTCCAGGAGAAGCAAAAAACTCAAATCGCCCCTCCTGTGGTTGAGACCAGCCTGCGCCTTCCCAGCGTTCTCCAGTTGGGGGGGGGGTTGTGTGTTGTCTCCTCATTGGCTTGGTGTGATGGGGTTATTGCATGTCCCTACTGAAAGGCACCGAGGTGGGGAAAATTGGCCTCGCCGATCCTTGGGAGGGCGTACAAAAGGAAGCGAGAACAAGTTTGTATGTGTGTTTTCCAGTCATTTATTTGTCACCCCGGTTTTGAAAGCTCCCTGCCCGACGATATTTTAGTCAAAAGAGGGGCGGCCAAGTTATTCTCTGATGGGTTACGCCAAACATGTTGTCCCCCCCGTTTTTTTTCCTTTGAAATTTCCTGATAGGACTAGCCAACACATTCAAGATAGACCTTTTTAGTTATATGGTCCGGAAAGAAATAGTAAAGATTTAACGTACTTTTCATTGAGTTTATGGGACGCATTCGCAGGACCACACCCATCTTAGCTCAGTACGAAGAGTTGCTACCTTTGCCTCACAATTCGGAATCGTCTTTCCTAGGAGTTAATTCTGGCAATTCTTCCTCTTTATAAACGCTGCTTATTCTAAGCTGGAGCTCCAAACCCGCTTCTTTATTCGCTGTGTTTTATGGGGATGGCGATGTATGTTAGGGGTATTTTTAACTTCATGTTTCTATAACTCTGAGTAATTAGAACCTTGAGAACCCCGAGAACGTCAATTCTCAGAGATTGCGCCCCATGTTTTAAGAAAGGGAGATTTGGAAGGAAACGTGTAGTTTAGACACGGTGTTAGTCACATAAGACCCATTAAAGGTTGACAAGGAGGAATATTTCTCTTTTTGTCGAGCTGATCCCAAGTAGAACAGGAGAAGGAAGCATTATTTTAATCTGATCTTAAAAAGTAAAACTGTTTATGACCGGATCCTATGCACATATATTCAGCAGAAAGCTCAAAGTAAATTTTACGGAGTAGGTGACATTTAGTATGTAAATACTTAAAATAAGTGTTAAAATAAGTAAGTAAATATAAACAAGTAGGACGTTCACTCTTAGAGATGTATGTGGCTTGTCACTAATATCTCAGGCTCAAGAAGAAAGGTAAGACGCATAGTCGCTGGAAAATAACGTATCAGTTATTAAAGAAATAAAATTCTCGGCAAAGTTATGATGAAAATTCTGACCGGGAAAATTATTCACGCGTGGAACTTCATAGCCAAGTGGCTTCCTAGGGATTTTATTTCCTGAGCTTTGCCGCGTTTTCTGTCACTTTTTTAATTTTAATTTTTACTTAGATTAAGTGCTAGAAAACTATCTTGAGTCTCTCCACCCCGAAGTCTGGCGCCGAATGGGACTGGCTGATTTTAAACCTCCATGGTGAACAAGAATCAATGGGAGGGAGGACATGAGATCTTTTTTTAAAAAATTTTGCCTTGGGGGGGGAGGGCCGCGAGCGATAAGAACCATTGCTGTTCCTTCAAAAGCCTGAAGGCTCTTCAACTCCTTCAGCCCACACCCAGCAGCGGATCCTTTAAGAGCCCCCCCTCTTTTTCCCTAGGATTGTTTGGACAACTTTGGGAAACAGCGCGTGCGGGGACCCCACTTTGCAGGGCGGCGGCTTCCTCTCCCACGAGGAGGTCACCCTTCCCGTGGTACCGAGTTTCGTTCTTCTGTAGCCTAACCCGGCCAAGCCCGAGTAAAAGCTGCAAAGGAGCGAGAGGGCGCGGACTGAAGAGGCGGGCGTGCAGTAGCTGGCCCTGCTCGCAAAACCGTTGGGCGGTAGGCCGAGGAAGGTTGGCCGAGCGCCAGCCAGGTCGTCTTAAGCGCCGGGGCACCCCTTTGCGCCGGGGATGGCTGCCAGTGAAAAGCCCGGTTGGGAACAAGTCTGAGGGACCGGCATCACCATCGGTGCCACTGTTAAAAGGAGCACGGAGGGTGGTGGTGATGATAACTTAAATTAAAGGTAGGGCGAGGCGAGCTGGATCTGGAGAAGTTGCGTTTGGATGTCAGATTTCAGAGAAAGTTAGACGGGTGGGTAGATAAGCCATGTAACACATATAAGAGGAAGCAGAAACGCTTGCTTATGACCACCAAAAACCAGAGCTAGGGAAGCTAGATAGATACCTCAGTCCTATTCAGCTTTACCTGGAAGGAAGTTCCCTGAATAAAGAATGGCTTAATCCTGAGTAAACGTGCATTGCCGGGGCAAGAACTTTTCAAAGTCCGTCGCTGGAATAGTGGAAAAGTAATTATAGAAACGTATACCTGCCTTCAGTTAAGTCGAACTGGAATAAGTCGAATTAAATTGATAGGACTGGGAAGGCAGGCAGGCAGGCAGGCAGGAAGGCTCCTATAGCCTTTGCATATGCTTAAATCTCTCTTGGAAATGCAGGGGACTTATCAGCATGGGTTGGTTATGTTCGCTTAGTTTATTAACTAAATAGCTTGATTAACACGTTATCCTAATCTCTACTTATCTAGCTCTGTCTTAGAATGACGTCAACCCAACTTCATGATTCAATTCATGGCATGGAGTTAGGAACCACAACTCTAAGCTGTATTGAATCTGGCCAACGTGTGAATGAAGTTCAGCCAGAACTTCAATGTTCATTCAATGAAGTTCATTCTCTCTCTCCTCACCATCCGCTGTCTGTTAAGTCTGATCCACGTGCACGTAGCTAATGGCCGTCTTCCCACCGTTCTCACCCTTACTGATGAATGGGCGGAGTGCGGAAACTTAAAACTGCCTGAAAGGGATAATTTCTCTTCCAACAGTAGCTCTAAATTACAAAGAAACATCATTTTTCGCTTCAGTAGTCCCAGATCAAACTCAGGCCACAAGTTGTCTTAAATTTAGTGCTGAATATGGCCAAGAGGAAATAACTTCCCAGGTCAAGCATGAGGGCGAAAGAAAGAAGAAACTGTTTGTTCTTAGTTGTTTGGGAGGGTGATAACAGTCAAAAGTGTCAGGTAAGATCACCTGGGGAAAAATAGATTCGAGTGCTGCCTTTTGGTATAGGACAGGGCTCTCCAACCTTGGCAACTTTAAGCCTGGCGGACTTCAACTCCCAGCTGGCTGGGTAATTCTGGGAGTTGAAGTCCGCCAGGCTTAAAGTTGCCAAAGTTGGAGAGCCCTGGTATAGGGCACGTTAACCGCTTTATATCGTATTCGAGAACGAGTTCAGGAGTTTCATCATTTCAGCCTGCCATCCAACAACTTCCTTGAGCGCAATTAGTCGCAACTTCTCGCAGCAGTCTTGGCCTGTTTTCAAGTGCCTTGAGCGGCGGCAGCTTAGCACCATTAAGACACTGCAAGGCATGCTGGGTGGCAAGGCCCGGGTGGGCTGCATTTTTTTTAGAGGAGCCAATGAAATCGCGCGAGCTCGGAGATGGCGGGATCCTTTGCACGGGGTGCACTTCGCGACACTTCCGCCCCCCCATGGGGCTTTTCTGTTGAATAATGGCCACTGGGTAACAGTCCCCAGGAACTCTTATGAAAGAGTTCGCCATATATTTTGCTCAAGGGGCGACTCTTGTTTAATCAGAATTGAAAGGCTGTATCAAGCAGTCAATTATATTTATTTAGTGACTTCTCCGTTCAGACGATTATTCAGGCTAACGGGTGAGTCTGGAGCGACCCAAGAACATGGGCAAAATTGCCGAGCTGGGCTGCAGCCAAGTAATAGGTACCTTAACTCCCGCTTCCTATTTCAAGGGAAAATACGAACTGTAACAAGTGAAGTTTCGGTCACTGTTAACGCTGTATGGCGTGGAAACTGGGGAACATAGTGCCAGAATGGAGCTTGGGATTATAGATCTTACGGAATATACTTTCTGGCGTTTGTGCTTGGCTGCGTTTGGTGACATCAGTCCAGCCCAGGATGGGGGCTCGGCTGAGAGGGAGGTATAACACCCTCGGGAAAATGAAGGAGCCGTGTACCCTATCACCCCCCCCCCGAGCTCCAAGTTCACTCCCATGCCGTGGAAAGGAAGCAGTCATTTTGACCAGGCAGCCCTGCTACCAGGTACCTTTATTCCGAACGTCTGAATAGCAGGACTCCTTTAAAACTGCTTTATTTGCAGATACCAGGTGAATGCCGGCTCCTTGATCAAAGCTGGAATGTTTCCATTGTGGGGGGGGGGCTCTGGAAGACACCCATTAGCCTGAGCGACCGTCTGCACTGAAAGGTTAGGTAGAATCCCAGGCCTGCAGGCGAGACGAGGAAGTTGAAGGCGATGGCAAGGCGCGTCTGTCCCGCTGCCAAGAAACTACCCAGCTCTGGCTGTGGAAGCGCCAGGAGTCGGGTTCGGGAGGAGGGAGTCTCCCTTTGGCTTTAACCTGGCTTGCAAGCCCGCTTGCCTAGGTCAACGCCGCTTCCAGTCTGGACTAGCAGAGCCCCGGGAATCTACAGGGATCCTTCTTCACGTAAAGTGGTGAGGCGCCTGGGAGAAAGTGAGAGTAGGGCGTGCGTGTGCGTGTCTCCCTCCGCAATCGCGATTCACATTGAGAAGGGGGTGGGAGAGAAATATCTCTTTCCCCACGCAGATATTTGTGTTATTGTAAAAACTGTTGGAAATACACAGCGAAGGTGTTCTGAGCAGAGTCGGGCTGCTACTGCCGCTCCTGCCGCCGCCGCCGCCGCCGCCGCCAGTCTGCGTGCAGGGAAGAGAGCGAGGGAGCGTGTAGTTGAAAAGGGGGAAGTGAATGAATCTCTTTTGAGGCCAAGATCCAGCCGCCTGGAAGCTCTCCGAGCAGGTGGATCGAGCAAGGACAGGATGGATTCCGCGGACCTTGGGCGCTCGCTGCAAGCCTCATTCCGGCGGCTTCTCCGGGTTGAGCTGATCGTAGCCACCTCCAACTCTTTCCTTCCCCTTCGCTTTTCCGGAGCCAGGCTGCTTGGCTCGACTAACCCCTTTACCTACACCCTGCTTCCCTCGGGAGACGGCCGTCCCATTTGGGCCTCCTGCCAGCGGGCGGCGGCGGCGGCGGCGGCGAAGATGGCCCGGGTCCTTGTCACCTCCTCCCTCTTCCTAAGACCTGCGAGACCTTTGCTGCTTGTTTTTCATAACTGGAGCAGGGACGTTTTTGGGGAAAAAAAGACATTTCCTCCCGTCTACTGGATTACTCCCCCTTTTTATTTCCTCCCTGAATCTCGTTTTGGCTGTGGCTCTGCGGAAGGCAACCTTGGCTAAGCAATCGGAGCCGCGCGTGTGCTGGGAGTGTGTTTGAGGGTGGTTCCCCCCCTTCTTGTTCTCTTGCAGGGTACAATGTTAAAAAGCCACCGCTAGTCGCCCCCAGTGCTCCTACTCTCTAGGTCTTTTTTGTCTCTAGTGCAGATTAAACGTCACGTCCGCACTTGAACTTGAATTTTATCCCATTGTACGGAGGCAGACCCAGCCATAGAGAGATTGAGCGCTCCCAGGGAACCAGGACTCCGCCATCTTCACATTGCAATATATCTCCTAGTAATAGCCAGCACTCACCCAGAAGCACTGGGGGGCTTCCTTCCTATCAAGACCTTGTGCCAAGCGAGGGGAGGGGGGGGAAAAAGCACTGGTAAAAGTGGTGCGAGCAAAGCAAAGCAAAAAAAAAGCAAAAAAAAAACCTCAAACAGTAGCACTTGAACTGGCAAAGAGGAGACACAATTTGGGCTATCCCTTTAAAAAAAAAAGCAAAGCAAAAAAGAATTCTAATTAACTCAGCAAGGGTATTTTTGTTGCATTTTTCTCTGCGTGTGGGCAAATACCAATTTTTCTACTTTTGTGCGAGCGTGTATGCATATAATTCAATTTTCATTTCTTTTTCCTTTTTTTTTTAAAGAAAACCCTCCTGATGGAAGAAGTCCACTTTGCTTTTTTTCCCCCTTCTTTTTCTTCTAACCACTCTGGAAAAATAAATGTCAGCGCTTGGTGAAGTTCAAGAAAAGATCTGGAAGCTGTGGAAAAGGAAAACAAAAACCAAACAATCAAAAAGACAGTTGTCTTATGAAAAAAAAACCAAGCCTCCCCCACTTCATTTATGATGTTTGTTTAATTGGACGAAGAACCTCATCCTGAGAAGTCAAGGGGGGAAAGTGCTGCTCTTTTGAGTTCTTTATTTTCTTTTTAAAAGAAGAAATCCGTCAAGAAGAGCATAGAAGAAGAGGAGGAGGAAGACGACTGCTCTCCCCCTCCTCCGCTCCCCCCACCTAAGTCCAGCTCTCCGGGCGATGACCGTGTAAATGCCAGGGCAATGTCCCGTCGCAAGCAGGGGAACCCGCAGCACTTATCACAAAGGGAAATTATCACGCGTAAGTTGTGCCTCGCGAGGAACCGACTCGGAAAGCGGAACGTGTGTGGGGAGAAGCGGGGGGGGGGGCTCGAACCCGGGTGCGATTTGAGCGCCTTGCGCGAAAGTGGACAGGGAGGATTTGAGGGGCGCCGGTGGGTGGAAGAAAGTGAGGGGCTTGGAGAGTTAGGGAAGAAGAAAGGAGATTCTGGCCGCGGCGGGGATGCCTGGCAGGCAAAGGGGGACGTGTATGTATGCTTTTTTGGGGGGGGGGGCAGAACGAAGCGAAAGATGTATGTATGCCGGGTGTCGAGCGAGGTGGGAGAGAAAGTTTGAGGGGAATTTGCAGGCAGCCGGGAGGGAGCAAGAAGGAAGAAGGCCAAAGAGCCGGCCGAGAGGGGGAAGCGAACCGGGGATGGCGGGGAAGGAGTGAGGGGTGAAGTACAGGAGCTTGAAAGAAGAGGCGAGGCGGGTCCAAAGTTGGCTGCGAGTGGAAGGCAGCGGCTGCCGGGGAAGGGGAAGGTGGCTGGAGCGCGGCTGGGAGATCAGTAATGAGAACCACATGGAGGGAACGTTCGGGCCGGGGATGAAGCGGCAAGGCCGGCGTGGGGAGCTAGGAGAGGGGGAGGCGGAGGAGGAGCGTGGCAGGCGAGGTGGGGTGGGGATCCAGTGATTGGGGCTGCTTCGCCCCCCCATTAGGGAAGCCCCGCTCGGTAATGGGAGATAGGACTGGACTTGGGGTGGGGAGGGATGGCGGCGATGGACAGGTAGCCGGGCAGGCTCGGAGCCTTTGGATCGACTTATCCTTCGACAAGGTCCGGCAAGCCCGGCACAAAGCGTAGGGTGGTTTTGCATACGATGGGCGTGTGGCGAGAGCCCAGGCGAAGACCGGGGGGAGGGGGAGGCAGAGGCAGATGTATGTGTGTGTGTGTGTGTGTGGGGGGGGGGAAGTGTGGGAATATTTTTGGTGGGACCTCACAAAGTAATGGCAGCACCATTTTGCAAAACGCAGCACGCGCCAGCAGCAAGCAAGAAAAGTCCTGTGAAAAGCGCGCCACTTTCTAATCTTGCAAGAGAGCAAGGTGCTGCTGAGATCCCAATGTGGCCCAAAATAGTGTAAGCAGATGGGGATGGCCAAGGGGTGTAGAATGAGGTATTCCACACGTCGGAGGCAAGAAGGGGGGGGAATCCAGGACTTGGTTGTCTGGAGTCGTGGGGGGTCTGGAGCTAAGGGGTCAGTGTCCCTCGGTTTCAGCTTGTTGCAAAACCTACGGGACTGTTAAATAAAAAAAATACAGCAACAACCAGCCTTTTATTTTGCATTTATCCTTATCTGTCTTTGCTGTCCCGAATACTTTGAAATGCAATAGACACCAAATACTGTTAAAAGTGCCTTGAGGATTTGCAAAGCAGCATTGCTTTTTTTCTGCTTTGTCGCTTGGCATTTTTAAAAAAACCACAGCTTAGGTGCAACATAAAGTAACTGTCCAAGAAGGAGATAGACCTGGACTAGTATTCCGGGACGGGGGGGTTAGGGGTGGGAAAGAGAGAGGATATTGCAAAGGAGAAAAAGGAGCGAAATCAGAACCGGCAGAAATGCAAGCAGGCGCCGCAAGGAACAACTCCTTTGAACGCCTGGGTTGCTGTGAGAGCCGCCGCTGCTTTCGGGGAGCTAGGCGAAGCAATGGAAGGAGGCGCGCGTCTGGGCGAGATCCGGAGAGAGGGCTGAGTTGAAGAGACTGTTGGGGGGGGAAAAGCCAGGAAAGAATAGAATATGTGTGCGAGATTTCTCCAAATTTAAATGAACATAAATGCACACACGGCCCTGCGTCTCCCCTCCCCCACGAGAGTCTAGGACTAGCAGCCATCTGCCAGCAGCATTTGGTGACAGCGGTCGCTTTCGGTCTTTCCTTTGTTACAGCTGATAAAAATGTTATTTGTGAGAATACATCGGAATTATATTGATTGGAGAACGAAGGCGCTCGACCTGGGATGGCGTTTGGCTCGTGAATGTTGTTTTTCTTCTCCCCTTCCCCCAGCTACTTCATTTTTTCCTCCTTCCATCCTCCCCCCATTTTTGCATTGCCCCCACTTTTACTACTCAGCTGCAGCAGCACCGAGGAAGATACGCTTGGTATTGGCATATAAGTTGGTTTTGAGCGGGGGACTGGATGACTGGGTTTTAAAGTGGATTTAAAACCTAAACTCAGGCAAAACCTGTCACACCTTTTGGGCAAACTCTATTCCCCCCCCCCCAAGAAAAACCTTAGCCAGTTTGAAATTCCCAAAAGGGAAGGAAACAGGAGAAGGACTCTTGGTTTGTTTTTGTTTTTACAAATTATTCCAAGGAAGTCTTCTGCTTTCTGAACGGCTCTCAGATGGACTTTCATTTTTGATAGTAAAGAAAGTGGTGGTGGGGGGGAGGGAAGAGAAAAAGATAAAAGCATCACAGATGTTGGTCCTAGGAGAAGTAACAGGCTCAGTGCACACATTTTGGGAAGAAATTCAAATCTGACTTGATTTGGGAATTTCACTTTCTCTATTGTGAGAACCAACCATCATTACTTTTGAGGTTGATAACAAGGTTTGCTGGAAAGATTTGTGGCGTAAGGTTTACAGTGGTGCTAAAAAGTCTTCAGGTACTTCCCTTCTTCCTCAGGTCTGCCATTCCACTTTTTAGGTGGAAGGACGTAGAAAGCAAAATCAGGGAGTTAATCATTTGTCATGGGCACAAATGGAGGGAGCGGATGTGTATGTTTGGGTATGTGAGTAGAGATGGGGAAGAAAGACAAAAATACCAAGAAAATCTCACTGTTTCAGCTGTCAAAACTGAGAGGTAGACAGGGAGGGAGAGAGAGAGAGAGAGTTTCACCAAGATCTGGTAGGACCAATTTTCAGGAAGGTATTAATAAATTTTTAAAGAGTAGTGTGACTAAAAAAAGGAAAGAAAGAAAATCAAGAAGTTGGACGGGAAGCACAAACAAAGACCAAATAAATAAACAAATTCATATAAAATCCTCTTTCCACCTGTATTTTTTTCCTCAATGAATATGAGGTGTTCTGAAAACTGCAAGTATCTGAAAGAGGAAGGGTCAACCAGCTTGGCAACTGCCTTTCAAGGTGGATGGCTCTGTTAGGCAGGGATTTCTCTCTTCCCCCTTTCATTGGAGTGCTTTAGATTTCAGTTTCTGGATGCTGAAATAAAGATTCTTACCTTGAATGGTGAGCAGGCAGAAAGGAAAATATTTATGGCCTGAGAGAGAAAAAATTACTGACTGATCATGTACGATTACTCAGAAGTAAGCACCGCTAAGTTCAGTGCTGCTTAGTATCCAGTAAGTATATATAGGATTTTCAATCTTAAGGGAACAATCCAGATGCAGTTCAGGTCAGTGGAGGGTTTTGTTGCTATCTTTCAGTGACAGCACTCTGACTTCATTGTTATGGTATTTTAAATTTATTTATTTAGATAAATACCTCTGATTTCTCTAAATTCCTTGATAAATGTATCTCACCTAATCTGTCAGTGATAGAGTAATGAGTTGATGGAGGAAAAACTGGCTTGTTTTCTAGTGAAGGATTAGTGAGAAAATAGAATGAGTTGCATTTAATTTAGAAAATGAAAATGGATTGTGAGGAAAATGCAGACAGAAATGTTTTAGGATTTTTCTGTACTATATAATAATGTTAATTAGTTTTTTTACAACAGAATTTCTTGTTTAATAGCTAAAACAATAAGATTTGAGCAACAGCACTACAGTTTCAAAATGAGCTGATAAGTTAGAATGCAATCAAAGAAACCAACCATCAAAATAAATCTCATTGTAATATATAGCTGAGTCTCCTCTAAGACAATCTCTTCAGGGTGGTGGTATAGGATTAATAATAGAATCACACCCTTGCTTTGCAAAAATAAATTTGCCAGATTTCTAGAATTCTTCTACTCAACAGGTGGCTTGCTGGTTTTCCTTTTTGGACCACGCTAATTTGAAAAACGTCACCATGGTCTCAGTAAAAAGAAAATATTTTAAAGTTTGTTTTCTGTTTTTTCTTTACTGAAAAGATTTCTCTCATCCAGAAGCAGTTGAGGAAACTAACAGACATCCAAACTCAGAGATTGGTTAAACTCAGGAATTAGCCAGAAATAAATTTATAGAAATGGTTTAATTTCTGTATAAAATATGAGGCTGTGGCATGTGTGTGTGCAGCAGGTATTGTACGCTGAATTTTATTGCTTCCTCCATTGTCCACACCTCCACCCTGAATTGTACTTTATAAATTGTGCAGGATGTATTTTAGTCAAAATTGCAGACTAAATTATTTTATGAGACCTATTTTGTCTTTAAAACTCTATATCCCTTTTCTCTCGCTAATTTTTAGACATTGCCTGGCATTCAGTCTGCCATCTTTAGATTTCCTTTGAATGATTTAGTTTGTTTAGGAGGAATAAATACACCAAGGAATAAGGAACAGTTTTGCTTTTTGTTGATAGGCAAATACAGGGATTAATTTGTTAGGCTTAGTTAAGCATCTTAGTGAGCATGGAGATACACATGCACAAGCAGAGTGGTTCATTGAAAGCCAGGTTATTGTGTGTCTTTTCTAGTTACATGGAAGTATGAGTTGAACAAAGGCTTTTCAAAAAATGAATTTGGTCCAGGTAAAGGAGGCCAAATTTTTCATGTCATCAGCTATAGTTGGCACATTCAGCCTTCCTTATCAGAATGAAGTGGGTTTGAACCTTGTTCCGTTAGTTTAACTCAACACATAGCAAGGATTTTCTTTTCCGTTTTCTGTTGAGATTGCTCTATACTCTCTTGTTTGTTATCACAAAATACTCTCCAAAATAAACTTTCTTAGTTTTTCAGTAGAAGTACATTGGTGATGATCAGTAACTTGCCTTGACTGCTAGGGGGCGCTCATAGCCTGTCTGATAGAGATTTTGTTCTCCAGCATCTGAGAAAGCAAGGCAATAATAGAGAGGAATCAGGTTGCCTACAAAATGTTTTAGGTGTAAAGTTGTGGTATTGATTTTCATGCTGAGATCTGTATAGTACAAGATGAGAGAGATTGCAAGTTAGATAAATCTATTTTCTAAGCAAATTATGACTGATTAAACAACTCTGGCAAGATGGATGTTTTTTAATTAAAATTAGCTTTTAAAAATGTCTTTTACTGTTAGTAGCTTGTCATTACTTTCTCAATTCCAAGCTGCTTGATTAACTAAAAGCAAGGAGAAGTCCTTCATAGATTGAGCGTACATGCTCGTATATATTTATGCACAGCGAATAATTTGCCTTTTGTACACATTACATATTGAACCTGAAAGAATATTAAATGGAATGGGACTATTTTTAAACAATAAAAAAGACCAGCGAGATTGAATTGTCTAGAAGAGATTGGCCTAACGGAGTTACAATTACTTATGTCAATATATACACATTTTCTGTGTAAAATCATATAGATGCACATTGTGAGCAACATAAATACTCTGGTCAAACTAAAAACTTTTAAAAGCTGTAAGTTTAGTGGTGGGAAAGGGGGGTGGTAAATCAACTCAGATTTCAGCTCAGTTTTGAGCAGATGTTCATGTCTATCAGTTCATTAGAACAATAGTAAACAAATTGATATATACAAAGGTGAATGTTTAAGGAAACCAGATCTTACAAGGGCTGCATTATCCCATGGTATAGTTACTTATAATTGATAACTGCATACTGTTGGATTCATCTGGTACATATATTTTATTCAAGTTACTTTTAGAGAAACCATAGTTACTAAATGTATTTAAATATTCTGTGTAGTTTTATAGCGGCAAAACCTTTCAGAAGCACCTTAATTATCATGGCTCTGTATGTTATGGAGCCATGCCAGCTTATTTTCATTGGTTTACCTTTGTTAGAATAATATGGATGTAGAGGTTCATCATAAACAGCATAAATAGAGATAATCATAAACAGCATAAAAAGTTATTTTGACAGCATGTAAGTATAGAATTGTGTGCTTGTGATTTCCCAGATTCCCCTGACCAGCTTTATAGGAATTGACATCTCTTGAATCCTTTTTTGCTGAAATGTATGCCATATAATTATTAGGAACTCATATTTCCGACAATCTTACTTGGTCGGTCCACACTATGGCCACTGCAAAGAAGGCCCAACAGCGCCTGCACTTTCTGAGGCTGCTGAAAAAGAGCAGTCTGGGTGAGAAGTTGCTGGTTATTTTTACCATTCTACCATTTTGGCATACTGGGTAACGGTGTGGTATGCTGGGTGCTCTATAGTGGATAAAAAGATGCTCCAGAGAGTTATAAACACAGCACAAAAAATCATCGGTTGCTCTCTTTCTTCTTTGGAAGAGATTGCGAAGACCAGACTCCTCTCTAGAGCACTAAAAATCTCCACAGACCGTTCACATCCTGGTCATTCATATTTCAAACTGTTACCATCAGGGAGATGTTATAGGTGTCTTAAAATGAGGACTAATAGACTGAAAAACAGTTTCTTTTCCAAGGCAATAATTGTCTTGAATCAAACAGTACATTTGTGATTTAGTTCTATGTATAAAGTGGCATTTTAAACTATCTAACTTAATATATGTTTTAAATAGGTTTTAGACTAGGTTTTTAATTATTATTATTATTACTTTAATTATTTTACTTTTTAAATACTGTGTGGTATGATTGTGATGTGGTGTTTGGGGCACTGTGCTGGAGTAGCTTTCAAATTTCATTGTATTTTGAATGCAGTGACAATAAAGGTATTCTATTCTATTCTATTCTATTCTATTCTATTCTATTCTATTCTATTGAGTTATAAAAAGAGAATCCAGAGATACAGCTTTGCCAGAAGAAGGCATTGAAGATTTTGTAGAAGTTTGTTAGGATTGGGTTTTGTTAACTCTTTTGCAAATTTTTCTCTCATGTCAGGGCACAATCTATAGGTAGATATTCTCCATTGACTGTGCAGAGGGCTCTATTTGAACTTTCAAAGAGAAATAAATTAGGTCAGACAAAAGAGTAGAGCTGTCATTTAGTATATGAGAACCCTTCATTCTCAGCTAGACAGGGCCTGCAATTTATCTGATCATTTCTCCACTTAGTGTTACCATCCAGTTTCTTGGAAGCATAGAGACAGCAGGCAGCTTATTGGACTAACTTGGAAATGAAGTGATGAGAAGATCTCTTCCCTGCCTAACATCCACTCACACCCCCAGAATACATGTAGGCTCTAGAAAGCCTCAAATTTTGTCCCTAATAACTTGCTTCAATCTTTGGACTTCAAAACTTGTCACAATAATAAAGAAAACAGTAGTTTGTAATCAAAGTATCACCAATAATATTCCACACTTGTGAAAATACTTGTTATGCCCGGCGTGTTCGTTTTATTTTGTTTCTGAATATTCTTGCCCACTTTTTATGTGTTCTGTTTGGTGAATTTAGTTAAAGTTAAAAACAGTGGATAAGATTAAGAACATCTGATTTTAGAAAAATCACATAGATGCATTTTTACTAAGAAGGTCACATTACGTTGGTGAGACCTTAAAACTAAGTTTTCATCAGATTGTATCTTAAGGCTTCATTTGGGCTTGTGTGATTTAAGGATGCCTGAGAAATCATCCCCAAAACTGTTCTAATCCAGACAGTTAAATAGGTAGGGCACAATATATTTGCATTTGTGCAGTTTCAATTTATTTCAGAGTCTTTATGTTGAAAAATTATTTGGTTATATAATCCTGCAAAGCACTGTTTGGCTTGTGCAAGACTCTAGTGCATTTAGCATAGTTCACAAGGTGGGTATATTGTTATGAATATAACTGCATAACAATCTAGGGGAGATGTGGTTAAACTGACTGGGCATTACTGATATATAAGGAAATCTTTTAGCAGCTATTAGGATGATACTCTTCTCTTGTTTCTGCTTAATTAGTTTCATAAAATGCTCTTTATAGAATCCTTTAGCATTCCCTGTTCATGTAGTACATTCTCAAAAGCATTTGCATTCGTTCTGTTCTTCCATTTTATTTTGGAAAAGTACTGTTTCAGTCAACTAAGTGTCAATTGTATATTGGGAATTTTGACTTCTTTTTGTTCTTCTGTACGAACATAGATTAAAAAATGTAAAAATAGAATTGAAAACAGATAAAAGGAAGATACATCTCTTGCAGCATAGACAGGAGAAGGATAAGCAGTGATCATGGGCATAATGCAGGAATATAATTTTCTGGCAAAATAAGTATTTGGGAATTTTATTAATGGCATGACATTCATAGGAAATGGCTTGAGTATTTTCCATAAATATATTTAGTGTTCCATTTGCAAACTTTCTGAATGCAGAAAATTTCTTGGAAAGATCTAGTGATTGGTTTCTTTTGGGAGTGCATAAACGCTTGTTGGGAATTGTGTGTACTCAAGTACAGTAAATGTATTGTAGGAATGTATGTGATTGCACACAGAGCATCACCTCTACTTCATTTCTTTTAATGCTTCTGGAATAATCTGACAAAATGTGTTGAATGTCAGAACACCCAAAGCCTCTGTGTAACTTGAAAAATAACACCAATAGAATTGGGTGTAAATAATGATGATGATTTACAATTCCCTTGGAAACTACCCCCACCTTTTGTGGTGGACATTTGACAAAGATGCCACCTGTTTTCAATCCACAGCAAAAATCACATTTTCTCACTTTTTCTCATTTATCGATATATTGCTATAAATTTATAGTCTAGAAAGTCTGTTCTACTACAGCCAGAAGTACAAAAATTTTCTGGATGGACTCTCTTTCCCATTCATATACTTGGTTTTAACTAAAACACATCTATTTACACAGGCACTAAGGAAGCTTTTTATCACAATAATATCATCTCAGTCCCTGATTTATCTGTGAAGATTTACGGCTTTTATGGTCTGTACAAGGACCTATGTATTTTAGCCTCTCAATTGCAGTAAATCTTTTTTCTTCCTTCTGCATCTTGAATAACTAGTTCATTTAGCAAAATATATAGATACTCCTGTAGGTTTTATTTAAATTAGAGAAGCAGTGTCATTTCTCAAGAAAGAAATTGGGAGAAGCAGACTAGGGTAGCACCAAGTGTTCCAGAAGTTGTTATAACCTATTGTTCTATCTATACAGTTATAGCCAACACTTTGCAAGTTTTTAAGTGGTCACTATGAGACTTTGCTAGAATAATTAAACTTGTGCTAAATAATTTTATTTTTTATCCTTCCCATCCCATATCAAACTTGTGACAGGATTAACTTGTTCTCTTAAGCCAAAGGCAAGTTCTTCAAAAGTGTTTAGAGAAGGTTTTAGAAACGCACAGCTGTGTGAATGCCTTTTGCATCTATTAATTCCAAATAAGCAATTTCAGGCAGTTTAAGCAATTCTGCTTAAAAAATTGTAGTTAACGCGGGTTCCTCCATAGCGATTGGAAACCATTCACATCTAGAGCTTGACCAGTAGTTTTGCAAAGCAGCCCAGTATAAATATGTGTATGTATGAGTCCTAAATAGAACAAGAACTGCTTGCCTTCAGTGGTCAAGACTGAAGGACAAGCAGGTTATGGAAATCTTCCCAAAAGCTGCACTGTACTTGTACATGCCATTTTGAAAAGTAGATTTCAGATGTTCTGTATTCTCATTCTCTCTGCCGGGTAGGAATACTTCTAAGAAGGTGGAATAGAAACTGTTCACGTTACATTCATAGGTGTAAAGCCTGCCAGCCAACAAAGATAGGCAAATTACATCTATATGCCTGGCCATATCTACATCTGAAACATATTTGAATCGAAAGGATTGTTGTAGCCTAAATTAATTAATGTTGCATAAAATGCTTCTCAGTTGCAATTCTGTATTCATTTAGTAGGAATTCACCTTGCTTTGTGGTGCTTGTTTCTGAGCAGAAATATACTTTTAGACCTCTTACAAATAGATTTACAGGACTCTGTATTTGCTGACTTGCAAATTGTGGTTGTGATGAGCCATTTTACACTATTAGATTAGTTTTGTCTTATTCACCTGGTCTGCAGGAAATGCCATTTCTTTTCTTTACTTTTATGCTGATTTTATATGGAAACTAATATGCAGGTATATGAAAAAAGTATAACTTTTTCTCCTTAAGGGAAAACAAGATGTATAGGCTGTTACAATGACAAAGTTTAGATTGAGACGAATCTGCAAACAGAATTGCAAATAATTAGTGGATAATGCTTTCCCTGAATTGTGGTTATTTATTTTAGCGTCTTCAGAATCTTCACTGAGTGATCCAGGTTTTTAATGTGCCACTGTAATTCTAATGGGTGTATAGACATAGTGATATTCCTATATACCCATTAGCAATTTAAAAGAGGGTTTATGAGCAGAATCTCAAGACAAAAGCAATTTCCTTGGTGGATGTCTGGGCATAGTTTTCAGATAGAAAGCTTTTTTTTCATGTTATCAAAATCCTTAAATTCTGGTGCAGGGCCTGGGAAAACGCAGGAGTGCATAGAGTTCCTTTGAGGGGAAAAATATGGAGCCTGTTGGATATTCCACTGAAATTAGGATTTCCCTGTAGAGTGGTGCAGCTGGCAAATGCTGCTTGATTCATCAGTACATCATTACAAAGCGCAGCCAGATATAGTTAATCTACAGTCCGCTCATCTAGGTCTGCAGAGATTTACATCGTAACCAACATTACGGTACCTATGATGATTGCAAGCACCTGCTTAACACCTAAGCAGCACATAGTATCAGCCCCATTTCTACTGGCTTCTGGCTCTGAGAAAGTTGTGATATTGCACAGAACCTTGGTGTCCTTATTGGCAAGCATGGAAAAGATAGCGCATTATCATTTGTTGTTAATTTTTAAAGAAGGGCAGAATAATGGATTCTTATAAGAATTCCTAAAAATGCATTATTCAGCTCCGTCTTTTTTACAATAAAAAAGTTAAGAATTTTTCTTTTCTCCACGATAGGTGATAAGGTTAGAAAAAAAGGAGTATTAGATGTTCAACTATTTCCCCTCTTCTTTAAAAAGTTTACAGTTCTGCAAGAAAAAAAATAAAAGTATTTTGAAACAGAACAGAGCTCTTTGCAAATTACATTTTAAATATAAAAATATGACCACACTGATGGGAACACATAGTTACGTTGTGAGATAACTGACTGTTGTCTGATGACTGCATGGAGGCAGACTTGGTTTTGTTTTTGCACAGTGTCAATTGGTACAGGAAGTCATCCTCCGCCAAAAAGTCGTCATCCTTCCTTTTGCTGTTTTCATGAAAAGTTTGGAGATTGTGAAAAATAGGCAAATAAATTTAGCAAACATTTTTACTCATAACAGTAAACAGTGTGGAATGCACATTATGTATGCAGCATTATTAACTTACTGCTGTACCGATGCATTTAATTCAGTTGTAAATCAAAAAAAGAAGAAAAAATCCCCCAGGCATCTTGATTCAAACTGCATAGCAGTTAAAAAGTTTGCATTTGTGTCTGATTGTTTCCTGATTCATATCCAATACCTCTCTTTTTTATAACGCTCCTAAACTGATTTCTTCCCCTTCTGCAAGCAAGACATGTATTAATGTGTAGTTCATTGTCTCTTCAATTGCCCAACTGTAAATACGTTAACATTACTGAAAGAAAAGGGTTAGTGGAGCTGGTTTGCAACCCCCCCCCCAATGAAGAATGGAGTAACTATTAAGCCACTTAACTATGCTATGCTTCAGTCAGATGGAATGAAAACCTTTTGATGCTACAATTGTATTGGAAGAAAACACACTTTGGAATGATAAGCAGTTAGTTTTGACAGGCTGTGTTACCCAGGTTTAATGAAGACAAGTCCTTTTAATTTAATAACATCTGGCCTGTTTGATTTTTAAATATATTTTACACGATTGTTATAATTCTACCATTTGATTTTTTTAAAAAAATAAATCTCTTAATTATAGAACATTATTATCCTAAGTGTGGTTATATAGGGTCTCCAAATTTACAGAATTAAATTTAAGTTCAATTGAATTTAATAACAGAAAATAGGTTTTGAATGTGTGCCTTGGTGGATATGTTCAAACAGTGGTTGAAGATTTGAATTATTATACTGGGTAAAAAAAAGCTGTCTTAATGCCTTTTGTGTGTTTGTATACAAGTGTGTGTGTGTGTGTGTGAAGAAAAATCAGGTGTGATTTTGCTCTCTCTTGCTAATGGATTTGTCAGGACCTAATATTTATTGTCATTTTTGAATTCATGAATGTAGCCTGGAAGAGTTAAGGCAAACATAGTCTAAAACTGTAGAAGGTCTCATGCATTACCATACTAGAGCATAACATGCTCATCTTGGATTATTGCCTTTGGCTGTTTTTTATGGAAGTTCCATTGAAGTTAAAAACTGTTTATTTTAGGAGGGGTGTCTTGTGGTATTGCCCCTTCAGTCCTCAGTTGGGTGACGCAGTCTGAATTTACTGCTTTTAGATGAGATCATGAAATTTTGAAACAAAAAACGGTTTACATCTCTCTATTTCTACATGAACCCATACAGAGCTGGACTGCATTTGCTTTTTGCTTTTTTAAATGAATAAATGGCCAGTTTAAAAAAAAAATGTCACCATGTTTTCGTTTATTTTATGCATGGAAAAACTTCAAGTTCTCATCAAATTCTGATCACAGATGTTCATATTTTTCTTGACTAATTTGGGTAATGTACATAAGCATATATACTGTGTGTACATCAGTGTATAAAATTATATGCTTGCTATTATATATTAGGTTTCATTAGATATTAAGCTGCGTCTTAAGCTTCCTTTATTGTTTCACCAATATATTGATAATTAACAATCAGATTTTTTAGTTCTGTAATGATTATTGCTATGTATTTTTTTGGCTTTTGTTGCTATTTTTGGTTACCTTTTCTTCTGTTTCAAAGTAGAATATAATTCTGTGAGTTAAATTTTTAACTATTATTACTGAAGAAAGACCCCACTTACTCTGGAATATATCTATCAACATTACTCATTACTTTTACCTGCTCCAGATAATTTAATCTGCAATAATACTGCAATTCTATACTTGGTTCCCTGGGAATAAGCCTCCTTAACTTCAGCAGAGCTTACTTGTATGTAGATATGTATAGGACTGCACTGTTCCACTTATCAGCATAGCTTTCTGCCTGGGTTATTAAATTTAATCAGAATTAAAATGACTGTTTAAATAACTTCCATTGATTTCTTTGAAAATAGCAACGATAATTTGAGAGGGAATTTTGCGCAAGGAGGAAATATAAAGCAGATTTTCTAAAATGTGATAGCTCCAGAGAATGAAAGATTACTATGTGTGTGTACTGTGCACACCATTTACTTGGGTGAGAGTAAAGGGGAGAAGATTTAGATAAATGGGGACACACAGACTTACTAATCATGATGAGATGCTAATGAGACTCGCGTAGCACAGGATGTCAAAATATCCAAATAAAACAGGAAAATCGATGACTTTAAGAATGTTTGATTTCTAAATTGTCTTGCAAACTGGGGAAATTGATTTTTTTCTTTAAAATATATTCAATTCTATTTTAATTCTTAATAATAGACTTCTTTTTTTATAAAAATATCAGCTACTGGCAGTTGAAGGAGATTTTGAAATTTTAACCAATATGAGGTCTGGAAGGTTGGTTACTTTGAATTTTTCTACACCTTCCTCCCCTCTTGTTTGCTTTTCTTTTTTAATTTTTTTTGAATAAACAGTATCTCCTACATCATAAAGTTAAGCTTGAAAACTCCCCTCCCATTCCATATTAAAATGCATACACAGTTAGCCTATTGTAATTTCAGCCACATGTCTCATTTTAGCAAGCAGGGATGTTACGGAAATGCCAAGACACATTTTTTGAATTTTATCTATTTTCCGACTTCCATTCATTATGCTCCTTATTTGTGCCTAGGTTCATTTCTGGCTCTTCCGATCCTTTTACCTTATCTTCCTTTGTGTGTGCGTGTTTTAATATTTTGACACTGTGCTCCCACCTAATAGGAA
This sequence comes from Naja naja, assembly GCA_009733165.1. Taxonomy (NCBI): domain Eukaryota; kingdom Metazoa; phylum Chordata; class Lepidosauria; order Squamata; family Elapidae; genus Naja; species Naja naja. The sequence continues at coordinate 333,646,942 of CM019148.1, read as the reverse complement.
TTCTTTTTGAGAAAGGATGCATATGTTGTCTAAAGGAGTCTTTTCACAGCCCTCGGTTTTTCCTTTCCCTTTTGGCTCTAAAATTATGTATATGTAATTGGTAATTAAAGGTGCAAGCTCTCTTCAATATAAACAGTATTGCTCAATGTTAGATCATTAAAGGGAACAGAAGCACTAAATAATTACCTTTTGCATTGTGACAAACCGTTCACACAGAAATCCACTCACTTCCCGCTCAGCACTAGGGTTATGATTACATTTTCACGATGGCAAAAGAGTCCTTTCATAAAATAAATTGGTAAATTAATTACGTTGCATTGTCTACCAGCCGCTTTTAAAGTAAACTTTGAGGAAAGGATAGAGGGAAAGTAATTAATGGGTTTCACACACCATGCATTATGCCTAGTGTTTGAGTTACCTAGTGGATTAATTTGGCTACAAGTAAGTATAGGAAACGCAGAAGCTTTCATGCATGCATCTCCTATTCCTTAGGCTGATTTCTTGTTCATCCACCTCCATTAATTGTAACGAGAAGGCAGTTAGCGTGGGCTTAATCTGAAGTACTGTGAATCCAACAAAGCCCAAGTTCTGATGCATTCAGTTATTTTACTTATATATATATACCTCCTATGTATAAATGGCAAAACTGCATTTGACTACAATCATGTACTAATTGGCAATATTTTCTCAGAAACAGAAGTTAGATGCCTTTTGATCTAATTAAAACTGGGGGGATTAGCCTCCTGGTTAGATAGCTTCCCTTTTATTATTAGAAAACAAAACAAAAAAATTCAAATAAAAATAAATAGCAGTTTTAAAAACTGCCTAGGCAAATTTCCCATTCGGTTCAGGGATTGCAATTCAGAAGTATGACAAATGTTTTACATTGTCCTGCTGCTTTTAGATCTCCAGGAAATTTGGAAACAAATCACCAATGCCAGTATTTCCATGTGTTCATTATTTTCCTCTGCGGAGTTTCACTATTCCCTTCTCTTGATAAAACTTCAATGGCTCATCTCTTTTATTTACATGTCGTTAATTCACTGTGCATTGATCAGGTCAAATGATAAAATTCTTGTTTAGAGCAAAACCCTGCCAGCCATTGGGAACTGTGCCTGATCGAGGTTCGTATTTCGTGTGGTTTTGCAGTTAGCCTGCTTTGGAAATAAAAACAAAACAAAACAAAAGTTTATTGCACCCTACTAATATCGTGAACTAGCTACATTAAATACATTATTATCTTCTGCAAACACTTGTCCCAAAATTCTAGTTGTATTAAGTAATGAGAGGATATCACACATAGTAGTGTTGGTATCCAATAGTCTTTTGGTTCTTTATAAAAGGTTTCTCTGAACCTGGAAGCATGGTTAAGCTGTGAAGGTTTTCTGGAGAAAATTAAAGTCATTTTAAGGAAACCTAACTGTGTGAAAGCCTGTTTTCATGGGTGGCATTTGAGAGACTGAATCTAGGGAGCCATTCATTCTGGACAAACTCCATGATCCATCCACAAGCCAGTCTATAAGCTCAGTGTGCATTCTCAGATGGGGCATTAAAAAAATCAGCCAGAGATTGCAGGTGTGGGATTGGGTACATTTTCATTCTTGATTGTGTGGCCTGGCAAGTTGGGGTACCATTTCCCCCACCTGAGCATTTAAGAAATGTAGGGGACAGAACAAAGCATGATCAGTGTTGGGTGTGGGATCAGTTCCCTGCCTTTTCTCTTAAGGCAAATGGACGTGTCACTTTCTGCTGCTTGTAGACCTCAGGCTTGCTTTGTGGGTAGGGTTGAAAGAGACAGTCTTCCTGTTCAAGACAAGCCCAAGAACTTGTGACTGTCTTGTGCTGCTTTCCAAGAGATTGCAGACATCAGGAACCACAGAAACTTGTTCTCTAAACTGGTTTCGGCAAATTTGTATAAATCTCCTTCAGGCATCATTGCTGTCACCTTCTTGGTACAATAGTGATTGAAAAATCCTATCCCTGGAATGGGTTTCATCTTGGGAAAGACAGGCTTACCATGCCAGGAATCGGAGGCAAAACGGCTCCTCCTGTGGTCATCCTGAAAAGGCAATGCAGTAAAACAGCAGTCAGATCAAACTCATGTATAAGATGCATGTGGTGCCAAAAAAACCCTCTGCTTTCTGTAAGCATGATTCCTCCCTATATTTTTAATAAATCCTGTGAGATAATTAATTTCACTGTGATGCACTGAGAGCTGTTTCTATTCAAATTCATTTTGAACAGGTGCCTGCTTGTCGCCAAAGCTTTTCATGGTTATTTGACATGGCTACTGCTACCTTGTTAGGTTAATCAGCCTCTTCACTATATTTGTAAGTCCAATGTATTGCATATTCATTGCTTCCAACAGTCCTTGGAATGGTGGCCACGGAGTGGACTCAATTAAAAAATGTTTTGGAGGGTGAGTCAGTGAGTGAGCCATAAAAAGCTAGAAATCTGGTAAAAGTTCCAAGAATATCACAATACAACAAGCTGAATCTTACAACTAATTTTTTTTGAAAAAACAACACTATATGATCAATAAATTGTTCAAAAATATCAGAAAAATAAGTAATATAAAATACTTTCAATGTCATTTTTTTAATGGTGGGCTTCCATAGTCAAATAGTTCAGTATTGTTCCTTGCTTTATAAAGAAAAAATATGCTTGATTAGAATTGTTTAACTCAATAATGGATTCTGTAACAACTTGATGTAAGTCTCTGGTTCTGTCCAATGCATCCTACCAGTTCTAGTTCTGGAAGTGACTAACAGGTCTCTACTGTCCCCTGTTATTAATCTGTTACTGTGGAGTTTGATGGTTGATTCAGAAAAAACTAATTAGATATGCTTATTTTGTTTTGCAGACAGACTTGATTGCAAAATGTGCTCAGATCACTTGTGGAGACAAGCAGGGTGGGAAATAGATAAAAAAGAATACAATTATATGAATATTTAAACCAATTGCTCTCAATTATTATTCCTTCTTTTTTTTCTTTTTCCCTTTCTCCCTGACCCTTACCTTTTTTGGGTTTCTGAACGAAGCAGAGGCTGACCACGTGGACACTGCCATCATCACCCATGAGGACGAGAGCCTAGCACTAGGAGAGCCAATTGGGCTCAGCATTGCGTTGGGTGGAACAGACCCTGACCTATTAACCTGTGGACAGTGTCAGATGAACTTTCCCCTGGGAGACATCTTGGTTTTTATAGAGCACAAGAAGAAACAGTGCCATGGCGCTGGTGGTGCCTGCTATGAAAAGAACGTGGATAAGAGCAGTCCTCCCCCTCCATCACGCTCCGAGCTCAGGAAAGTGTCAGAGCCAGTGGAAATCGGGATCCAAGTCACACCCGACGAAGAAGACCGTGTTCTCACGCCTACAAAAGGAATTTGCCCCAAGCAGGAGAACATTGCAGGTACAGCATGTTTTACGTTCATTCATCTGCAGAGGTAGCCTTTCCTTGTCCCACCCCTTTTCTCTAAAAATGAGAGACAGGTTTCTTGACAGAATGACAAATGTAAGATTTCTTGTGAGCAGTGCATAAGGCCATAACATACTTTGAGGATCCTCTTGATTCTAAACCTCAGAACCCAGTTGATCCCAGTTTGTAAAGGGTTTAGTTGGATCCTTGGATTGTGGAATGTCCTCTGAAGATCTGCTTGTTTTGAGTGATAACTTTTAGTCTGTGCTGTGTCAAAGGTTCCATATAACAGGCTGTTATGATTCTCCAGCCTGAGAAGTCAGATATTGTCCCTTAAGTCATCTCCTTATCCCATCTTTGCTTGCATTCAGTAATTCATTAGGACTTTCTACTGATAATTATCAGCTCTGTGGATTGGCATGGACTCTTGAGGCCTAGGTACTTTTACATTTTGCAGCCCCCCCAAAGACAAAAAGATCATAGAAATTAATTTTTAGAACACTTATTTGAACTTTTCCAATGAGAATGGTGTCATCATGATGATAGTTGTTTAATCTTTAGCTTGAAAATATGGTAGCCAAAGGGTACACATAAGGGTAGAGAGAATTGGAATGAAAAGCAATGATGTATAATAAGGGGTGGCGACATCACATATGTGGGGAGGGTCTTTTTTTTCTTTCTTTGGATTTCATGGGTTGGAGTTTTTTTTAAAATAACCATGTTGAACTTACTTTAGGAAATATGGCAGAGTTTTTGTGCATTTCCTACCTCAACATGATGGAAATTGCCACTGATTTGGGGGAGTTAAGATTTACGAGACTCTTGTTGATAGCAGAAAAGATATTGAGGGGCCATACCTGATCTCAGATTGCTCAGCACTGTTTGAAATTTTACAAAGGGCAGCCTCCCCATAGCTTAGTATTGCTTAGTTATTTATGCAGTGTCCAGGCAGAAGAATATCAGGACTATATAAGAAGATAAGACATTGTTGAATTTTAAAATAGTTTAATAGAGATGCATTTAGTGTATGCTTTCCAGAACTTATATGGAACACCAGGAAAACAGGGCAGTTGCTCAATGGGAATACAATATATTTCTGAAGAAAGGGATAGTTAGGAGCTACAAATATAAAACAAGTTTAATTTGCATAATCCTTTCTTCCTCGTTTGTCTGTTGTTCATATGTATGTGTGTGTCCCCCACATATATTAAAAGTTTTAAAGAGAACATAAACATTAACAGAAACTAATCCAGAATAAAGAAAACAAAGAAAGAAAAAGAGAAAGAAAAGAAAAAAAGACATAAATGTAGAAAGAAAAAAATAAAAAGGAAGGCTTCTAATTTCCTTTGTAGAAAACATTTATTTATTTATTTATTTATTTATTTATTCATTCATTCATTCATTCATTCATTCATTCATTCGACTTATATGCCGCCCCTTCTCCCAAAGGACTCGGGGCGGCTCACAGCTAAAATACAATACCAACAATAAATTAACCTAAAAATGTATTAAACAAATTGAAGCCGAATTAACATTAAAAATCCCAGAATTAAGATAAACAAACCCCAAAGAGTCAGCACAGCCCAGATTGTAAAAATAGCCAGGTTTTTAACTCGTGGCAGAAGGTGCGGAGATTGGGAGCCAGCCGGAGCTCCAGCGGAAGAAGATTCCATAAAGTGGGGGCTGCCACAGAGTAGGCCCTCCCCCGGGTCCCCGCCAAGCGACATTGAGTCACAGACGGCACCCTGAGGAGACCCAGTCTGTGCGCCCGTACAGGGCGGTTGGTATTTGATGCTGGGAGGAGCCGTTCCCGTAAATAACATGATTGCAAAGTTACCTCTAATTGTATAATTAAAAAAACTCACTGTTTTCTATTATTCATTTTTTCTAATCATTAAAATCACAACTCATAAGTACATTTTTTCTGTTTCAGGCAAAAAGTCTATAAGGGTTTCCAGTTAGCCTTAAGTGCATATATTGTCTTTTCTGTAACCAAGGAAGTCAGTTTAGCCATCTTTGCAAGTTACATCATCTTCACCTATTGTGGTGAAGTGGAGAGTGTCTATTGTGGATAGTGTCAAACTTTTCCACTCTTCGAGTGTATAGTAATCTCACTGTAGTTCTCATATATACTGTAAAACAAACTTCCATGACTTTTTTCTAGTTGTGTCTCCTTTAATCTCAAAAGTCAAGTCTTTGGTTTCTATCGTAAATTTGTCCTTAAAACTGAATTAGAGTATTTGTATCCAATTTTTTGTAACTTTTTTGCACATCCACCATACATGATAAAATGTCCTTCATGTTGTTCACATGTTGTTTTAGTTAGGCTGTTGTTCCGGTGGGGTGATCTTATGATTTTAAAGTAAAGATTCTATGGGTTTTTACCCATACAAATCTGCTGTTCTCTACCGCATTCGTAGTTTTGCGTTGCAGACACAGCAGTACAAATGAGGAAGTTGGATGCTTCTGGCTTACCTAGAACTGATCTTATTGGCTTCATAGCCTTTGAACAGGTCTGTGGCTTCTGATGTTTAGGTGTCACAACCGTTTTTTTTAAAAAAAGGGTTGTATAAATAATTATGCATGCTTTGTTTCTGAAATTATTTTTTGCTGGTTCAGAATAAAATGAATGTGAACTTGTCTGAGGTCACAAGAACACAGTATTTTTTATTTCTACAGTGTTTGGGACATTCTTGTAGGCACGGGCATGTAAAGACCTTCCTGAGACTGTGTTCAGAAAATGAGTAGCCTGTACTTACTCAGGAGATGACCATATTATTAAAGAGCAAGAGGCTGACTTGCTGAGAGAAATTGTCTTGTTTTTTTTCCTTTTAAGCCCTGGATAGTTATCATAAATGTACTTGGCCACTAGTCAAGCTGAAATCAATTTAATCTTATTTTAACAGTTAGAATCAGCTGCAGCTGAATGAATTGTCTCTAGCAGAATAGGAACCTTCACAACTTGCCAGTCAATTTAGAGTTGCTGGGAGTTATAGACATAAGAGGTCTGTAGCTCAAGAACTTCTGGAAAATCCTGGACTCTGATTGGCAGACAGACAATGGCTTTTGTGTTACATTTGTTTTGTTTTTAGAAATGTCTAGTCTCCCATTTTCCCATTGTTTTGGCTTTAGCATGCTTTGTCTGGATAATTCCTAGGTCTTGGAGGAAGGTTTCCCTGACATTTTGAGGTAGGACTAGAAAAGACTCTTGTCTGAAACCATGCATAATACCCTCAACATACGTCCGCACAAATATCATCACAACAACATGATCCCCAATTTAACTTCAAAAAAGGCAACGATCTCTCATCAGCTGTGAGCCGCCCGAGTCTTCGGAGATGGGGCGGCATATAAGTCCAATAAAATAAATAAATAAATAAATCCCTTGATTGGCAATCTCTATTCATTGGATGCAATACTGTTGAAGACCATTACAACATATTTTACTTGAAATCCAAAGAGTCATCAAACTATATGTACCAATAACAACTCCCAAAACCAGAAAAAACAGATTACCCATAACAATAAGGAAACTTCAATCCAAAAAAGATCACTTTGACAGAAAAACAAATCTGGTTACGCTGCCAACTTCAAAAGCTGATACAAAAATTTATGCCACCAGATAAAGACTGAATGCACCAATTATCACGTTAAACAAGAGGAAAACCTTCTACACACCAATTCCACCTGCGCTTTCTACAATTTTGTAAACAACAAACTAAACGACTCAAGATCCATCCCACTCCTGAAAGGACCTAATGGTACAGACTGCAATGACGACACCATTAAAGCCAACCTCTTTAACACATTCTTTAGCTCAGTATTTGTAAACAGCAATGGCTCATGCCCAGTATTTCCTAGTCAAACCACAGAAAACTACAATGATCTAATTCATATCAATTTTACAGAAGACAATGTTGAAAAAGCACTACGCAATCTAAAACCATCTCTATCTACTGGACCGGATGGAATATGTGCCTACTTCTTAAAAAAGCTATCTGCCGCTATAGCCGAACCTTTAAGCATAATCTTTGAAAAATCTTTCAGCACCAGCTCCTTGCCAAACCTATGGTCACAAGCCACTGTCATCCCCATCTTCAAAAAGGGAGACCCCAGTCTAGTTGAAAATTACAGACCAATCTCTATGCTGCGTCACCTGTAAAGTCATGGCATCAATTATTAACCAATCCATTATCCTCCACTTAGAGACAAACAACCTACTCTAACAAACAATATGGTTTCAGAAAAAAAAACTACCCTGTAATCTGCAACTATTACACTGCAAAAACATATGGACTACATAACTCGATCAGGGCAAAGGAATAGACGCAACCTACATAGACTTCTGTAAAGCCTTCGATTCAGTGGTACACGACAAACTACCACTAAAACTAAAATCTTATGGTATCTCTGGACAACTGCATAACTGGATAGAAGCATTCCTGTCAAACAGACAACAAATGATCAAAATTGGAGTGCCCTATCAAATTCTGTACCTGTCAACAGTGGTGTCCCCAAGGCAGTGTTCTAGGACCAACTCTCTTCATACTCTACATAAATGACCTCTGTGATCATATTAAGAGCAACTGCGTTCTCTTCGCTGATGATGTAAAGCTATTCAACACCACAGACAATACTGCTACCCTTCAAAAGACCTTGACTACGTATCAGAATGGTCAAACAAATGGCAACTTCAAATCTCAACAAATAAATGCTCTGTCTTACATATTGGCAAAAAAATCAGAAAATAAAATACAAGCTGAATAGTCAAGACCTTGTTGATGATCCAAACTCCGTCAAGGACCTTGGAATACTCATCTCTAATGATCTAAGTGCTAGAGCCCACTGTAACTACATAGCCAAAAAGGCATTAAGAATTGTTAACCTAATCCTACGTAGCTTTTTCTCTGGTAATATCATACTACTAACTAGGGCATACAAAACATTTGCTAGACCAATACTTGAATACAGCTGATCAGTCTGGAACCCACATCATGTATCTGATATTAACACAGTTGAGAAAGTCCAGAAATATTTCACAAGAAGAGTTCTCCACTCCTCTACTCGTTGCAGAATACCTTATGCCACCAGACTTGAAATTTTAGATCTAGAAAACCTAGAACTATGCTGCCTTTGGTCCGATCTAAGTATAATATATAAAATCATACATTGCAATGTCCTTCCGGTCAATGAATACTTCAGCTTCAACCATAACAATACAAGAGCACACAATAGATACAAACTCAAGGTTAACCACACCAAACTTGATTGCAGGAAATACGACTTCAACAACAGAGTGGTCAATGTCTGGAATACTCTACCTGACTCTGTGGTTTCTTCCCCAAACCCCAAAAACTTTAACCTTAGACTGTCTACTATTGACCTCACCCTTTTCCTAAGAGGTCTGTAGGGGGCATGCATAAGTTCACTAATGTGCCTACCGTCCATGTCCTATTGTTTCTTTTATTTTTCTTATATGTATTCATTTCATGTATTCACAACTATGTTTATCCTTACACTTATTATCTTGTAAGTGATTGACAAAATAAATAAATAAATAAATAAAACATGGATATCTACTAGAAAAGATTCCTATATTGTCTTATAAAATATATATCCCACATTTTCACTTATACAGGTAATCCTTCATTTACACCACAATTGACCTCCAAATTTCCATTGCTTAGCAAGGCAGATATTAAGTGAATTTTGCCCTGTTTTATGACCTTTCTTTCCACAGTTGTTAAATGAATCACTGTTGTTAAGTTAGTAACACGGTTGTTAAGTGAATCTGGCTTCCTCATTGGCTTTGCTTTTCAGAAAGTCACAAAAGGTGATCACATGACCCCAGAACACTGCAGCCATCATAAATGCATGCCAGTGGCCAAGTGTGTGAATTTTCATCATGTGACCGTAGAGATGCTGCAGTGGTTATAAGTGTGAAAAACAACTGTGAAAAATAAGTCATTTTTTTCAGTGCCATTGAATGGTTGCTAAATGAATTGTTATAAGTGGAGGACTATCTGTAGTGACTCTTAAGTTAGGCTTCCTAATGCCAAAGCATACGCCACTGAATCTGCTATATTAAATTTGGAAGATAGGACAACTTCAGTGTAAGCAAAAGTGGTATTCAGCAGGTTCTGGCCAGATCTGGAGAACCGGTAGCGGAAATTTTGAGTAGTTCAGAGAACTGGCAAATACCACCTCTGACCGGAGCTTTTACAGTATCCTTCCCCTGCCATGCCCACCAAACCACGCCCACAGAACCGGTAGTAAAAATAATTTGAATCCCACCACAGAGTGTAAGGTAGCCTAAATCTACTTTTAGGTGTAAAATTGTCACTTTGAGTCAGGCTTGAGTCTTGGGAATTACATGAAAAACTCCATGCAGCTTGCTTGGCAACATTTTTGAGTGTAGTTTGCTGTTACTTTCTTCCTAGGCCTGAGAAAGAGAATCTATGAAGCCCCTTAATTGGCTTCATGCCTAAGTCAGAACCTGAACTCATACTCTTCTAATTAACAGTACAACATATTTAACAGCTACACCAAGGCATTAGAATAGAAGTAGAGAGATGTGAGTTTTACTCTTGCCTTGAGTATGGGTACCAACAGGGTGATTTGGAGCTATTCATTTCTCAGTAAGGAGCAAATGGCAGGCCCTTCTGAAAATATTGCCAAGAAAACTGCAGAGACTTGTTTATATAATCATCAAGAATCAAGACTGACTCAAAGGCACCCGCCCCCCCCAAAAACTTTACACAGGCATAATCTGTATAACATGATTGGTAAAAGAGTTGCATAAATTTGTCCTTGACTTTCAGACTTCACAATCACAGGGCAGCTATGGAATTCACTTTCAAATTGTGTACGTTATTTATATATGCCCATTTACACTTTGCACCTTTAAAGGTTATTTTTTTCCTTATATGCTGAGTTTAGTTTTGGACCATATCCCAACTTTTTAGAATAAGAGACGCCTGTTGAATATGCAGTGGAATCCCTTTGTAGTTTATCCATCAAAAATGACATAAAGAGCTTTGAGCTGAACTTGCTCCTCCTGGTGATTTAAAGAACATATCCATGGGATTTGCTTGGCAATAATATACCAATAGTTTGAGATTGTTTTGTCTTCCAGGATAGGCCTGAAATTCTCTGAAAGTCTCTATCCAACTTACTGATCAGACCTAACCATCTTCAACTTCCAAGTCCAAATACCTATTCACAGCCTCATCCCCAAATGTTACTATTGGGCTATTAAATGACAGTAAATGCATCCTTTATTTGTGTTTACTCTGCATAGTGCTTTTTAAAATTCAGAAAGAGCAGGCACAGGTTATCGTAGTAATGCTAGTAGCAGAATGGTAACAGTTAAGTGTTTATCTTTCATGATGTTGTGAAAAGTAATCCTTTTGAACTTGCAATTTGGATGATGAGGAATTCCTCTTTGACCAATGGATATTTTCCTTCCAATACAAATATTAGCTTTGAGAGAGTGAGTCTCATCAGAAATAATATGGAAGAAAATAGTTAAACATCTCCTTTTTCTCACTAGAATCCGCTATGATTCCTCCCAAAAACAGTCACTTGTGTTCTTTGAAGAAGCATGATGCAAAGATGTGCTTAATATAAATTCTCGTTTCACCCTTTTCACATCTTATAAGAAGGAAAATTCAGAGGAAGAGATATGAGCTGGTTTGGCTCTTAAAGGCAGGAGAATATGAAAACCAAATTTAAACTTTGCTTCAATGATTTCCCTTATTTATTTTTGTATTGCATTTATGTCCTGTAGGGGCTCAAGACTGTAAATGTTGATTACTCCTCCTTTTATCCATTCAATAACAAGCTTGACAGGTATACAGTTATCCAGTGAGCTCCTTGGTTAAGTATGGATTTGAATTTGAATCTCCTTGGTCCCAGTCCAGCTGCTTAACTACCATACATACTGACTCTCCTGGGTAATCCTTTGCTTTCTTGTATAAACATGAAGACTTGACATTCATTTCCATGGGAAAAAAATAAGATGGTTGTCCTTGGAGGCCATGAGCTCTGTGTGGTACATGTGCCCACACGCAGACTTCATCTGCATCGATCCTTGCAATATACTTCTAGATGAATCACAGCACTACTTCTTCTTCTTCTTCTTCTTCTTCTTCTTCTTCTTCTTCTTCTTCTTCTTCTTCTTCTTCTTCTTCTTCTTCTTCTTCTCCTCCTCCTCCTCCTCTTCCTCCTCCTCCTCCTCCTCCTCCTCTTCTATTCTTCAGGCCTTTGGCTAGCAATTATATTTTGGTAGTCACATTCTCCATCTATAAAATCTCTAGTTTTATGAAGTTGCCTTTTATTTTGGTTACCCTCAGCATACTTTCACTTTCAGCATGGCAAATCTGCTGAAGTATAGGGAGAATGAGTAAGAATGATATTAAGCACACCATTAAAAAAAGAGCAGAACTGGAGATCTTGATTCCCCCCTCAAGCTAAAGCAAAGATTAATTTGACAATGATTGGAAGATTTTGAATCTGAAAATAAAATAAAAATACGTGGATCATTTGATTTTTCTCTATCCAGGATTCAAACCCTTTGGTAAAAGATGGCATTAAAATTAGGGTCAAAGCTCAAGTTCAGTATTGTTCTGTTATATTAGTTAAAGATTTTTGCTCACCTTCTCCCTTTTTTCTCTCTCTTTCTCTCTTCTTTTTTTAAACAGCACAGGATAGTTTTCAATAGTAGGATAAAAGCTTCATATTACAGCCATGGAGGATAGCCATGAAAAAAAAAACCCTACAAAAGTCATTCACTGAAAAGGCTTTAGTGGGATATACCAAACCCCTTATTTATTTTTCAATAGAAAGGCTTTCTGCATTAGCCAAGAAAATCAGAATCTGTATTTAACACTAAAGGTATTTCCCAGTGAGAGTCTGTAGAGCATTGTTGTTAGATTTGTTAAAAAAAGAAAGAGACTAAATACGATTTCATAAAAGGGAAACTTAATCTCTAAGGCAGTGCGCTCTCTCTCCCTCCCTCCCCCTCTCTCTCTCTCTGTACCACCTCCCCACTTTCCTACCTCCTCTTTTTTTTGGTAATCAGCAGCCTATAATATTTTCACTTTTTCTATGACAAAAGATATTCTAAGGCTTTTCTGTGCTACGACAGGAAGAATGAAAACTTCTTTATTCTACTAAGAAATATGTAAAATAATAGAAGAATGGAGGAGATATATTTGTTCAAAGCATTTAAAATGTTATTTTAATCAAAGGCACATAACAATTGACATGCTATGTCAGCTAAAAGGAGACTATAACATTTGAACTGTAGACTGTGTTCATATTTACATTTTATTTTTTTTCTGCTCCACCAGCACTTTAAAACAAATTAAAAAAAATAAGAGAAGAGAAATAAAGATTAAAAGAATAAAGGGAGAAAACATCAGTGCCTCAAACGTGTAAAAGTAATTGAATATGGCAGAAGCATTAATTATTTGAGCTTAATTGAATTCTGAGGACTGCAGCCATTGCATTTCAGATAGACAAGCTCTATTATTTCTTTGTGTGTAGATTAACAGTAAAGGAAAAGTAGATAAGTTTCCCTTATTTTTTGAAAATAAATCTGTCAATTCATGAGAAGAGCAAGTTGTTCAGAGATAACTTGAGTCTTTAGGTTGGAAGAGGAAAAAACAGAAATAGCTTAAGAATTGTCCTCAAAGGGGATGTAGTTACTTTTTTCTTTTTTTCAAACTCATGCCATGTCCTTAGACTTCATTTTCCTCAGAGTGATGTATGAATGTTGCTTCCATTGCCATTCCACCCTCCCTACCGCCTTTCTGAGCTGTGGCGTAACGAGATGAAGTTAAGCACTGGGTTTGGCTGTGCTGTTTTTCTGGGAGACAGGACCAAAATGTGTAGTACATTAGTTCATGGACAATACATTTCAAAGAGCACCTGCAAGCACATTTGCATGTTCACGCTTTTTAACCTGCTCCCTTCACAACTGCATCCTGGCAGAATCAAGTAACAGTGTTTCTGTAGGTGCACTTGGTTTGGACTGGTATTTTTCCTATGACTACATTCACTTTTTCTTTCCACATGTAGCTAGTTTCAAAACCCTCTCTGTTTGGTAGTATTATAGTTGGATATTTTTTGACAATATTAATAATTCCTTCTGTAATCCTAATGAATGATCTCAAATTCACTGTTTTCCTTCCTAGGTCTCATTAGTATTTGACAGTTTTTCTATTAGGGAACATTTTTTTCCAATTTTAGTTTTATTCATGTTTTGTGTCATGGAAAATGTTCCTATTCCATTTGTTTGAAAGTATATATAAAGTGATAAAAATGAGGCTGTCTTGATGCACAAAAAATTAGAAATAATAGTTAAGCAATGTAACTAGATAAATAAAATATATACTCAACAATGAAGAAACTTTAAAGAAATGCAGAGGACAAATGGGGATATTTAATGTTGAACTTGAAATGTTCTCATGATCGGGATATCAAGACCTGGAAGTCTTGCACATTGGACCACAATATTGTACACATTTGTTTAGTCAGTTTATTAATTCACTATGGTGTTTGGATACCCTAAAGTTACAGAAAGCCAACATTAAAACTACTCTGGCTGTCCTAACTAATTCTTGTATTTACAACATTTTGCTGGGTTTTAATATATGCAGCCAGATAGGTGAATAGAATTAGTGAAAGTGATGGATGTCGTCAAGTGAGAATGTTAAAGCATAAACCCTATGTTTTGCAGTGCAAATAATTACACATAATGGTACATATATCTATAGTGATATCCCAATGATCAGTTACATTTCTATTATAGGAGATTTGGGTAGAATCAAGAAGGATGTCTGATTTAAAGAAGGCTTTCCATTATATACCACTGTATTTTTTGTAGCTACTGATTTGTTTAATTTACGAAATGTGCTTTTCAGAAATAAGGATGTTCAAGAAAAGCACTGTCTATAGTAACGAGCTGATAAAATAATTGTGAGCTGAATGATTTAATTTAAACCAAAATCATCTACAAATAAATCCATACTGATTCAAGGGTGATCTCATGATGGTATAGCATTCTGCATTCTCTTCAGATGGATTCTTTCCTTAAGGAGGTAGGAAACTGAAATAAAAGTCCATATGATGTGTACATTGTTTTGAAACAGTTATCCCAGATTTCAGTCAGAAGTGTTGCCCAGACTTAATGGAGGATGAAAGTTTCTGAACTGAAGTCTTTTGGATTGACCTACCATTTAATCTTCCTTCTCCTTCCTTTCAGTCATAACACATAGAAAGCTGCTGAATCAGCTTGAAGATCCTTCATACTGTTTCTATAAACAAGCAAGATGGTGTTGGGAAGTCTAACCTGGCACAAAAGCTTTAGCTGTTTTTTACTTTGGTTCCTCGAATTTATTACTTGGAAAATACCATGGCTTCACATATGGAAGTTTCTAGATGGCGTTGCCAATAGTTGCTGATAGACCTATCCAATTTTGTGTATAGAATGGTCTGATTTTGTTTTTAAATTATTTAAAAACCAGTATTTCATCAGTGCATATTTGGAAGCTGATTTTATTATTTATGTATTTATAGCATATGTAGTTTCCCATTTTAAAAAATCTGAAAGCAGTTTACAATAGAATTAATTTTCCTCTATGTACTATCTATGAACTGTACATAATTTCTTATTCTTTTGTCATATCTTCAGCTATTTTTTCCTTCCTTCCTTCCTTCCTTCCTTCCTTCCTTCCTTCCTTCCTTCCTTCCTTTTTTGATTTTTATTCTTAATTTTTAATTTCTGGACTTTAATTTAGTTCTGTGGGGATAGATTTCCTAACAGATATATGGTAAAGCAATCTCTTTAATGTAAAAAGATTGTGCTGTTCATGCTAAAAAATCAGTGACATTTTAGAATCAAAGATTTTTTTTGCTGCAATTCTGAGCTCTAATACCTACATTTTATTTGTATTACATACTAATATGGCCACTAAGGGATTTTTGATGCTATTTTCCCTTTGGATAGAGAGCTGAAGAATGTAAAAAAGTGGTATGAGGTAATAAATTTTTTTAAAATAAAATAGGAGTGACAAAGCATGATACTGGAAAAGATGACAGTCTTGAAAGAGACTAGAGGCCTGACTGACTCGAACTCTGAAAAAACACACTTGACATTTTTGCAAGATTTTTGGGGGGCAATAGAATTGACAAAAATATTAATAAATATGTGCATATCTAGTGACAAAACTGATTTCATGATACTTTTAGAATTTTATTTTAAATTATAGTCCAGATTTCAAATTCTTTTCAGTTTTGCTCTCTGGTTGTCCTATTTTATCTCTATTACATTCAAATGAAATACAGTTGAAATTGTCTCATAGCATAGATTTTTGGAATTAAATTTTACAAGCATACTTTACATGCTTGGATGCTTTTCCATATGAAATAACTTCTTGTAAAATCAGTAAAAAACGGGATTCTAGCTTCTTTCTTTTACTGGCATTCTAGTACAGGGTTTTTTTAACATAGTGAATCTTCAAAAAGATTTCCCCCATCCCCATTTCCATTCCCTTTTTACAGGTGGAAAAGGCACAGTCTAGCAAATTTAGGGCCATTTGATGGTTCTGATTATGTAGATAGGTGCTTAGAAAGTGAAACCTGCGGGGAAAGATTGCATCACATCTGTGTTTGGTGCAGTGTAGCAATGTTAGCTCACAGCAATAGAATAAAAAGAACAACATTTAGAGTTAAGAAGATGGAAGAAACCAGTAGTTGAAATTCATGAGACAGCTGTGCTAATTGCTGCAAAGGCTGTAGAAGATACAACAGAAAGTCAGTTTTTAGTCCATTCACCAAAGCAGTAGTCTCTGCTTCATGAACAAAGTACCCTCACTTTGTCTTGCACTATAATTCCCAGAATAATTAGGCAGTATAGGAACAGTATAGGCTGATAGTTCCAATATTTAATGAGGGTGTCAAACTTTTTCAGGGGAGGGGAAGAGAAACAGAACACACACATACATGCACACATGCACACACACAAAATGAACAGAGATAGTAGCGGGTGGGAGTTAAGTATCAAAAAGAGGGTTACAATGCAGCCCCTGTCCTATGTATGTTTATTCTAGTCATTTAAATAATTAAACTGCTAGAGAGACAAAACAAATAGCAATAGCACTTAGACTTACATACCGCTTCACAGTGCTTTACAGCCCTTGCTAAGTGGTTTTTTTACAGAATCAGCATATTGTCCCCAACAATCTGGGTCTTTGTTTTACCGACCTCAGAAGGATGGAAGGCTGAGTCAACCTTGAGCCAGTGAGATTTGAACTGCCAAACTGCTGGCAGCCAGCAGTCAGCAGAAGTAGCCTGCTGTATTGCATTCTAACCACTGAGCTGCCATATATGCTGGAAGCTAAACGTTGTCATAGGTTGCTATGAAAAGAAGCTGTTGATATATTTAGAATTGCTATTTTTCCTCTAAATTAAATAAAATACATGTATGTTGCATGAGTGACTGTTAACTCAGTGGCATGGATTAGCTTTCCTTGCATTATGACAGCCAATTACTATTGCTGTCTACCTAGAGACATTTCTATTGTGTACCATTATGGATTCAGGCACCCCATATTAGCATTTGGGAGTCAGACAAGCCATCATGGCATCTTCAGTAGATAGCAGTCAAAGGCATGCTGCTAAGATACGATGGAAAGTATTATTTTGAGTTTCTGCAATAGCAGACAGATTGAAATTAAGTGGCTGAAAAAGCATTGAGCTAGGGCTGTATGCTGTATGCTAGTCAGGCCAAAGGTTGGTTGATAGTGTGAGGACTGAGCATAGACAAGAACTAGAAGAGAATCAAGTATTATCCTAGGAAATTAGAGCCAGAGGACAAAACTACCGATTACAGCTCATGAACTCACCAAAATAAATCAGGTGTCAAGGATAGTCCCATCCTAAACACAAAGTATTTCATAGCCCTTCCTGTCTAGAAAGAACTAGTGATCTTTTTGGGTGGACAATAACATGTCAGAGCTTAACACATCGTTTCTTTCAGCTAGGTGCTCTCCAGGTATGTTGGATTTCATCTCCCATAATTTCCAACCAGGAGAGCATCAGGTTGAGAGATGCTTCACTAGAAAGTTTCACTACCCTAGGAATTGGTTATTATTTAAAGCAGCTTCATAAATGGTTGAATGTTTTAATCTTAGTAGCTGTAATCCTTGATAGCTGGTAGATAATCCACAGTAGTCAAGACTGAGATAATCAGACTCCATCTACAGTGTTCTGTCCAGTTCTGGGCACTACCTTTTAAGAAAGATTCAGAGAAAATGTGTAATGAACAAGGAAATGTAAGGAGGACAGATTGAAGGAACTGAGTATATTCCATCTTTGGAAAAGGTGACTGAGGACCAGATGTGGTATTCAGCAGGTTCTGATCAGTTCTGGAGAACTGGTAGTGGAAATTTTGAGTAGTTTGGAGAACTGGCAAATACTATCTGTGACTGGCCCTGCCCCCATCTATTCTCTGCCTCCCGAGCCCCAGATGATTGGCTGAGTATTCTTTTGTTGCCCTGCACAGGAGTACGACGCTGGAAAGCAGGTTAGTGGGGTGGGGAGGGAATGGAGATTTTATAGTATCCTTCCCCTGGAGTGGGGTGGGAATGGAAATTTTGCAGTATCCTTCCCCTGCCATGCCCACCAAGCTATGCCCACAGAACTGGTAGTAAAATTTTTTGAATCCCACCACTGCTGAGGACTGTAATAGCACTTTTCAAGTATATAAAAGATATGGTTACTGTGACTTAACCCTTAAATTTTAGTCTTGCAACTATCCTATGATAAGTTAGGCTAAGGCACAGTAACTAACCAAGATGCAGAAAGCTTTTATACCAGAAAGCTAAACTTCAGATTATCATAATTATGAAGTGTGCTGCTGTCCTGTTTTTTTACTTGAAAGTAAGAATGTGGGGTTCTGATCTGAATTATAATCATGGCACATGGAAGTGGATAATTTAGGATTCCTTTCCCAAAGCCACTTCCTTCCTCAAATTTGTTTCACATGGAAGGGTTTAAAAGAGGGGTCTCTATTGTGGCCTCTTGTACTTTCTTTGAAGAAAAAGGACAAAAATCAGTAGGTATAATCAAACTACAGTGATGTCCTATATCACAAAAATATTTCTTTGGTCTGGCATCTGAATGCTACAGAGACAATTCCAGGCTAACAGCCTCAGTTTGAAATGATCATCTGTGCTTTTATAATTGAAGACTCTTCGCTTATTGTGTGTGGGAGAAGTGAAATTGGCTAATTAGTTGCTTCTGTCTTACATGCTCCTGGCAGATTTGTGTTCATAGTACAGAAGTAGACTAGCCACAAGCAGGTGTCAGTGATAATAATCTTCTGTTGCATTGTACTATGTATATAACTTGCACAAATCATACTTCTGCGTATGGTGAAAAAGGGAAGTCTAGCATATCGCATCCTATAGCCCATTCTCCATATCCATTTTGGGAGAAATTACCATAGGCAGAGTTTATAATTCACCAGTGTATTTTCTCTATAAAGACCTTGAAATCAGGGAAAGCATTGAGAAGTGAAATGAATAGTCACCACTTACTGAATTCCAGACCACATATATTTATAATGTATCTTTATCTCTACTGGTTTGGATTCTATTTTCTCTATCTATTTAAATGAAAATATGTTAGATAAGAGAAGCAAGCAGGCTTGTTATTTTGTGGGATATAGGTTACAGAGGGGTGAAATTGTAAATTGCACTGTCTCATTTTATGAATACTGTATATGCTTTGGATAAGCCTACTCTCAAATTTTTAACCAAAATACAACAAATCTACCAGTTGCAGATAGGCCAATGATATTTTGGTTAATTGAGATTTGTTTATTTATTTATTAAATTTATATGCTACCCATCTCACTGGGGTTCTGGGGTTTGCTGTAGATGGGCTTATATGAGGTATATGGGTACTTAAAAAAAGTATTATCACAGTAATAGTCATATATTGTACCACAGTATAGCCCAATGGTGGCTAACCTTTTTGGGCTCCTATGCCGAAAATTGCACTCGTGCTCACATGTCAGCACCCAGAAGGCAATGCGTATGCCCCCCCACGCCCCTTGTGCATGCATGCACGACATCCCCGTGCGCTCCGTGTGTCTCTGCTCATGCGTGCAAGATCCCCCACGTACCATGTGTCTCTGTGCATGCATGTGTGATCCCCACGTATGCGCCGCGCATCTCTGTGCATATGTATGAGACCCCCTGCACCACATGCATCACTGTGCATGCATGTGTATCTCCTGTGCACCCCCACCCCTCCATGCATGCACGCCAGATTCCCGACAATCAGCTGGTGGGCAGGCGGCGTGCATGCATGCGCATTGGGGCTCTTCTGGATGACCTCTTGCATGCTACTTCCGGCATGCATGCCATTGGTTTGCCATCACGGGTATAGCCTCACAGATAAGCCCATCAGTGGATAAACTGAATCAAATTTTTCGCTTATCTGTGAGTATATATAATATATAAAATTCAATTAATTGAATTTGAGAGCTTTAAAAAAATAAGCAATAATTTGTTGTAGACTTTGGTGCATATTTCTCCAGATATATGAATTCCAGTTTGCAATTTTCTCTAAGGTGTATAGCTTTCCTATTTGTCCTTACACATATTTAGATACACTTTTTCAATAAACATACATATTTTTGTATAACTTTAACATGCATTTTTATTCTTTCTAATCATGTGGAATGGCGAAAAGAAATTATATAAAAGTGGTTGGGACTCTATCTTGCTGTTGGCAAGATAATTTTTAGACACGGGCAAGGCTTGATACTGTAGAAGAAACTGATTAAAAAAATACTGAGTTAAAAGACCAGATGAGGAGGAAAAGTTCTTCATCTTTATAGGAAAAGCAATTGGGCAATGGCTTGAGATGTTGGTAATTGCTCCATTCTAAGCTGTTTCCCTCCTCGCTCAGAGGGTTGAAGTGTTTGTAATGTACCCCATGCTTCCAATGGCACATGCTTCCAATGCAAGCATTAGACACAGTTGGCTATTGGAAAGAATTTCAGAAACTGTGCTTTTGCATATTCTCCATATCTTGCTTCATAATTGCAAAATTCAAAGAACTGCACATTTCAGATAAGTTTTTATTCACATAATGGTTTGAAAATGCAAAAATTACATAATAATACCTATCCATGTACTATATGCAAAAAAAAGGACACAGGATTAGAGTGCTGGGTATAACTTTATAATTCTGCTTTATAAATTAAATAGCTTTGAAACAGGTATGCTACTTTTAATTACTATTCTGCTCACTATTGGCATCAGCCATAGCTAATTGTTTTATTATAAAAATTAAGTTAACCTGTGTACTAAAATTAGGCAATTGGAATAGTGTATTAATATATTGCTTTTATATTCTGCCCCATAATACCACTGTCATCTAATTTTATAGAAATTAACTCATTTTAACTGATCTTATTCAAGAATATATAGAGATTAAATATAGTGCAGATGATTGTAACAAAAATACTCAACTGTCCTAATGATAGTGTTATTCAGGCTCATAGTGCATCCAGATGTATATAATTGCAGCAATAAGCTTGCTATGAGATTATACTTATGTCTGTCCAAGTGCCTGTCTTTCTTGTTTGTTGTTGAATATGGTAGCATACCTTTTTCCTGGCCTCTGAAGAGTGATAAGACTATCTTCTCTTTTTCTTCTGGAACACTTTTTCATGTTTTAAAACTCTGCATTTATATGTGTTAAGTAAAGGTAAAGAACAGGGGTGGGATTCAAAAATCCCAGCAACTGGTTCGATGCCCGGTTGCTGGGTGGGCATGGCCATGGTGGGCGTGGCTTACTGGAACTTTTGGGAGGGCCATTTTTTGCCTTCCCAAGGGTCCGGAGGCTTCCCCCAAGCTTCTGGGAGAGTGAAAACTGACCCCCCAGGCTGTGGAGGCTCACCGGAATCCAGAAACAGGCCCATTTCTGGACTTTCGGTACTTCTAGGAGGGCCGTTTTTCGCCTTCCCAAGGGTCCGGAGGCCTCCCCCAGACCTCTGGGAGGGCAAAAATGGCCTCCCCCAGGCTCTGGAGGCCCTCCGGAAGCTGGAAACCCATTTCTAGACTTCCGGAAGGCCCATTTCCCCCCTCCCAGAGCCTCCACATGGATCCTGCACTTACCTCCATCAAAAATGGGCCACGTGGAGACTCCTGGGAGGGGTGGGATGGGCGGGGCCAGCCGGTCAGTTGAAATATCGGTTCGGCGAACCAGATGAAAAATTAACATCTGGTTCGCCCGAACCAGTCCGAATGGGTAGAATCCCACCCCTGGTGAGAAATAATCATTCACCTGGTTAAATATATGGAAGGCTGTATGGAAGCCTAAACTAGACTTTCTGGTTTGGTACATATGAATGCACGCTTTAGTTCATGTTAATTCCACTGATTTACATCATTTTGGAGAGTTATTCTCATAATTATTGTCTGACCCTATTCCCATTCTTATATCATAAAATCTGGATTTTCAATGTTGTTTGGGGTGTCCCATGTCATCTTTTATTGTGTCTGTTTTTATCCTGTTTTATCTAGATTTTTAGTTGTTTCAACCATGTATTAGATTTTGTAAGCCACCCAAAATGTGTGAACAGCCACAACAAATATACTAATGTTTAAAAAAAAATTCTATTCACGTCTATAAATTTTTTATGGAATAAATTGTATAATCAAAATGTGTTTTGTGAAAGTCACTTTTTATTTTTAAAAGAGGCAAAGAGACAAAAAGAAAGGATTTGAAGTGTAATTTTGTCATTTTGACTGGAACGGATTTTTTATTACATGAAGAATCCCGCTCCCTTCCCCCTTGGGTAGCAATCAGTGGTTTGTGTATCCATTTTACATCTTTCTCATTGTATTGTGTATTAGGAGATAGGATTGCTGCCCATTTTGGCAGTCTTTCCCAAGGCCCTGAAGACCTGGTTTGAGCCCATCAAGTACCTTATTTGACTGACTGATTATTGTCTCCAGGGAGCTGGGGTGGGGTGTTACTGCTTTTTATTGTTTTTTATATTGGGTTTTTACCTTTGTAAGCTGTCCGGAGTCACTGAAAGTAACTTGAGAAGCTATATAAACATTCAGGAAGGAAGGAAGGAAGGAAGGAAGGAAGGAAGGAAGGAAGGAAGGAAGGAAGGAAGGAAGGAAGGAAATGTCCAAACAATTGAAGTAAAATATGAGCAGTATATTTGAGCATAATGTATGTATGAGAAGTACTTGGTTGCAGTATGTTCCATTTTTCTGAAGTTGGTAAAATGGGGACCCAGATTGTTGGAGCAATATGCTGACTCTGTAAAACTGTGTAGAGAGGGCTGTAAAACACTATGAAGTAGCATATAAGTAAGTGCTATTGCTTTGTCAGCTATGTATTCTAGTAGTGAAGATCTGTGCATGTACTTTATATTCATACTGTCCAACCTTTTGTTTCAGGTCATAGAAAATTAATCTAATTTATTTACCATTATTCATTCTTTCAGTTGGGAACTTGCATCTTAATGTAATTGAAGTTCAAATTCTAGTGTTTGAAAATATATACAATTAGCCCTTATTTGTACCTCATATCCTTCATAATTCATAGATTTATAAATATTTCTATGTATAATATTGAACAGGGAACCTCTTGATTCTTTCTTCTTATAGGCAATGATATGGCTTATTAATGGGGATCTGGCTTAGATATAGCTGGGGAATGTTGAATCCTTGTTGATAGAATGCTTTGTTGCTGGCTGACTGGCAGTGACTAACTTGGGTTACTTGAAACCAAAGTAGCATTTGTTGGCACATGCTTTAATTTGGTCATATTTTGAATTAGATTACTCTCGGCATTTACTTTCATTGTAATGAGGCTTCATGGTTGTTTAATCTTTACACTACAGGTGAAACTCGAAAAATTAGAATATCGTGCAAAAGCTCATTTATTTCAGTAATGCAACTTAAAAGGTGAAACTAATATGAGATAGACTCATTACATGCAAAGCAAGATAGTTCAAGCCATGATTTGCCATAATTGTGATGATTACGGCTTACAGCTCATGAAACCTCCAAATCCACAATCTCAGAAAATTAGAATATTGTGAAAAGGTGCAATATTCTAGGCTCAAAGTGTCCCACTCTAATCAGCTAATTAAGCCATAACACCTGCAAAGGGTTCCTGAGCCTTTAAATGGTCTCTCAGTCTGGTTCAGTAGGAATTACAATCATGGGAAAGACTGCTGACCTGACAGTTGTGCAGAAAACCATCATTTGACACCCTCCATAAGGAGGGAAAGCCTCAAAAGGTAATTGCAAAAGAAGTTGGATGTTCCCAAAGTGCTGTATCAAAGCACATTAATAGAAAGTTATGTGGAAGGGAAAAGTGTGGAAGAAAAAGGTGCACAAGCAGCAGGGATGACCGCAGCCTGGAGAGGATTGTCAGGAAAAGGCCATTCAGAAGTGTTGGGGACTTTCACAAGGAGTGGACTGAGGCTGGAATCAGTGCATCAAGAGCCACCACACACAGATGGATCCTGGACATGGGCTTCAAATGTCACCAGAAGCGTCTTACCTGGGCTAAAGAAAAACAGACCTGGTCTGTTGCTCAGTGGTCCAAAGTCCTCTTTTCTGATGAGGGCAACTTTTGCATCTCATTTGGAAACCAAGAACCCAGAGTCTGGAGGAAGAATGGAGAGGCACACACTGCAAGATGCTTGAAGTCCAGTGTGAAGTTTCCACAGTCTGTGTTGATTTGGGGAGCCATGTCATCTGCTGGTGTTGGTCCACTGTGCTTCATTAAGTTGAGGGTCAACGCAGCCGTCTACCAGATTTTGGAGCACTTCATGCTTCCTTCCGCAGACGAGCTTTATGGGGATGCTGACTTCATTTTCCAGCAGGACTTGGCACCTGCCCACACTGTCAAAAAGCACCAGAACCTGGTTCAATGACCGTGGGATTACTGTGCTTGATTGGCCAGCAAACTCACCTGACTTGAACCCTATAGAGAATCTATGGGGCATTGCCAAGAGAAAGATGAGAGACATGAGACTGAACAATGCAGAAGAGCTGAAGGCTGCTATTGAAGCATCCTAGTTTTCCATAACACCTCAGCAGTGCCACAGGCTGATAGCTTCCATGCCATGCCACATTGAGGCAGTAATCGCTGCAAAAGAGGCCCAAACCAAGTACTGAGTACATATGCATGCTTATACTTTTCAGAGGTCCGATCTTGTTCTATGTTCAATCCTTGTTTTATTGATTGCATGTCATATTCTAATTTTCTGAGATTGTGGATTTGGGGTTTTCATGAGCTGTAAGCCATAATCATCACAATTATGGCAAATCATGGCTTGAACTATCTTGCTTTGCATGTAATGAGTCTATCTCATATATTAGTTTCACCTTTTAAGTTGCATTACTGAAATAAATGAACTTTTGCACGATATTCTAATTTTTTGAGTTTCACCTGTAAATAATACACAGTCATGTAAATCTTCAAATTGCTGCATGCAGTGTAGGTTTCCTGAAACCTAGAGATGGAGGCACTGAAGATTGAAATGTCCACGAATCAGCTAAGCAAATGAATCATGCTAAACTCAGAATCAGGAGCAGACAGATTAAGGTTAGAGAAACATATTTGTTCATGCATATAACCTCTTATTTGCACTTACCTTGATAGGTATAGCACATGCCATTCATTGTTTATCATACTTAACTATAGAGAGATGCTTTTGTATTCACAACCAATAGCTGTTGCTGTAATAGGAAAAGACCCAGGTTGTGCCTTATGTCATTCATCTCTCAACAAAAAGTATTAGACAAAATTGAAATTTGAAATAAGGAATTCAAATGACAAATTGGCGTAAGCATTATATGAAATGGTTTATAAAATAGGGGCTAGGTTCCCCCCCCTTTACAATGATTGGAACATATTTCTTTTTAACAGAACTTAAACGTGTCTTATATAATTCTTAGGAATTTTTTCCCCAAAAACTGATGGATTCATTCAGATGATATAAGAATAGCTAATTTCATTCATTTGTTTGTCCATCCGTCCATCCATCCATCCAATTTAAATGTCTACTTCTATAACAAAAAAGTGATTTGGGTGACATACAATAAAATAAAACATTTAACATAAAAGACAATTATTTAGAAAAATGCAAAGTATTGCAATTAAAGGCTAAGAGAAGGCAATGGGCATTGGCAATAATGCAGTTACCTCAGTGCCTCGCTAGCCCTCAGGAACCCCAGGCGAGATGGCATAATCAGGTTTTGAGGGACTTCCAGAAAATCAATAATGAAACCAATCTCATTTTGCGGAAAGAGAGGATATTTCCTAAGATGAGTACCATGCAGAGAAGGCCTGTCTACTGGGTCAGATATAGCTCCCTGGGAGCAGGGACCTACAGTATAGCATGCCAGTTCTGACAAGATAGAGAGTCCTTCAAATAACTCATACCGGGCAGGGTATTAAAGGTCAAAACAATCATCTTGAGTTGGACCGGGAAGCAGACTGGCAACCAGTGTAGTTTGTGGAACAGAAGTGTCATGTGTGCTGTTCTGGAGGCACATATATCACTCTATTTAGCTGAATTTCCAGATATTCTTCAAGGGCAACGCCTGTAGAGTATATTATAATACTCTAATCAGGAGCTTACTAGGACAGGAGTGACTGAGAGCAGAGCTACCCAATCTAGGAACAGTATGTATCCTTTCATGCCATCTGGATCTTTTTCTGATGGTACAAGCTAAGAAACTCTTCGTTTGCAGATTACTTGCTGGAGCAACTACATATAAACAAATTTTGTGGACAGTCTTTGATTAGTTGCTCCCAGTAATACCTTCCAGACCACACAATGAATTCCAAACAAACTACAGACAACCTTTTCCTAGTTGGGTTACTTGGGAAGTAAGAATGCTATTGAAAGATGGTTACACTGAAAATTATTAGTATCTATTAATATTTTTTATATTTTAAGAATATTTTATCCTGTCTTTATTACCTTATAAGTAACTCAAGGCAGTGAACATACAGAGTACTCTTTCTTTCTCCTGTATTCCCCACAACAACAACCCTATTGAGAGGGAGCAACTGGTCCAAGTCATTCAGCTGGCTTTCATGCCTAAGGTGAGACTAGAATTCATGTGTGTGTATGTGTGTGCATGTATGTTCATCCGTCTCTCCCTCCCTCCCCTCTCTTTTATCTATCTCTATCTATCTATCTATCTATCTATCTATCTATCTATCTATCTATCTATCGCATCACAGTAATTACATAATACTGCTTTGATCTATAGATATTCTGCTGATAGAGATACTGGGTTTTTACCCAATTCTTTTAATTTAGGTTTGGGGGGCTACAAAGTGCACAGGACCACATCAGAATGCAGGTTGAGCTGACTTTGGAGGAGGTTATATGTGTTTAAAGTTTTTAATATGTGAATTATACCACATTACATGGCAAGGAATTATGAGTTTTCAGAAACTACTGTCAGTGGGAACATATATATTGATACCTTACATTTACAGGATATATGTTGTACTATTAAGTTATGTTGATCTTGTATAGGTAGTCCTCAACTTTCAACAGGGTGGAGGTTATGATGGATCTCCCTAGGGCTACATACAACCTGGAATGGAAGTTCTGATGGCTGCCCCCCCCTAGTCATGTGATCACATTTTGGGCGCTCTATAACCACGTGTAATGTTCCATGGTCACATGACTATGATTAATTTTTACTGGAAACAGGTGTTTACTTCTGGTTTTCAGCAAAAAATACTGGATATTGGATTTGCTTAACAACTGCTGCTGCTGCAGAAAAGAGTGTAAAATGGTCATGTGGTAATTCATTTAATGATCAATACAACTTACAATCACAATTCTGGGCTTAATTACAGTCATAAGTTGAGAACTACCTATAATATTCATATGTATCTTGTATGGCACATTCTTTCAACACAGACTACTTGTAAATGTTCTACGGAGTATTTACAGGTCCCCCCTATTAAGGAGACTCATCTAGTGGGATCAAGAAGAATGGCCTTTTTATGGTGTTTCCTTCCCTATAGAACATCATCCCTGCAGAGATAAGATTGGCTCCCACCTTGATATTCTTTTGAAAGGTCCTGGACACATGGCTTTGCCAAGCGGGACTTGGAACTCCAAGATTATATGGGGCCCATTGAATGGTTTGTTTGATTGGTGTCAACAAGGGAGTGGAGGTTTATTGGATTTTGTACTTGCGATTTTATTTCTGTAAGTCACTCTGAGTCACTGTGAGTGAATAAGTTGGTGGCCATACACATTTTTCAAATAAATAAGTAAACAAACTGGAGGATCACATTGATATAATTAGCACAATTCAGAGATAGGGTTTTTTTTGTCTGTACTGTCAAGTTGTCTTCTGGTGTGCATAAGTGGTTTACATGATTAAACATTGTTGTAAACATCTCTCTGGGTGTATGTATTTTAGTGCATAGTTTGAAAATGCTTTGGAAGAAGCATTTTGAGATTGCTTGAGTGTAAAATTGAAGCACTTCTTCCAGAACATTTTAAAAGTGTGCCCGGGGTGCCACTGGTAAAGAGAGGTTAGAAATTCAAGATGGTGGCTATGCTTGCTCCATCAAATCTATCAGTCACTTTTTTACATGAGTTACATGTGAAAAGGAAATGGGCCTTTGCAGTTGTGGCCACCATCTTAATAATAATAATAATAATAATAATAATAATTATTATTATTATTAAGATGGTGGCCACATTATTATTATTATTTATTCGACTTGTATGCTGCCCTACTCCCTAAGGACTCAGGACAGCGGACATTAAAACAGAGCAAATTTACAATAAAAAACTATTAAATAGAACAAGTCAAATACATTAAAACATTAAAATAAATTAAATAACCCTAAAACCCCACCCGGGTCATTCCAGGCCGGCCTGTTGAAACAACCAGGTCTTCAGGTCCCAGTGGAAGGAGCGGAGATCAGGGGCCAGACAGAGATCCACGGGGAGCTGATTCCAGAGGGCGGGCGCTCCCACGGAGAAGGCCCTAGCCCTGGGGACTGCCAGCCGACAGTGCCTGACCGACGGTATCCCAAGGAGGCCCCTCCTATGGGAGCGAACAGGGCGCTCTTGACTTTTATGACTTCTCCATGAATGACTCTGAGTGTGTACTACATATATACACAGGTACACACATATATACAAACACAAAAGAAGAAATAAATTACCTGTGAAAGAGAAGGGACCAATTTTGCTGTTTCTCCTTATGACTGAAAAAGACTGCCTATTTTGAAGCCAGAGAATCTATTAAATTTGTTTTCTACTGGAGTGAGTGTTTTATAAACTGAACTGAACTGAAGTATTCAATATACCAGCTGATTGTCCAAATTCAACATCAAAACTTTTATTGGTATCTGTTTGTGAAAAGAAAGTTACACACCTTATATAGGACAGTAATTTTTCATATTAACATATTGAATGTTTTGGAACGTATAGATGTAGGAAACATTGGTAGAAGATATTGCCTAATTTATCAACTTTTCTCTTTTTGCTATTAAAAAAATTGAAGGATCATCATGGATAGGTCAATAATAATTAAACATGATATTAAATGTAAAAGAAAAAGAAAACACAAACTCCTGGCATGTTTTACAAGGTAAGCAAAGAAACTGTATTTTACAGCTAACTAGGATTGATTGAAGAAAGTATACATATTGAAAAAGGCAATAGTGCATCCCATCCTATGATTTTTTATCAAAACAATGCTTTGACAACTGAGTGATCAATTAAAATTATTCTGAGTTGTTTATACATATATAAATAAATAAAAGGCTGAAAATCTTTGCCATTCTTTTTTTATTGGCCCTGTGGGAAGTGAGTTCTTTACTTGGAAAGAACAGGAGTTTCAAAGTCAGTGTTGGTGGGGGGCAGAGGTCGGCTCTGAGGCCCCTCACTTGTGGGGTGCCTCAGGGGTCTATTCTCTCGCCTCTCCTGTTTAATATCTACATGAAACCGCTGGGTGAGATTGTCCGAGGTTTTGGGGTGAGGTATCATCAGTATGCTGATGATACCCAGCTCTGTATCTCCACCCCAGACCAGATCAGTGATGCTCTCTCTGTGATGTCCCAGTGCCTGGAGGCAGTACGGGTCTGGATGGGGAGTAATAGGCTTCAGCTCAACCCCACCAAGACTGAGTGGCTGTTCTTACCGGCATCTCGGTCTTCATTGGATGTACCATCTTTGGTCATGGGGGGAGAGGTGTTGCCCCCCGTGGATAGGGCAAGGAATCTGCGTCCTCCTGGATTCACAGCTCAGTTTGGAGGAGCATGTGGGAGCTGTGGCCAGGGGGCTTTTGCCCAGGTTTGGCTGGTTCACCAGCTCCGCCCTTATTTGGACCGAGATGCCCTTCAAACGGTCACTCATGCGCTTGTCACCTCCAGAATCGACTACTGCAACGCTCTTTACATGGGGCTGCCCTTGCGGATGACCCGGAGGTTACAGCTGGTGCAGAATGCGGCCGCGCGGGCTGTGATGGGTGTATCCCGATACTCCCATGTTACACCCCTCCTGCGCAGCTTGCATTGGTTGCCGGTTGGCTCCCGGGTCGCCTTCAAGGTGTTAGTAACAACTTATAAATCCCTAAATGGCTTGGGTCCAGGGTACTTGCGGGAACGCCTCCTGCCAGCATCACTTTCCGATCGCCCTGTTCGCTCTCATAGGAGGGGCCTCCTTGGGATACCGTCAGTCAGGCATTGTCGGCTGGTGGTTCCCAGGGCTAGGGCCTTCTCCGTGGGAGCACCTGCCCTCTGGAATCAGCTCCCCGTGAATCTCCGTTTGGCCCCTGACCTCCGCTCCTTCCACCGAGACCTGAAGACATGGTTGTTTCAACAGGCCTGCCTGGAATGACCCGGGGAGGGGCGAGGGTTTTAATTTTTTCTTAATGTTTTAATGTATTCGGCTTGTTTTATTTAATTGTTTTTTATTGTAAATTTGCTCTGTTATAATGTTAGCCGCCCTGAGTCCTTAGGGAGTAGGGCGGCATGCAAGTCGAATAAATAAATAAATAAATAAAGTCTGCAAGATGGTGTCCGCTATGCCATAGTTCAAGCCCTGCTCCATTAGCATAGAGTTGGGGGGGAAACCGCCTCTTTGGGAGGCTTTGATTGCAATTTTTTACTCCCTGGCAGATGCCCTGGGAGGCACTTCAACATGTCTTTCCAAATATCGTTTTTCTTTTTTGGAGTATATTTAAACTTTCATTGAGCAAATAACCAGTTGTACAGCAGTTTACAGAATATTTTCTGTCATGTTTATGTGCATATTTGTCTTTGCATAAGAACATCTCAGGTTTCAGGGTTGTGCTGAGAAGGGCATCGATTTTAGCCTTGAGTTTTGAAGGTGTCAGTGGTGAAGGGTGAGAGTTGAAAGCGTGCATTTTATCCAAAGAGAGGAAGGGAGACTTGCCCGTTTCCTAAACTGTAAGTAGAGGTAAAATTTCTTAACCAAGTTATATTTCCAGAAGACCGAGCTCACTGCAGTTTCACAGAATGTTATCTTGTGCGCGTTATTGTGCATGTGTATGCATTATTATCATCATTTTTTCCCCTTTTCTTGAAAAGAGAATCCTAAAACCCATCATTGCCACTGACAAAAAGAGACACTTGGTGAATTGCAGGAATCTCAAAAGGAAAATCCACAGGTCTTTTTTTTTTAAAGGTTGGGATATCTTGGGATTTAATATCTAAGCTAAGGAGCTGAGCCGGAAATCCCAGCGATGTAATGAAAACAAAACGGACTTTTCACTTGCGCTGTGGCATTCTGGCAGTCAGAATGCTTTCGTGTGCCAATGTTTTTATTGTAGGTTTTCTCGAGAGAAGTAGTGGAAATGAATCGTTAACCCCTTAACTGGAATAAATGCTTGGAATTGCAAGCACAGCAACGGCAGTAAAGCGTGTTTTCCACTATTTAGCATTCTAAGAGTGGAAGACAGTGATGAAAGGGGCAGAGCAAAGCTTTCTCTCAACAAGTGGGGTGAATCAGTGCTGTATTTAAAGCAGCTGCCTCTTTTTGTCCTTCTTCCCATGAGGGGTTCATTCATGGTCTACCACCTTGTGGTGTATGCATATGCATGTGTGCATACACTGGCATGCATATGTGTTAAAAGCCTGATAAACTGGAATATCCTCTGACATGATAGCTTCTTGATATTTGTCACCATCTTGAGATTAGAATAGAATGAGCTGGAAGGGACCTTGGAGTTCTTCTAGTCCAGCTCCTTGGCTCAAGCAGAAGAACCTATACCATTTTAGATAAGGGACTATCTAGACTCTTCTTAAAAACATCCAGGGTTGGAGTGCCCACAATTCCTGTTCCACTGGTTAATTGTCATCACTGTTAGGAAATTTCTCCTTAATTCCAGGTTGCTTCTCTCTTTGATTGATTTCCAGCCATTGTTTCTTGTCCTGCCCTCTGGTGCTTTGGAGAATAATTTGACCCCCTTTTCTTTGTGGCAGTCCCTCAAATACTGAAATACTGCTATTAGTATGAGATAATATTCATCATATTCCAAATAAAAAAAATATTTAATTCCTATCTAAAATTATTTGGCTGAACATACAATATTTGGAGCCCTGGGATGGTTCTTCTGAAAGAAAAGTTGAAGCAGATTTACTAATATGTTAAAATCCATTTATGATTAGATTTGCATGAGCAAGAAAGAGGAAGTTTGTGTACTCAAGAAAGCAGGATAGATTAAAGAAAACCTTACCCATATTAGAAGCATTATGTGCAGAAAATACAAATCTGTTTAAAAACATACACAAACAACTTGCAGTATTCTTCTTTTACTTGAAAATTGGATAAGTTAAACTAATTAAGCTGTGCTTGCCTGCCTGTCTATATCTAGAGGAAAAAAAGGCCGGGGCCATCCTGTCTCTATTGATTGTGCTGCAATTTTTTTGGTGATTTTTTTTAACCTTTTGATCATGGCTACTGCATAGCAATTTAAGCCCCTCCTTTCCCCCCCTCTCATTAGGATCTTTTATCTGCCTTTATGCTAGCAAAACTGTATGGCACATCTTAATCTAGCCTTTAGAAATTGGCAAAGCAATTAAAATCATTCAGCATCTCCCTTTTGCTGTCCCATACGCCTATGTCTCCTTGTCTGGGAGGACCAGTTTCCAGTCTTTGGAATTTCACTGCCTTGCATAATTTAGGCATAATTGTGCAGCTGCTAGAGGGGCCATGTCTCCCCAGCTGACCTTGGTCAGCATGCCTGGTTGTTGAATAGATGCTTTGCCTTCTTTCTTTCCACTTTGACAGCTCCCTCCCACCTCTCCACCGATTATACACACTCTTCTTTCAGACTATTCCTTTTCAGTTTTCATTTGGAAAATTTGTTGATAGCTTGGGAAGGTCTGTTGGTGGGGCTGATCATCATAATAAGGTTGATTGTTAATAATTCTGTATCTGCTTTTTAAACATTAGAAGTCATTACACTGTATTCTGTGAGGTGCTATGTTCTAATTTTGTAGTATTGTGCAGTGACAGACATGTTTATCACTGGGTCATAAGGATAGCCAGCAGCTTTGGCTTGTCCTGATCCTTTCCTTGGAGGAGGAAAGATGCAGTAGGCCACGGTGGTAAAGAAATCAGGAGTCTTGTAGCATCTTTTTCAATTGACAAATTTTAGTCACAAATGTGCTACCAGACTCCTGATGTTTTGCCACCATAGCTTTGGGTATACCTGCATGGGTGTGACTGAATACCTCTTGGAAAAGAGGTAATGCTGTGATTCACTGTGGTGGAGTTAATGCAATCTTGTCTTGAGATAATACATTCGGAATATTTTTAAAAAGCTTTGAAGGCAGATTTGTGAGAGTTTATAGTATATGTCCGCGATAACGAACCTATGGAATGCATGCCACAGGTGGCACGCAGAGCCATTTGTGCGGCATGCAAGCCCCATGGTCTGCACTGCGCATGTGCGCACCTCCCAGCTGATTTTTGGCCTGTTTGAGGCCTTTTTCGGCCTCCCAGAGGCTCGAGGGAAGCCTCTGCAGCCTTTGCAGGCTGAAAAACAGGCCTGTTTCGCACCTTCCTGTATTTCTGGAAATACCGGAAGTGATGTAATGGGCCTATTTCTCGGCCTCCAAAGGCTGCAGAGACTTCCCTTGAGCCTCAAACGGGCTGAAAATCAGCTGGGAGTTGCGCAGTGCAGGTAAGGGGGCAGTGGGGGGGATCGTGCACGCATGCGCAAAGGGGCATGGGGGCGTGCATGCAAATTTAGGCACAGGAGCCCAAAAAGGTAAGCCACCACTGGTATATGTTTCCATATGTAGGTTATATGATATATACTACACATAAAAGGGAAGAAACAGCAAATAAGGATTTTTTTTACCCTAGAGCCTATAATACATTGTTATAAATAGTTTGGGAAATGCTCTGAAGCTTTGTGGTTTAAAACTGAGTCATTCTCTGCTATCTAATCCTAATCTAATCTAATCCGATCTGACCATAATTGGGTGTCAAACTCAATTTCATTGAGGGCCACATAAGGGTTGTGTTTGACCTGGGGGGGCCAGGGTGGGCATGGCCAGGGTGGGTGTGGCCAGCTCAACGTCACTTGTGTTGGGGGGCACCTGTGGAGGCCTGAATGGTCTGCCAGCAAAAACAGGCTACTGAGCTCCATTTCTAGCTGCAATGCCTTTTGCAACCCTCTGCCAGCGAGGGTTCTGGCAGAGGCCCCGCGGGCAGGTCCTTTGCTGTCTCCAGGGCAGCTCCCCGGGGCCTTGAGTTTGACACCCCTGATCTAGACTTTGTACACATAACTCTGGAATGGGATTCAGCCTGTGAATTTATTTCTAAGCCTAAATTCTATTTTAATCAGCTTTTAATGAAGAGAATACTTAATGTTAGCCTGCCCCTTCTGTATTTACTAATCTAGATACTAGGTTCAATGAATGCCACAACCATGCAATATCTCTTGCCTCTTAGGATGAATCAGGTACACAAACACAGAATGCCTGTAGTTTGTGCACCATCCAAAAGAGAAAGGATTCCACTCATTCAAACATACAGAGACTTGCAAAGATGAATGTATAAATAGAGTCTTCTGCTTTGAGAGAGAGGTGCCTTTAACAATTTTTCTATTTTTTCCACAATATTTATAAAATTCTTTTGAGTAACTCAGAGAGAGATTGAAATTTATTTTACACTGGTGGTAGTGAAGAACATGCCAGAATGCTGGGCCATTTTAAAGATTGTTTATGAAATAACAACTCCTCTGGATTTGCAGCCATTGTTTATTTCTTTTCCTAAGTGACCACATAAAAGGGATAGAGGAAGCTAAGAAGGAAGCAAATACAAGCGAGGCTTCAAAATGCCTTGCCCTCCTTTTAAAAAGACGTTTATTATTATTTTCAGTGTCATTCTGGAGCCCAGTGCTGTAAACGTGTCTGCTTGAACTCTTGGCTGGAGGAGGTGGGGTCTGAAACCTTAGACGCCAGAGCTGCTGCTTACTCCATACAGACAAAGTCCAGGCTACAGGACATAAAGGGAATGAAAACAGCCCTTGAATTGTTTCATTCTGTATTTCAAGTGGTTTATTCTCTCCCCTCCCTTCCTCAATTAATTTTCACCTGGCTGCCTACTGTTGGGTGAAGAGGCCCTGTTATTAGCTTGTTAAAAACAAATGGCATCTTGAAATTGAAGGGAACCACAAAAGTTTCTTATCCCCCCCCTCCCCCCATTCTTCTAGTGGGGTGGAGGTGGCTAGCCTTGGCTTGGTGCCAGCCTGTCTTTCAACAAGAAGGGAACCATTCTGAGTTGAAATGTATAGAGCAGAGTCCAGGTTCAAGGGCTGAAGCCTGCCAGCGGACCTGGCCTCTTTGTTACTGATTAATGCTGCAAGCAGTCCAGCTGGTTTGCTCACCTCTGTCTTCAAGCCACCCTTCTTTGCTAAAAAAGCAAGATTTCCCACTGCCGCTATTTCTGTTTCTCTTGATTTCCTTGTCAAGATGCCTCTCTCCGCTCCCTTACCAAACAACAACAGTTTCTTCCCTTTTCTTTCCCTTTCCAGCCACATGAGGGCTGAACTCTTTTAAATGCATTCTTTGCTTTGCTTGATACTTTCTACAACATTTGGAATTTTCGATTTCAGCTTTAGCATCTTCGAGCGAGCGTTGGCCTCTGAATTTCCTCTGAGGCATTTAATGGAACAAAACAGCTTCTTTCAGCCACACTCTGGGAAGTCTGGCTACTTCCAGCCTTTTTCAACCCATGGAAAGCACAGGACAAGGGAAGAAATTACAGGATCTTTTACTGTAGCAAAGCGTTGATATGCATGGCTGGACTTTGCTCAATAACTAACGTGCTTAGCTTAAAGTGCCAGAATTCGTCACCTTACGTTCACTTTGAAGAGATGTGAATTAGTGGCATCCTTGAATATGTGCTAGCTGAGGATGAAAGTCATCTGCATTTAGAAATCAAAGATAAATCTACACCCAGGTTATTCCATACTCTGTATTTTTTGCCCCTTTCACTGTGTAGACAAGGTTGCTCAGATGGATTAAGTAAAACAAGATGTGGTGATACGATTTTGTATCCATATAATATTTATAACATGTAATAATGTATGTATTCATTATAGCTTAATATGAATCGATAGCATCTTTGAAGGTTAATGCCTTCTGGTTGATGTAAAGGATGAATTTCGCTAAAGGGAGATGGCATTTTGTCAGGGAATTCCAACTGGGACCAGGAAGTTAGGAAAATGAATCCTGAATTAGGGCAAGTCAAGACTAGTCTCAGCTCCAAAGAAGTGAAACACTGTGATTACAAATCTCTTTAGAAATTGCATTTGAGGTGTCAATCATTTTGGGCATACAGTGTGCTCTGTGAAAAAGCACTAGAAATTCCCTTTGTGAAAATGTATTCTGCCATTAGGTATATGAGAAAAAAATGAAGCCACTGATGTTTTGGGAGGCAATTTTGTTTGTTTCTCCCCCCCCCCAAATCTTTTAAAATATATTGTGAAATATTTTCTCATATTTTAAAACTCAGCATATGTTTGGCTGTTGCAAAATGCAAAACAGCTCCTAAGAGCTACGTTATAGGAACACTTTTACGTAAAAGAGATCCACAATTTATGCTACACTACTAACATCCCTGTACATATTTAATCTGATCTATATAATTAAATTTTCAAATGCAAGGACAAGAGTGCACTCCCCCCCGCCTTTTCAGGAGACAATGAAATATTTTCTTTGCTCATGAACTTTCTTCTTTTATTCTACAAGTCCTCTGTTCCTATTCTCCCCTAGATTTAAAATACTGGGCGTAGTTTTGATAGCATTCATTCATTCATTGGCATTTGTAAAATGTGTGCAAATTAATTGTTTATATATTTCTATTTCCACAAAAATTTTCAGATTTTTTTCAGACTTACCCTCCCCCCCTTTCCCCCCTCACTGTCTTAGAATTCTTGGAATGTTTACATCTGAACCAGTGCCTCAGATTTTCATGTACTGTATGTAATGTATTTACATTAGAAAGTCCCTGATTTCATTTGTATCAATAATCACAAATTGAATAAAATGAAAATAATTAAAAATGCCCCCGATGATGGTAGAAGTTTGTAAATGTGAAAGCAAAAGAGGAGGAAAAATAGTTTTGAAATGAAATTAAAAGGCGTTGTTGTTACACTGTACGTAATGCAGATACCTTAGTAGCTGTTTTGCATTTTGCTATATGTGAAAAAGCATCCTCAATAACAAAAGCATACTCTTCTCTACCATCTTAATTAGTTTATTGAATTAAATCTGTAAATTATGAAGTGTGATTTCTAGGTATATAGTCAGGAGGTATGATTGATCGCTATAGACTGAAATATCAAATTGGATTAACTGCAGCAGAGATGAAATGAGTATTCAAGTTATACTGCCGTGACTTAAACCCAACATTCAAGTATAAATGAATTGTTACAATGTAGATACACCTATGAAAAGCACCCAGATACAATAAAAGAAGTGCAATCTTAAATATCAAATATACATATTATTTTTAGATGCTAGTACATTTTCTATGATAGCCTGAATATGGGTAGACTAAAAAAAGTGAATAAGGAAGGAACTTTTAAAAGTTAATAAACATTTCATTGCCCTCACACTTCTAAATATCAAATTCCAAACTTAATGTATAGAAGAAAGTTTTGGCATCTTATCTTTATTTGGCCCCTTTAGCTTCAAATAAATGCCCATCTCTAACCCAAATTCAGAAAAAAAAATGGAAGAAAGACCATCTGTGAATTGTTAAAGCACATTGAAGAGAAATAATGAGTTGTTAAAAAAAAACACCAGTTTTATAATATGGTAATGAAATTACGTCCTTCTAAAAACTGTCACAGATTTGCTTCTTGGGGAAACAAATGATTGGGACAATTGACTTTGCAGTTAAAACTGTTTTTCATTACAATATTTCCTTTGTATTAATCAGAAATAAAAACGCATGCAAATACTTTGCTGTGGGTCTTTATTATCCTTTTGCTCCCTGTCATAACTGCTCTTCCTCAACTTTTAAATAGTTAAAGAACTCACCGAGAAGCAGAAAAAGAAAGAATAACTCTCTTAAATTCTTGTTTAAACATTTCTCTCAAGCTGTTACTCCGGAAATAAAAAATGTGCAGTGTTTGCCTATAGCAGATTCAGAGTTTATCTTTTGAAATGACACCCTCTCAAGTATGGAGTCGGAAGTGTGTTAATGTTTTGAGGTATGCAGTAACAGGTCTGGACCAGACAGAATATATTTTAAACTAAAAGGAAACAAGATACTCTGTGTTTTTAATTTTTAAACCATGTTTTATAATTACAGGTCTCTCCTGCATCTGTTTCTCTTGTAACTTTTAAAAAACACTCACAAATAGTAAGCTTGAAAAAACCTATACTTTTTTTAAAAAAAATAAGAGGCCAATTTAAGTTTGATGACCGTAATCGACCAAAGAAACTCATTGTGCCAGCTGTGAATGAAAAATATTCTTACTGGATTGTGTTCCTTATCTGAAAGATTTGAGAAAAAATTCTCCTCTTTCTCCTTTTTTATAATTTTCAAGCCTCAAAGAAAAGCATCTGGAGAAAAAAAAAAGCTTTTGCAGCTGCCAAAGCCAAACTTGAATCCCCGAGGTCCCGTTTATAAGAAACTAACAAGATAGAATCTGCCTTTGAATGTCAGTAAATACAGCTAAAGATCACAAAACTTTGTTCATAATTGTTCATGTCTAAAGCTAGAAAATAATATTAACATCTATAGTATATTTTTTAATTTTAGTTGATGGTTGTTATAATGTGCAAATGGCAATATCAAATATAAGCTAGCAGTTTAAAAAGTTTTACTTATTTTATTTTTCAAAATCTTCATTCTGTAGAAGCAGATTTTGTTTTACTATGTTGGTGGTGCAGCTATCTGGCTAAAGCTGTCTAGCTAATAAAATTATCTTAATGAAACATTTAGAAGAAACAAAACCTGCTATGTCTTTTGCAATATTTTCTGCATAGATTTTAGTCTTTGCAGATATCATCTGTGTGCTATATTTCCCAAGTCTGTTGTTACTATTTTTTAAATGCAGAGATTAACTTGAAAGTTCCTAGCCAGTTCAAGAACATGTATTTAAATCTGTGTCCTTATCACAAAGTGATGATAGCAATAAGAATTATTTATAATTTCATTGTATGCATTGGTTCCATTTTTCTGATAAAAGAACTGAGGCTGAGAAATTATGATCTTCCGAAAGTCATCCAGTGTACACATAAATGAAAGTTCATTCCCTAAATCTAAATTTAGATTTCATAGTAGTTTCTATGCCACCCATCATCTTGAAGAACCTAGCACCAGGAGCTGAATGATGCCCAGTGAGGCTGAAATTCCCATAGGTAGAATTTCACCCAGAAGCACCACACAGAAAATAAAAGATATCCAAGTAGTGTCGTGATAGTTTGAAATGTGCTGAAGCTAGGCAGGAAATAGTTTTGCTCTAGTTTTTGAGCACGTTTTTTTTTTTTACATGTGATCACAGAGATCTAGAACTGTTTTTAAACTGTTTACAGAGCTCTGGTATGGTAGTTTGTTTTGATGAACATCACAGTTATCAAAATAACACATATTTACAATGTAGATCTGTTTCATTGAATCCCAACTTATTTGCCTGGCTGTTTCAAAAAATACTTAAGGTTTGTTTTGTTCAAATTTAGTCTATGACAGAAGTGATCGCATTCCTCCTGTTTTCTTAAAAACTTGTTTTGAATATAATAGATCAGGAGTAGGCAGCTACTGCTTATAGCATTTCTCGCTTAGCTTACTTTTAGGTTCACTGCTTTGTTGTTGTCACTGATCTCGTTATCTCATAAGCATACCATCTTTGTAGCATCTATGAAAAATTGATTTCCTATGACTTTTTCATTGTTCTGAAAGGTTGTACATCTTTAACGAGAAAGGGGAGGATGAAAGTACAGCCTGTCTGCTTAAAAGCAAAAGGCAGCCAAAAGCAGGCAAGGTGACACCTTTTTATTGGATTACTTTTTGCTGGTGAGTGGCCAAGATTTCAAGCATCACAGATCTTATGTTCTGCTGAATAATTGAATTTAAATATGTCTTCTAAAATGCTAGCTTTGATGCTCAAAGAATAAATTAGCACAAAGAAGTAAAAATGACATTAAAAAATAGGAACATTATCCTTTGGGATTAATCCCAGAAAGTTGTTCCGTTTTTGGGTGCTTCCCTAGATTCCTTTGTTTTAACTTGATTGTGATAGCCAGGAATTCGCTAATAGAATGTATCTATGGAAAAGATAATCAACATAGTAATCAGGGTAATAAAGTTAGGAATAGGTTATGCAACATCATGTCCCATTATCTGCTTATTCAGCCCTGCAGTTGTTTGCCTGTGAAAAACTGGCTTAGTCCTCAGGTAGCAAAACGATTGTGTTGGCTGTTACTGAGACAAACCAAAACAGCTAATAAAATAGACTGAGGCAAGGCTTTGGTTGAAGGAATGTGGAACAAATGTCAGTACTGGCAATTTCAGGCTCAAGTCTTGTCTGAGTTGTGAAGCATTAGGAGAATTTGGAATTCACTTACATTTCTGTAATTCATCATTCTGAGCAACTTAGTACTTCCTTGGTTTCAGTTACAGATGTAAATGCATCAAGCTTAGCTGTATTACAGTGGAATTCATAAGAAGGATTCATAAATCTGCAACATGACTACAGTACAATTGTCATACTGCCTCATACTGTTGTCCCTTAATTTGTATGGTAATCTCAGAATCAGTGGTTAGTTAGCAGGTCATTGTGAAATGGCTTTTCTATAGTACCAGGGCTAACAATTCTGATCTGTATTTCAAGGTTGTTGAACTGATTGCTGAGATGCTGAATGCCACCACATAACAAAAATTCCCTTTAAAATTGCTGTCTTCCTTGGTGCTTCCATAGGGGCAGCAACTAAACATGTTGTCATAAATATCTCCTCTGAAAAATTAGCTCTTAAGACCTTCTGTCTTAATAGCTGGAAGCAACGCTCTACTTGTGCATTGATCACAGCCTTTGATGCCATTTGGCTTCCATTTTTACCAACTGTGCCCTCAGTCTTCCAGCAACTTCCAGAAAGCAGTTCTGGAATCCTCCTGGTAAGCATGGTAAATAAGCCAGTTTTGCTTTCTGTCATGGGCATGATTATAGGATGATATGGTTCCATGTACATAAAGCAAAAACCTCTATTTTATTATTATTGCTCTGGTTAACATAATAATATAGCAACAACAAAAGCAATACGTTGTGGGATTAATATATGTAAAACAACAAGATATTTCATTCAGGGAAGAGGACTTGCTGCAAGAATCCTATTGTGCAAAATCTGGAATGTGTAAAAAAATGGACTAGATAAGTGGGATTATATGAGCAAATTATAGGTTAGGTATGGTTGAATGAATGCAGTAACTTCTTTGTAAACCATGCTGTTGACCTAGCACTGTAAAAGATCCCAGAAAATTATTGCTTATTCAACAATAGAATATAATTCTTTTATTGGCCAAGTGTGATTGGACACACAAGGAATTTGTCTTGGTGTATATGCTCTCTGTATAAAAGAAAAGATACATTCGTCAAGAGTCAAGAAACCATATTTTATTCCCCAAGCCATTGCTAAAGTGTATATTAGCATATTGTGTGATCCCACTTATTATGCATATCCTTTTTCTATTCTGAATTAAGGCCTTTCCTTTCTTAAAAATGTTTTTTTTTCAAAGCATTCACATGCTTCTTAATTTTACATTTTCTTTCTGCTGTCTACTGGGGCATTGTGTTAGTTGTAGTTGTATTAGTAAGTATCTATCTCATATAAATTTGTGCATTTAAAAAAAACATTGGTATTATTTCCCCCATGTTCCCATGTTTGTGTCATGAAGTTAGTCTCATCTATTTCTTTTGTCCACGTCAAGTAGACAACATGTGCCTCCTACCTACGGAGGTAGGATTTTACTATATAATTGGTCATGAATCTCTAAGTAAGCTTTGATGATCTTGAAAGTCATTCTGTATTCTGGCAAGTTGCTCTTCTCTATTTGTTAAATGTGCGTTCTCTTCATTTCTAATCCTGTTCTTTAGTAATATGAACTACTTTGAAGGACAGTAATTGACAATTGGGATAAAATAGAATAAATAATGAAGAGACTCATAATTTATTTGTACATATATCCATGTTATTCTATTTGGTAGATGGACTTTGTGGAAATCAGATATCATTCTGTATTGACTATGGCTGCTTCTCACACAATACGCAACTGACAGTGGCTCATTTGTGCCACTTTTTAGGCGATTGCAAAAGCTGAAATGTTGGCCAAAATGTTGAAACCAAATGTGTGAGAATTGTAGCCATGAATTACAGGAAGTAATATGGAAAAATTGAGAAAGAGATGGAGTTTGATAATCACCCAAAGGGCGTAGTTAATTTTTATGATTATGTAGATAATG
The DNA here is from genome assembly GCA_009733165.1 of Naja naja. Classification (NCBI taxonomy): domain Eukaryota; kingdom Metazoa; phylum Chordata; class Lepidosauria; order Squamata; family Elapidae; genus Naja; species Naja naja. The sequence continues at coordinate 333,604,461 of CM019148.1, read as the reverse complement.
TGGAAAAGAAGGTGGAGATCAGGATTTAAGTTTGCCATGTTAGTGGGAACTTTAATTATGAGTGAAACCATGACATCATGATAGAGCTAAGAATTCTTTCTAAGGAAATTTTGTCACTACAGACAAAAGTACATCTCTTGGAAAGGCTATTTTCTGCATAAAATAACATCGGACAGTTGTATATAAACTTAACTCAGTGATGAGGCAGAGTGCAGGTAATCCTCAGTTTACAATAGTTCATTTAGAGACTGTTACAATAGAACTGAAAAAAGTGACTTATGACCACTTTACACACTTAAAACTTTTGATCATGTGATCAAAATTTATATGCTTAGCAATTGACTCATATTATGACAGTTGCAGTGTCCCAGAGTCATGTGATCAGCTTTTGCAACCTTTTGACAAAATCAATGGAGGAAGCCAGATTCACTTGTGTTAGTAATTTATCAACTGCAGTGACATACTTAGCACTTGTGGCAAGAAATATCGTAAAATGGAGCAAAACTCACTTAACAAATGTCTCACTTAACAACAGAAATGTTGGGCTCAATTGTGGTCATAGCTCACAATTGCGGTCGTAGGTTGTGTGTGTGTGTGTGTGTGTATTCCGAAGCAGATAAGCCCCTCTGTGAGGGAGATGGGTGGTTAAGAAGTCACACACACACACACACACACACACACATACACACACACACACACAGAGGGAGGGGAACAGATACACACACACATACACACACACACCCATAGATATACATATGATTTATTAATCACCCATCTCCCTCACAGAGGGGCTTACATGCTTCATGGCAGGCATGAACTTTTAAGGATTTATCAAATCCAAACTGGAAGGCTATGTGCACAATGTCATCTTCTTGTATTGCTGCTTGCATGATTACCACCAAAGGGAGGACATTAGAAAACTAAAAAGTACAAAGCGATCCAGGATCAGTGGCTATAGATAACATATTATTTAATTGTATATCACTAGGTGAAGTCCTGTTGATTGGGTGCCAAAGTACTAAATAATCAAGATACCTTTTCCAGTAACTTAAATTGGAAGAAGTGTAAGAACTGGCAGTTTGTCAATCAGCCTACTATGACTTCATAGAAACTATTTTTGTGGAGTCTTCTGACTGCATAGTTTTGATGAATGAGCAATTAAGGGCATAAATAAACCAAAGTGTCCATCCGTCCTGTGAGGACGTCTTTCCACTGCTGAATTGTTCATATTTATATAGGGAATGTGCCACCTCTCAGTGCCACACTGTTGTGACAAATTTAGGCATGCTACCAAAAGATAGTTGCTGCTTTCCTACTTGATAGTTACTGCTTTCATACTTGCATAAAGATCTAAGTAAAATTTGCTTGGCCAGATACTAGGCTTTGCTGTGGTAAAAAGAAAAATTGGAATACTTTCTACTGATCATAAACAATATCCTACAACATTAAAATAGAAGCTGTTATGCTTGAATTGAATTTTTGTTTGTTTTCTTGCTGTTTGTGGTGGTGCTTCGTGTGTGTTCATAAAAACACCCTTCATCCACAACTGGGGTGACTTTTAAAATATTTTGTAGAGTACCCTCAGCACCAACCTAAATATTGTTAGCTTTTACATATTTCAGCTTTTATTAGTAGCAGCTAACATTTGCGTACAATAAACTTGTTTAATTGGACAATTCAGAAAAAAATACTGTGGAATTCTGTAGTGAATATCATCATTAAAAATATCTTAATTCTTTCTTAAACTCAAGCATATTTTTTGCAGTCTAGTGCAAAAAGATATGTTAAACATGGTTAAATTAATCATATTTACTTTGGGTACTTTCCTAGTGGAGGAGAAAAAAATTGTTGGCTGTTTTAAACTTACTTATTTCTCCAGGTTTGCTTCCTACCTGTTTTTGAGTGTGTGCCCAGAAATAGTACTTTTGTCAAACGAGTGGATAATGCCAGCCAGCAGTTGCCTCTGCCAGCTAAGTTCTGTATTGGAAAACCCAGCACTTTTTTCCCAACAGCAGCAAGATATTTTCCCCCTGCTTCCAGTTAACAAAAGAAACGAGGATATAGAACTGATGGCATTAAAACCTGCAGAAAGGAAAATGTGATATTGGCATTTGATCAGACTTGTTGAGGAAAATTTGAATGTAGATTATAATGGCCTTTTCCCATCCTGCTTAAGGACAATGCTTGTGTCAATTTTGGAGCTTGAAAAAAAAGCAATAAGACCCAACAGTACTTGTGTTTCCTTTGCTGTTTTGTATCTCCCTAGAGAAGTGGAGAATTTGGGGTTTGATGTGCAAATAATTTTCAGAGTCATAAGCTGATGGTGATTAAAAGCTCTTGGTATAATATAGTCTTGCTTTTGCTTGCTTTCAGCAAGCTCTGTGTTTGCTTGTGATGTCTACAGCTAAATTTCATGTAGATTATTTCAGAACATATTGTTTTGTGCAGGTGACCTTTTCCTGTGACTCGACTCACATACTGCTTTACTTCTGGATTTCTTTCTATTAAAATATATCCATAACTATATTAAAATAGGATTCTTAATTGAAGTAAGGAATCCCACTTTGGAATCCTTATAGCATTTGCAATCTCCTGCAACTTCTAAAGGGAATAATTATTCTGTTTAGTGCAGTCTCTCCTAGCCTTGTTCTCTCTGGATGGATAGGAACTACAGCTTCTGCCGTTTCCAGCCATATTCTCCAGGGCTGGTTTATCTTGTCTCAAATTCTACAGCTTTGGATGACCTTAGAAAAAGTTTTGCAAGAAGGTGCTAAAATGTACATGAATGTACAGTACCAGGCAGTGAATTCATCTTTAAAGTTAGATGCAGGATCTCACTAGGAGAGAGACCTGTGTTTTGTAGATCTGATTAAGATGTTTAGGCAACAACTTTTCATTTGGTTATTTTTTCTAAATAAAGTCACTACAATATATCTTAGGCTAAGAAAATGAAAACATGTAAGTTACAGAGAATTTTTAGTTAACTGTATAGTTAAGGGAATCTGAATCATCAATATATTTTCATTTTCAATTTATAAATAGATATATGTAAACTAATTTTAACACAAAGCATTTACTGTGGAAGTTTTTAAAAAGTCACTTGTTTCTAAATTACAGTAATTGTTTATACAGTAATATGATTTCACCCATATTTGAATTACTGTAAAGCTGTTCTGAATAGATCAGTCCTCACTCTTTCATCATTCTGCTATCATCCAGAGGTGGTTTTCAGCAGGTTCTGACCAGTTCTGGAGAACCGGTAGTGGAAATTTTGAGTAGTTTGGAATACCACCTCTGACTGGCCCTGCCCCCATCTATTCTCTGACTCCTGAGTCCTAGCTGATCAGCTGGGTCTTCTTTTGTTGCCTTGCGCAGGAGAATGGAGCTGGAAAGCAGGTTAGTGGGGTGGGAATGGAGATTTTGCAGTATCCATCCCCTGGAGTGGGGTAGGAATGGAGATTTTACAGTATCCTTCCCCTGCCATGTCCACCAAGCCACGCCCACCAAGCCATGCCACGCCACGCCAACCAAGCCATGCCACTCCACCAAGCCACGCCCACAGAACCGGTAGTAATTTGTTTTGAATCTCACCACTGATCTTATTTAATACAGTAGGTAAAATTGTTTTACTGTTAAGAGATAGCAGGAATTAAGGTAGTCAACACAACTGCTTGTCCTGATTATTATACACACCAAATCTTACATTTAGAATATTGATTGAATGTGGACCTCTTGGAAGGTTGCAATTGACGGTGACTTTCCATAATAATTCATTTTCCTTGCATACAGAGCAATTTTATACAAAGTAAAAAGTTGTTTTATAATATGTGATTGATGCCCTGATTTGTTTATGCTGTTTCCCCAGTATATTTCTGTCCTGTTATATGTTGTCCCTGGATAGTAGTGAGGTTTACTTGATTATCTCACTTTTTTTGTTCACGTTCTGATGTTTTTCATGGCAAAGAAATTAATCAAAACTCAAAGTTTATATATTATGATTTCCCCAAATTTCTGGTGGGAATACTTTGCAATAGAAATGACAGATCCACGGAGGCTTTCCCTACCAGTTTGTTTAATTATATTAAATAGTGGTATAACCCTCAGTAGAAACCAAACCTCTGCTAAATCCAGTTTACTTGCATATTGAATCATAAGGAATAACTAGCCTAGTGTAATGTATAATAACAATCTTTATTAAATTAGTAATTTGAAATGCTACTGTTCTTTTTTATTGCAAATACTAATATGACTGCATATTTTCCTCTTATCACTCGTTAAAGGCTTGAAAGAGGGATTGATTTTTGTTAGGGGAAAACAAAAACCTAGGAAGCTGTTTAGAATGCTAAATTGGAAGACTATTGATGATTTTGTAATCAGATCCTGCTCATCTTTTTAAGAAGGCTCACAGTACTTAAATTGAAATGCCATGTACTGCCTTAAAATGAGGGTTAAAAGGGCTACTTTGTTGAAATTAATTACAGCCCTCCTCATTTTTTTTAAGCTCAGTGACATTTTAGAAACTTGGTTTGAAACACGAGACCACAGAAAAATGTATTTTTTTTTAACATTTGGCATAAAGCAAAGAGCTCCCAATTTGAGTATATACAGTTTCACTTGAAGACAAAGCAAAACAGAAACTCATTGGCATTTATTTTACTAGAATGATAAAGATGAACTGAATATATCTTTTTTCATGCTGAAGCCAGGACTGTTGTTTGACCTCGAAACAAATAATGCTGCTGTATTTATTTATTTTTTTGCCTTAAAGGAAAAACGTCTGTAAACATGCTTGGTTAAGAAATAAATCTGGCTTCACTGCTGGCTAACCAGTATAATACCTTCCCCTGAACTTTGGTTAAGAAACTCATTCATTACTACACCTCAAATCTTGATGTCAACAGGATGGCACATGGAGTAAAACTAGAAATTTCTTAAAAAGAGCTGGATTTTATGATTCATACAAACAATTAAGTAATACTGCCAGTCAAGGAATAATAACAAATGATATGCTATTTTGTTCAGCTGTAGGAGGAAATGTCTGTCAAAAGTATTAAGGTTTTACTGTTATCCATAGTAACAGTTGCCTCACCTGTTAATTCAGAAGGCTTTTCTACACAGGAAGTAACCACTATTGCAAAAATATTTAAAACATTTTTTAGTGATTAATAATTAGGCTCTTTTAAGGTTCAGGTTATCTTTAATGGCTGCTTTTTGTCTGCGGTTGATTTATGCATTTGATCTTTTTATTCTACATTATGTTTTGAATGTACTTTTTGGTAAGTTGTTTTGAATGTTTACAAAGCTACTGAAAAAAAAACTTTAAACATTTATATAAGAACAAAGAGAAGTAAGAAGTAGTAAGATAGACACATTGACTAAGGGAATTATCCGTTATATAATTTAAAATAAAATACAATTGATGTCATTGGTAATTGGTATGTATTTGGAGCACTTCCCTTGATATACAAGATTTAGAATTCATCTGTAACACACTGGTTCTGGATGTTATTGCCAATCTCTGATATCTTTTAGAACATAGGCTTTCAGTAGTTTACATAGTGTGGTAAACCATGGTTACCCATATGGTATTAAATAAACCACATTTGAAAAGGTTTGCACAATATGCTGAGGAATAAATAATTATTTACAAAACACAATGCAAAGTTCAAATTGCAACCTAAGTTAAATCATTCAACTCATTATGGCTTATTGTGTTCTCTTCAGATTGAAAGGAACCTAAATCTAACCGGTTTGCAAAACCAAGACATCCCGCCACTAAACATCACATTGTAAAAATACTTGGCATTGAAAAGTTAGCGAAGTATAGGTAAAAATCACTTCAGGGTGGATTTGATGTTTCACATATGGATAGGGACAGTTATGCATAGTTAATGTATAATGCAAATATACAATGTCTTGAAAAAGTTTAGACTTTTAAATCAGTTTGGACCATAGTATAAAAACATTATTCTATCTCATTGCCATCCCTCTTTCCATTTTTTTTTCTTTTGATGCATGGTTTTTGTTGCCATTGTAGATTAGATCTTTTATCGCTTTGCCTCTTCCCGGTGGCTCCAGGAACTGAAAAAAGTGCTAGAGGAGGTCCCGGTATCAGTGAAATAGGCAAAACTGTTAATTTTATTTGTCCTAGAACAACTGAGTGCTGTTTTAATATACTGAATTTAAAATGGCAAGTCCAATAATTATTTCAGAGACATTTGAGAAAGGATCATAATCCAAGTAATAGAATACATAGAGCTTTTAATCTGTTCAAAGACTATGCAAAAGTTTTCTGGTATTTCTGTAATTATGTTCTAAGCTAAGAAATAAATAAAAATATTATTTGTGGCAGAAAGATAATTTCCTTTCAATTAAATCTGTTCTTTCATAGGGGAGTGTTGTTTTTAAGACTCTGCATAACCCTTGAAAGAAGGGTTTTAGAAAAGTGCTTCTTATTATATACTCCTATTAGGAGTATATAAGAAGCACTTTTTACGAATTGGTGAAGCAGCTGACTTTTTTTACCATGCTTACATGGCTGTATTAAAAGCTTTTCCTTGCTGTGTCTGCATGCATCTCCTTGCACAGCCATTTCACTTTGAATTTTTCCCAGTAAAAGCAAAGTGGCTGTGCTGGAAAAGGTTTCTGAAGCAACTGGGTCGGATTGGAAAAAGATGTGAATAGCTTAACAATTCAAAAACAGATGGTTTGTAACTGTTCCTGTGCATGGCAAAGTGATTCCTTTAAAGGATTTGCAAACCCCTACTGTTTATTCCAGGTTTTGTTCTCTGATCTTGTGGGGGTATTGTAAGATTCTATTGGCTGAAATAATGCTCTGCTTGAGCTGGCTGTGAACCTTAAAACACATTCAGAATTTAATGTGGCATACAACAGTGTTCTTGCAAATGTATAGAGATTATACTATGGATAAATTGATGTTGAGAGGGCTCTGCATTCTGAAGATCACTATGTCATCCTGCTAATTTAAGTTTAAATTGCTACCTTCAAAGTCTTCATATGTGCTTATGAGACTTAGTTACTCCCTAGTTGTTTTTGATTGATTTATTTCCAGTATATGTTATCAATGAAACTATATTTTTAAACTGTATCCTCAATTCTAATGTACCCAAGGCTTTGAATATTTAGCCAGGTCCCTAAAGTAGTGGTGAATCTTGGTTGGTTTAGGTATTTATGATAGGAAATTAAAGTTTAATAGATCTGTGAAAATCATTACGTGTAGAGATTTGTTGTTGAATCTTCTTGAAGCTAGCAAAGTGTATACTCAAAAGACTTGGAGCTGCTTTGAGATCCCTAACCAAGGTCTTGAGGGCATGAGAATATACATGAGAAACACATGTCTGTTGGGACAGTCTCTTGGTATTGTTTGATTAAATTTAAAGTTAAGTTTATTTATGCTTGTATATACCTCAGAATTCTTGAGGAGATGACACTAGAGGTATGAAAAATATTGATTAATTATTATTAATAAACTAACAAGTTATTTTAGTTAATGCATAGTTCATAGTTCTCATTGTCCCCACAAATTCCATTGGTGGACATAAGAAAGGGCTTTTTACGAAACTAGAAGAAGTAGCTTTTTCCTGAAATAAACATATTTGAGATAGTAGAACTGTTTTAAAACATTGCTTGAATTGTTTACTTGCTTCATAGACTTTGATGTTCTTATTATAATAGTATGGATGTATGAAATAGAAGACTCCATTCATGTTTGATAAAGAATGAGGCAAATTGTTCAAATTGACATGCAACCTAATGTGAGCTAACAGCTAAGAATAGGTATTTCAATTTAAACAAAAAAAAAGTGAAACCTCACAAGCCATATTAAGTCAACCTTCTAGTCTGTGTGATTACCTAATAATGCTACAAAATATGTTCAATCCCATATGTTTAAATAAGCCGTGAGTGGATTATACTAGGTGCAGGTCATGGTAAAGTTATTTATGACCATGCCATTTCTCTATGAGTGTGATAGAAGTTGGATTTCACATATACAACCATATATACAAAACTAACCTGTTAGAGGTTAATGCTAGGCTATGCTCTTTTGAGAGAAGCCAACTGATAATGGGAAAAATATTCTTGCAGTTTGTAGGGTTTTTTTTTTTTGGTTAAATAATCTTTGTTTTGGGTAGACTATTCACTTATACCTTTTAATAAAAGGTAATCTAAATATACCAGATGCATGAGGTACTTTTAAAATTTTAATAATAGATTTTTTGAAACGCTGGATATGCATAATACTCATATCACTTTTACTAGAATCCCCCCTCCCCCGTAAGTGAAAAATATACTATGGAAGCTGCAATCTGCATATGAGATCAGAGAGAATGGACCTTTTATGTTGCTGGAAGATATTCATATCTTTTCTCAGATACAAGGGAAGGACTGTTTGGGATAGTGGTGTATAGGGAAAATTACAGAAGGAAAAAGGATAAAATCTCTTACCCACTCTGTTCTGAAACCTCCGTGAATACATTTCATTTAAAAGAAAAATAAAATTCCTATAGGGACACCTTCATATAGTTACAGTGCCAGGAAAATAATAATTACAGAATAGTTCCTATTTTCCTTTGTGCTCCTTTGCTTCAAATAGCTGACTAAGAGATGTGAAACTTTACATTTTATTTTCAGAACTGCACAGTTGTGAAAATAATTTCACAATTTTCAGAACTGCACAGTTATGAGTATGAAGGATTCTTAGCTTTGTCAAACAAGTGAAGGTCTGTCTGTCTGTCTATCACCCCCCTCCATGTGATTTACTGATCTTATTTTTGAAAGACCATCTTTGTGAAACTTAAGAATTTAATACTTAAATTAGCATGTTTTGGCTTTTAGGAAGGCAAAGCTTTCCATAATCAGCTGAAAAAAAGGATAAAACGGTTATTGTATGTTCTAACCTCTGCCTTGTCATAGATAATTGTTTTTCTGTGGTAGAAATAGCAACCTATGATTCCCAAATCCCCCTTTTGTGGTCCTTGGAAGCACAATGTAACTATGATTGTTGAGAACTGTTGCTACGTTGCAACTGCAGCTGCTATACCGTATAGATAGATCTCAAATAAATAATGAAATTGAATCAATAAAGCTCAAATCTAACTCCTCCCATATTTGTTATGTACTCCTATTCACTTTGGGTTTTAGCCACCAATGGCTTATTCAGTGTTGATCTACGGAAAAGAGTTATAGAAGCAGAAAAGTCTTGATTTTCTTGCCCTTATGAGTTCTAAACGTGTTGTTTCTCATCTCTGGAATATCATAGAATACTTAACCATGCAATAATGAGGGATTCAACATTTCTTATTCAAAACTGCCTAAAAGTTGATGTCGTCATCTAATTAATGGTATTTGGAATGAGACACTCATGTTTGTCATTTAACATTGTTATTATGTTCTTCATTGTGACTCTTTCATAGAGTTTTTAAATAGTAAAGCTGAGTCCAACAGACATCGATAGATGAAGGCATTGATAGGTGTTAAGTGGGACAGAAATCTGGTACAGAAGGCCAGTGATTTAGAAATTTATTTTCTCACTTTTCCTTTCCAAGGATAAACATCTGAAACTGCCTTCTACTGCTCCATAAGGCACTGGTAAGAAGCAGGGATTGGAGCTTGCTATGAAGAGGATCTGCTGCACCTTTACCTTTGCATCTACATATATTCGATGCAGTTGAACACAGTGACTTTTCTTATGCTAAACAAGACCATTCCAGTGCAGTGCAGACCAATTTGCTTCTCGTGGTGACTCTTCTTAGGACTTTTCTAGCCCTGAAGTATTTTTAACAGGATATACCAAGGATAGAATCTGGGGTGTTCTGCACACAAAGCGTATGCTCTCCTATTAAAGTATGACCTCTCCCAAAGATGCTGTTTCTATGGAGATTTGAAACTTGTCCATTGTGTCTCATGTTCTCTCAAATTGTTCATACATTCTGTGCAATCCCTAAGCCTCTACAGCAGTTTGGAGGAGGCACAGAGTCAGAGAAATGTGGTAAAAAAAATATCCACCTTCCTGCTTTTTTCAGCAGTGCCTGCAACTCCATTTGCCAGAAAGAAGTGTCAGGTTGAAACACAAGGTCTTTTAGCACTCAGCGTACTACAGGATGCTTTTCAAATGACTGAATATCCCTTGGGAACAGCCTGATAACAAAAACCATTGATTATCTAATGGTCTGTATAAGTTTGGCATTGCCTAGGTTATAGATTTTCACCATTTATAGCTTTCTGAGATTTTTTCCACTTCAGAAGCCCTGTTGTAGATTGTAGTGATAGAAATAAAATTCTCCACACACCTTCCAAAGCCATATAATGAAAACCAGTGCATGAAGTTTCCCAGTAGAATTATCCTTATGTAACTCTATCGGTTTTTAACCAAAACATAATTACTATTTTTAAAAAGCCCAATCTTCTTCTCAGGGTATGCTTTATGAGGAAATGGGCTTTTCGTCTGTGAGCAAACAGTATATTTAATTATGATTTCCCCTTCCTTGATCCAATCTTGCTACTCACTTAGGCCTTTTTTCCCCTATCCCCCATTTTTAAAAGAAAGCAGCTGATAAAACATTGAATCAGTGATTTAATTTTTTTTAATTGTATGGCTTCAATTGGGTTATCTGCCTATCTTGTTTGTGAAATTTTGTGCTGTCTTTGCTGCTCAGGCTGTGACTCCCCAATCTTCCGCAGTTCTATTTCCATATTCCTGCATGCTTGTTCTTTGTTAATCACTTGGCAAGCGCTTATTTGAATATTAAAAATTTCTTTAATCATCAAAGGCAGGAGCACAGCTTCATGAATATTCATATTTTTTCTCCTCAGACTGGATTCTAGTTCATTACCCTGCAGTAAAGCCAAACAGTCATCAATCGCACTCATTACTGCCGCTGGCGTTTTGATTGGCTGCCTGCTGTTGGTAGCTTTCTCCCCCCCTCCAGCTTTTCTGTCGTGTACCTGCCAACAACAACAAGGAAGAAAAGCACACACCCAACAATACAAGATTTTTGGGGGGTTGAAATCCAACTTCACAAACTTGTCATAAAGTCTTCATCATTCTCTCCTCCCCAATTTCTCTCTTTTATTTAAATTCAAAGTGCTTTTTTTTTCAATAAAAGGAGAAACTTGAGCTTCAGAGATGAATATTTGTCAAGAGAGTTGACGTAAGTTTCATTTGCATAATGACTTTGTACTTCTGCATTAATAAAATTTGCATATGAAGCCACGTTAATTACTCCTGATCATGCTTTTTGCATTCATGCATAGTAATTTTCTCTGACTTGTGAGAATTAATGTCTTGGCATGGGGGGGGTGGGATAGACGGGGAGGCAATAAGGGGACTATCAGGTTTCCATGCCAGTGTCCCTCACTTTCAGCCTCTCTTTCCTGCTCTCAACATTTCTTGTTTGATCTATGACTCATTTATTCGAAATCAGTAGGAATTCTGGATGTAAAGAAATGCATTTTTAGAATAAATCCTTGCTTGCTTAAAAAAAAGCAAGCCGGTTTAAAGGGATTGTTAGAAATCAGTTGTTATGTGATCCTATACATTAAAAAAAACCTTGCTACCTATGCATATAGATCAGAGATTTTGGCAAGTGCACTGATGGACATTCAAGCTCTTTTGGTTATCCTTCAGCATGTTGTATGTGTACTTGTTCTAATCTCTTTTTTCTGTAAATCTTGTTTTATGTGCATTATGATATATTGACTACCAGCCTCTTTTGTAAAAATATTTATTTAAATGATTAATAAGAGTGAATCAGTTAGGTTTTGGAAAGGCTTTTATAATATTTCTTTCCTAAATTGAATTGTATATGTAGATAACTGAAGTCAGTCTAAATATCTATGAATGGTAAAATTCTGTAGCAGTACAACAGTGACTTTGAATCAATGTCCATAACAGGCAGCATTGCTTTAAATTTTGGGCCACTTATCTATCCATTGATATAACAGTATGATTGTTCATAGGTAAAAAAGGCTAGAATGTCAGTAGCCAATACAATTCCTTGAATAGCATTATGACTGCTATTGTCTTGTAACACAAAGACACACAGGATTTAGAGCATCTTTTGTTTCAATAGCATCCAAATGCTTTGCAAATGAAATCCAAACTCCGCCCCCCCCCAATATAATTTTAAATTCCTAATCTTTGCTTTTGCTTCTGTATTTATAGTGGTGAGATGTTAAATTACCTAAAGGATAGATTGATTTAAGATTCATATGTGACCACAGCAGTTTCACATCCCAGTTTAGTTGACAGATACACCTAAATGTTGAGAGCCATAGTCTTCTTGTTCTGACTGGGAACATATGCTGTATGCTAGTTCCATGGGACCTAGATAATTGTTGCTGTCTTTTATGTATGCATACTTTTTTCTAAATAACATAGATATATATCAGTTGTGAAGGTCTATATAATATACAAGTTTGTGCAGTTTGTTTCTAATATCTATGAAGCAATTTGCAATTCTTTAGTGAAAAAACAATTTACCTTGAAAAATTGTGTGAGGTTTGCACATTTCTGAGGGAGATGGGGTGTAAAGAAATAGGCAGTATGATAAATATATACATAATTTTGTGTACAGATTACACAAAAAGAAAATGGTCATGTTTCCACTATGAAAATCAGGGGACTCTTGAAAGAATCTATGACTCTTACTCAGACAATCAAAGGCAAAGGAAAAAAGTGAGTGCAAAAATTGTGTTCTTGCACAGGTTTCTGTTTGGTTTATTTTTTAAAAATGTGGGTATAGTTATGCATTAGCAGTGTTTTCCCACAGATCATAGATACAGATGAAAATAAATGAGGAACATACCTTAAATGTGGCAACCCAAGCCTTTTGTGTATGTTTTAAATTTTATTTGGATCTTGTGGTTTGATTTTCTTTGACTGCTCTCGCTTTCTTTTTGTGCGCGTATATGTAGCTTATGTGATGAGAGAGGAAGTATAAAAAAATATCTTAGATGTGTTTGGTATTCATCAATGTCTACAGTCTTCAACCCAAAGTTCCCATCTGCAGTAACAATATTTAATCTAGGCCAAGAAACTATTTGTTTCATACTCATTTGCATTGGGGATTATTGCTGGATGACAGGGTAAAGGTAAAAGTGAATTTGATTACTGTTAATTGTTCTATTTTTAAAAATCCAGCTTATTTTGTTGTGAAGTGGATACTTTTAGTAAATGAAGTAAGCTGCTCCAGAGACCTGTGGGGTTTATAGAGATTTTTCTCTCTGTTTCCCTAATGGCCATACAGGAAAATCAAAGTACCAGAGAGATTGCATGTTCAAAAGCAGACTTAAATTCAAGCCATACTTACTGGCATTCTTCCATGAAAAGCAGAGGGGTGCACTTTTTAAGCATTCTTGATAGCTTCTGATACGGAGAGTCCAGTTCCAAGTTTTGTTTCACTGTAGGAAAGATAAAAATGAAAACTCACGTTAGTATTTAGCCTAGCTCTTCTGTTGTGCTACTTCAAAAATTGGTATAGCATGTAACTATGATGTAATGATAACTTATGGTCTAAAGAATATACCAGTATGCTAAATAGATAAAGTATATTTTATATTCTAATATATTCCCTGAGGAATAAGTCTGCTTTCTGTCTAGAAGAGAGTCTTACTGGTATTTGGGTTTTTTCATTTAACAAGAAAGTATTAATAAAATGTTATTTCACATGATTCAGGTCTGCTGTATTACATTTCCTTGGCTTAATTTTTTAATATTAATTATGATTCTATTATTGTGTTTATAATGTGTATGTGTTTTAAACTAGAGAGCATATATATCTTTGAAAAATGGAAAAAGAATGAAAGTAACAGTGATGGTAATGATAAGAATAAACAGTCCTAGTATTAAATATAATTTTCTTAGCTGAGCAAACCTATTCTCTGTTTTTAATTAATATGCATTGACAGTTTGCTTTCATTTATTTTTTTCTAAATACAATCTATATGGACATTAAGGGAAAGGGCAGAATTTTAATTTTTAAATTGAATTATTGTAAAAAATATTAGTTAGCTTCTTAATAGGACTCCAGTGGACCAAATTCTAAGGCAAATTTTTGCTTGTGATTGGCAAAGTCCAAGGCAAATTATAATCTGGATTTTAGTGTTATAATGATACAATCTGGATTTCTGTGATACTGCAATAAAATTTTGCAGTATGAACTAGCTTTTGCTCAGTGTCCCCCCCCCAATTAATTCTGTCTGCCTTATGTCCTTCACCCAATCTTCCCTTCCATTGGGTTGTCAGTATTATGTACATATTGAGGATAGATTGCTTCCATTTTCCTGGTTTCAATGTAAACATTTTTTTAAAAAAATTCTAAAATATTAGTTTTTCTTGAGGATGTTCTCTTCGACAACATAAACATGAGAGAAGAGTATTGATCTGGACTGCAAAAATCCAGACAACTGTAAATAACAACAGAGAAATAACTTTCTGTATGCTGTTGTCATCTAACTATTGTGTGTGCGTTTGTGTGTATTCCTTGTTAAACAGAAATATGGCTTGGTTTCTCCAGCACTAGAAGCAGAGTTAATTGTATTTCATTTAAACAGCATTGTTATGCTGTATTTGAACTAGTACTGAATGCAAATTCAAAAAATTAAGACCTATGATGTGGGTAAATTAAGCACGTAATGTATTTCAAACACCTTTAGGAAAAAAAAATGTGGTATTTGATAATGTTACATTGCAGAAAAATGTGACAAAAAGTTTACTGTAAAATATGAGAACCCTAAAAGCAAAACCTGTAACAATTTATTAATCCCTCTTGCTTCTGTTATTATTCTACCATATTCTGATACTTTGGTTTTCTCCAAAATCTAGAATATTTATAAGAGTTACAATGGGATTAACCTTGGTGTCTCTTAAAAATAATAGCACAATAGAAATGAAACTAGAGAAATCTTAAAGCTTGCCAAAAATGTAAGTTTTGCAGCGGGGAAATAATTACTATATTTTCCAATTTAGAGCTAGCTGAAACCAAAGTTTCTACAATGAAATATTTCAGGTATTACTAAACAACATTGTCTACATGAACACTTATATATATATTGAATATTGCACATTTTTATCTCTGTCTCAAATCATAAATCTAATATGTAATTGTTTTATTTTCATGGTAAGTACCACCTATTAAATTGGTATTTATTTATTTGTCTTTAATCCATACTTAATTCTAAAATTATAGATGGTGCACTTAATTCTTGACTTACAACCACAATTGAGATCAGAAAAATCATTTTAAGTGGTGTGGTTGTTAAGTGAGGCATCAAATAACCACACCAATTTTATGATCTTTTTTTGCCATGGTTTTTAAGGAAGACATCACATGACTGTGACTTGCAACCTTCCCTGCTGACTTCCCATTGACTTTGCTTATTAAAAGCTGGCTTGGAAGGTTTCAGATGGCAATCACATGACTTAGGGATGCTGCAACAGTTATAAATGTGAGTCAGTTGCCAAGTCCAAGTTCATGATCATGTGACTGCAGAGGTGCTGTGACAGTTATGTGTTTATCAATTGCAAGTTATTTATTTCAGTACTACCCTAACTTTGAATGGTCACTAAGCAAAGGGTCATAAGCCAAGGACTATCTGAATACCAGAGATGTCATAATCTTTGTCTTTCGTGCCAGTGTTAGATATAGGTAGTTCTTGACTTATGGGCACAATTGAGGCCAAAATTTCTATTTCTAAAAGACACAGTTGTTGAATGAATTTTGCCGCATTTTACTATCTTTTTTGCCACAGTTGTTAAGTGAATCACTGAAGTTATTAACTTAGTAATGTGGTTGTTAAGGGAGTCTGGCTTTCCCATTTGCTTGTCTGTAGGTCGAAATCACCCTGGGATATTGCAGCCATCAAAAATACGAGTCCGTTGCCAAGTGTCTGAATTTTGATCACATGGCCATGGGGAGGCTGCAACGGTCGTAAGTGTGAAAACCAGTCACGAGTCACTTTTTTCAGTAGTGTAGCTTTGAATGATCACTGAATTAATGTAAGTCAAGGACTACCTGTACTACAGGATAATGTGGTTTTCCTAGTTTGGCACGCTCTAGATGTGTTGAATTCATCCATCAGTTAGCTCAGCTATTAGGAGTATAGGTTGGGAAAGGAGAGGAGTGATAGTTCAGTATATCTGGAGGAGACCAGGTTGAGAAAGGCTGTGGGTTTTTTTTTTTTGTTCGTTTGTTTTTTCTGCCTTATCTGCAGTTGTTTTGAACAATTTTTCTCATTACTTTTAAGAATCACTTTGTCTAACAGAAGAGGCTGTAGGCCTGACTGTCTTAGAATTATTTTGGCAACTACTCAAGAGCCCAAGGGATATGACTCAGTGCAGAAGATATTAGCCACCCTCATATTTAATTGAGGTGTGGTTTGTGCAAAAAACTTGCAAAGCTTTGGTCAGAATAAGTTACATAACATGTTAAGGCCTGTGGCCTTTGTGCAGTCTGGTTTGTTAAATTCTAGAGAGAAGTTAAAAAAGATGAATGGTATGTGCCTTTTCGAGTTCTGTGAAAATGGCTTCTCAAAATTCTCAATTCTATTTGTGGAGAGAGTTATCGGTATTTTTTTTCTCAGATGAAAATAAATTACTCCAGTGGGTGCAGCTAAATAGTAAAGTCAATAACTTGGGTTCTTTACTTTTCAGCATGGATATTTTGGCTGGTTTTGAAAATGGAAGAGCAGGAATGATACTGGTAGTCATTTTGTATTAAGGTATCATTTTGGATCTAGGGAACTACAGGGCTATAGAAAAATCTATATATATATGAAAAATTTGGACTGGAAAAATCTTGAACCTCGGTAGATGGCAACAAACAGATTCAGAATTCTTTACTGACATCTAGTGATTGTCTGGATTTTAAAACCCAGATAAGACAGCCAAAGAAAATAAGAGTGGAGAAAAATCAGAATGAAATTGTAAAATGAGCTTCAAAAATAAATGTGTGTGTATGTGTTTGTATGTTTTGAGGGAGGGGGTTAATTGTCACAAAAACGTCTTCTGAAAATGTAATCTCAGCCTGTGGCTGTTTTGAAGTAAGACTAGTCCTGGATTTGTGATTTCTACAAACAAGTTTTCTCTCTCTGGGAAGTAATTATCACAGTGATTGTGGGATACATAAAGAATCAACAACACTTATACATTGTAGGTTTGGTGAAACTAACAGCATCAGTAAAATTTTAACATTATGTAAATAGAATATATATTTTTCAGAAATTACAAACTTAAATCTTAAAATAATTTAGGGTTTCTTCTTAACTCTTCTTACCTTATCTCTTTCTTGAGATATTAAAAGATCATGACACTATCTATGCATTTTCTAAATGCCAAGCAAAATTATTTTTATATATTTAGACATTCCACATCTGCCATCTGCTTTCATTGGCTCGGCAGACAAGTCACTTCCAGATTGCAATGTAGGTACAGTTTATGTTGGTATCTTATTTTACCTGTTTGTGTAACAATTTGAAATGAGAAGGTGGGAGAGCAAGGAGTAAATAATCTGAAGGTCCAGACTCTGTTTAAAAATAAAAATCACAAAGGACACATATTTTATCCTTGATGCTACAGAGCTCAAGTATTTATGCCAAGGATTTAGGGCCCTTCACTTGTGGTTTGGCAACAACTTCACACAAATGTGTTGCCCTGGTAGTCTCTTAGCCATTTAAGATAAATGACAAAATCAAATGCAGTCCATGCAGACTGGAGTGCTGAATGCAGTGCCAAGGATGAAGTATTTCTATTGGATTCACATCTGTAGCTATCAGATCACCATGCTAGCTATAGTTTTCAGACCGGGAGAAATAGATGAAAAACATGAGGAGGATAAATGCTATTTTTAATGGAAAACTAGGCCTTCTAGGCAAATAGGAGGAGGAAATCATAAGTAATAGTTATAGTTTATTTTTTAATAGTATTTATACAGCACTTTGCCTCAATTGTGTCTGAGATGGAATAAATCCAGTAACAATAGCAGTTAATACACAAAAGAATAAACTGTACTGAAACATTGAAACAAATTTAAACCATTACTAGTAAATTAAATGATTCTTCACTTCAATAAACTAAAAAGAAATCTTTTTTTTCCTAAAATGCAAAGGCTATAAATCAATTTTAGCTCCTGATGGAGAATAGTCTGAAAGATAGCATCCAAACATCTGTGACCAGGAATGTTTGTTTCTGCTCATACTTAGGCAAGTGCGTAAAGAAGGTAGTTCTGCAGATAATTGGCATGCAAGCTGTTTACAGGTAAGAGAAAGCAAGTGACAACTTTTGCAGAACTTTCAAGTAATATGAGTAATATGATCATAATACCATGTATTGATTTGCAGCTCAGCAGTCTTTTTGTACCATTTGATGCTTCTTCAAGCATAGTCCAATTTGAAAGAGCGTATTATATGATGTGATAGGTATGCAGGATCCAATCTGGGTTAGTCTCCGGGACTAGAGAGGACTGACCAGATTCATCTTCACTGAAGATTGGCTCCAGCACAAGTCCAAAAGCTCGGAGGACAAATCTCTGGTCCCAGTGACTGATCTAGGTTGGATCCTGCAACATTGAACTGGGACGTGTAAATTCACCTTCATTCATGAGAAGTATGCTATAAACAAAGTTCCAGATCAGACTAACTCTGGAATAGTCAAAGATAGCCAGTTTTAAGTATTTATATATTTAAATACCTGTAGATCTAGGGATCCTTTACTATTAAATGGCAGTTCCAAGACACCCATATATTTTATGAACAAGTTTCACAACATGTCCCACAGATTGGATTCCAATACTTAGATAAGGGTTTCTGCTAATGATAGCAGATTGATACCTTATCTGGATTCAGTCTCTTTCTTCATGCAGTCCATTATTGAACACAAGCATTTTCAAAGTTGAATAGTTAAGGTGATGACCTGGAAACCAAAAAACAGTGAGTTCTACTCCCACCTTAGTCATGAAAGCTAGCTTTGAGTCATTCACTCTCCCTCAGCCCAAGTCATATCACAGAGTTGTTGTGGAAAAAAATAGGAGGAAGGAGTATTAGATATGTCTTCTATCTTGAGTTACTTATAAAGTAATAAGGTTGGGATAAAAATTTAATGATATTTTAATAAATAATAAAATCATTAATATCATAAGTCTAATGTTGCCTTAGAGTTAGGTGAACAGTTCAAGTAAGAGTTATTAATACATATTTCTGATAATACATTTCAGATTATTTTTCCAGTGATTCTAAGTA
The DNA here is from genome assembly GCA_009733165.1 of Naja naja. Lineage (NCBI taxonomy): Eukaryota > Metazoa > Chordata > Lepidosauria > Squamata > Elapidae > Naja > Naja naja. Next base: position 333,585,207 of record CM019148.1, on the reverse strand, counting down.
TCTTTTAAATAATGTAAAAGCATAGAATGTACACTAGGCAATTGTTACAGTACTAAACAGTTGTCCTTTAGCCCAATTTTAAATTACTATAATATAGTCTCCATACATACACGTCTATCCCTCAAAACCTGTTTGGAAGCTTCCTGTCACTAGCATGTGATAACCAGGATCCAGTTCCTATCTCTGACATTCACCAAGCCGATCAAGGCACTTTCTCAGTTAAAATTATAATTTAAATAATTTTGGATGATTTCTGAAATAAAATTGATAGCTCTTTGAATCCTTGAGTGGAAAAAATGGTATTGAGTAGAAAATTGCTGTAAAGGGGAAAGCTATCTACATTTTCTTTCCTCATATCCGATATCTTCTTGTGATTTGACAGTGGTCATAGTATGAATAAAAGTAGTGAATAGCTTAGGTGTTTTTTATGATGCATTTTGTTATTTGTTTGGTATTCCTATTTCTTTCAGAGATTTGTATTTTGGGAGGTATATACTAGTATAGATAGGCATTGTATTTAAATAGCTGGAAATTACAAACACACATTTTTTAAACTCCTTTATCTATAAAATTAACATGAAATATATTGCCAGACTGTTACACTTGTAAGCTTATTACAGAAACTGTAGTTGATTACTACAATAAATATATTGATTCAAGAGCATCAGGTATTGTTGGTGGCAGCCAAATACTTCTTATTGAAAAATGGATACAGCCTGAGTTCTAACTAAAAGTTAACTTCATGCAGTATGTGTCTGTGTTATGCTTTTATTTAATTGCTTAAGTCATTCTGATGACTGCCAAGAGAGCAAGAGGGAAAGCATTTCCAACACACCAGAAACAGAGACTAAATACAGTTCTAAATAACAGATGATTTCTAGATATGCGTGTATGTGTTTTAAATGAATAATACAGTTTGAGGGTACAATGCTTCTTTCCAGCTATTAGTAACAAAGAAAGGTTATGTTCTGTATAGACTTAACATGGGAAATATAATGCAGAAATGAAACATGTAGAATGCATTGTTGGCTGCAGCTCAAGTAGCGACAAAGCCACGATGGGCCATAAATGCTTTATTCTGGGAGCTCGATTCCTGGCACTTGTATAAAGTTGCTTCAGCTATGAGTTGTGGCACTTTGTGTTAGTGTGCTGGGCCTGGTTCAGTAGTAACTTGGCAAGCAGCTCTCCCCCTTTTTTCTCTTGGCGAGCTGGATTAGGATGGTCATAAACAGTAATCCCCTTTCGATGTGATTCCTAAACACATGCCCTATAGCTCTGGCAATGTCCCCTGGTGCCCCTCCCTAATGCCTATAAGATGACTTATCTCGTAGATTGTCCTCTCCTATCACTCTCACATTTTTTGCTTCTTCAAGCAGCAGGAATGTTGCTGAGAACTCTTACAGGGTTATTGTGGCAGGCTATTACCTGCGTATAGATCTGTTTTATCAGAAGTGGTGTTTTTGACCTAGTAAATTATGGTCAGAGCAGCTCTTGAGAGTGGGCAAAAATACATAAGCTATCAAGAAGATTTTAGCAACTCACAGTTATTTAGTACGCTATTGGAAAATTTCTGTCTAAATATAATTTTTTTGTATCACTATTTTGGTTTTTAGGACAAACAAAACAACAGTATTAATTTATATTTGTACAGAACAACTGGCATGTTCTTTTTAAAGCACATTTCTTTTGCTGCTTGGCACTTCCAGAAATAAATCACACATTTTTGGAGACCGGCAGAAGTTTGTTAGGATGCTGGCCATTTTGTGACATAATACATAGCTAAACTCTACCTGTAATCTTTTTGTTTATGCTATGGAGGAATAAAAAAAACAAGAAAAAAACCCAATAAACAGCTAATAATCTAGTCACAGATAAATTAAGATGCTAGTGACCCTATAGAGGTAGTTCTCAAATTAAGACTGTAATGGAGCCTGCCCATTATGCTTATAAATTTTAATGGTAATAAAACATGACCGACCTGATTTTATGACTTTTTGTGGTGGTTGTTAAGGAAATGTGGTAGTTGTAAGTGTGAATGCCACAATCAAGTGAACACTCTGGTTATTAAGGGAATCCATGGTTTTGCTGTAGTGCAGTTTTGCAAAAAAACCCCAGAAATGTTAGTTTTATGCAAATTTGCTGTAAAGCGTAGTGATGTGACTGCAGAATGCTGCAAATGACTGTAAAAGTAGCTATATTGCCAAATGCCTGAAGTGCGGTTACATAACATAAGGCCATTTTTTCAGGTCAGTCATAACTTCGAACAGTTGTTAAGCGACCAGTCGTATAACAAGAACTATCTATCAATGTCTTGGGAGTTACTGAGGAAGAAGAAAAATAACACCAAAATAATTGCTTATGTATTTATATTTATATTCCCTTCCTTTGGAAACATCTGGCATAGGCAAAGAAAATATTTCCTAAGCAAACATACAGATAAAAAGAAAAGGAAAAAAAATGCCACAGACAAACCAAATAAAGTAAGGATGCTCAAAATTTATCATCTAGATCAGAGATTCGCCAAGTATGGTTTTCATAGTCAAGTTTTGTCTTTGGTATTATGACTACAGCCTTTATTCATTCACTTATTTATATAGTTATTCTAGTACTATGCTGAATCCCATCCCATGTACCTTGATGGTTTACAAATAATAATACTAATACATTAGGCATTTTAAAAAAGGGGAGAAGGTACAGTCATCTATCTTTCTCATAGGAACGGCCTTAGTGGAGAGAGAAGCCTTTCTACTGAATACTGTCTCTCTCTCCCCTGTAAGTTATGCAATGGGCAGAAGGAATAACCTTGAGAAACAGGAGGAAGACGCATAACCAGGACAGTTGTAAACTGAGAAACTCAGACAGGACTCTCCCTAGTTCTCAGGATGATAAAGAGAGAGAAGTGCATTCAGACTTGCTAGATTCTTTTACTATAACCTTTGCATGGATGGTTTCCTGGCTTGGTCTACCTTGAAAGGCTGACATCTATCGCACAATCTCAACACGCACTTCCTCCTCCCTCCCATTATCTTCCTGAAAACAAGGGAGCATCTTTTCTGAGATGCTTATTTACATTACAGTTACAGGCCCGGACTCAGTTTTTTTTACCTAAAGGTTGGCTTGATTGTGCCTTTTTATCCAGTTCCTCAAGGTTATCCTCCTTTCTTCCGTTACAGCTTGTTAAACAAATATGTACCATAGGTCATGCCAGCCCTACATTGCTCCTGTTCTCCATCTTTGCTTTCAAACATCGGTACCACTGACAGATTTTTCTATTGTTTTTTCCTCAGGGCCGTCCAGGCCTGCAAAGCTGCCGGCGGCCTCCATAACTGCCTCCTCCCACCCTCATGCATCAGTGATCGCACCGCCACCTCTCCGTGCTCTAACCTCAGTCCCGCCCTGCCTGAGCCTGTCCTGCTGTGGTGCGCGCGCAATCTCAGTTGGCGGGTCTCAGAGTGAGACATCAGGCACATTTGGATGTCATTGTCAGTTGTCAGGTAACAGAAACATTTTATTTTTGCTCTCTGAAGATCAGCTGCCAACATGATATATCTCTGGAAGCATCAGGTCCATTTGGATGTAAGGACAGAGCTAAAGCACTAGAAATCTTCCTTATCATTGTTGAGACAGGAATTAAAACCAGTTTGGTCTTGTTTTGCCGGGGGTGTGGGCTAGTTGATCTCAGATGTTGCCACCAACACTGGGGCTGATGATTTGTTTATACTGCATTGTGATCAAATGTCTGAGAATCCTCATACAAATGTGATACTCTGATATCAAGATTTCATCTCTCTGGGCTGTTTATGCTAAACTTAATTGGATAACAGTTAGCATCTGAAGTCTTTCTTCCTGATGATTTGCGTTCTTCAGATCTCATTGGAACATGGCATACTTGTGGTCCGCACACTTTCCCTCCACTGCTATAAAAGCCTCTCATTAATTTTGTCTTTGTTCCATTACTGACTTGTATGGAAAGCAATGAAAGGAAACCAATCTTTATGGAAAAGACTTTGTAAATATTGAATACCACTGAAAAAATAGTCCACTAATTTTACCCAGATTTGGCCAACACCCAAAGGAAGTTCAATGGGAGAAGTTCAAAAGCTGGTGATGACCCATTGGAGTCCCTATCTTAGGATACAGTGAAACAAAACAAGTATATCTTTATGAAGTGCATAATTTAACAATGATATCCACTGCTCCAGCATTTGATGACTGCTGGCTTTCATGACTACTATTCAGAAGGGCTATAAGCAAGGTCTATGCAGAGGTAACATGTCTTCGAATAATAACTACTGGGAGATGTTGCCCTCAAGTTTGATTGGGCATAGTGGGAACCAGAATATTAAATGAAATAAATCTCTAGGCTCATCTTTAGACCTTAAATAGCAAAGGAAAAATCAGACTGAATTGTGGAAGAAAAATTATTCTTCTAAAATTTCATTTATTGCTTGAAGTTTGTCAAATCTTTGATTAGGCTAGAAATGAGGTTTGAATAATGCCTTTTTGAGATGTTCTTGTTTTCTTCTTGTAATATATTAAGGCTATCATTAATAAGAAAATCCTTCCAGAAGATCAGGATTTGACTTACTTCTATAAATATTCATAATATAAGCAACAAAAACATACTGTCAGTGATCTACAACTTTTATATAATCTAATAAAGAGATGGACATACAAAAGAAAAAAGTAACAATTTTATATGGAGAAATAAAGGTAAAGAATAAAGAATGAAAGGGAAAACAAAAAGGTGAGAAATGGACCAAGCAAAAATAAATGAAATATAAGTATATGAGTTGCAATAAACAATGAATTCTACACATGAGAATTCTACACATGTACAATTTTACATAAATGTACGTTGAAGGGATTTCTTTCATGTTTTAGCACTCTTTCATACCATTGTAGCTAGCATTCATTTATTACAGCAAGTTAGCCACACATATTGTCTAAGGCTTATGGTGCTTATTTTTACAATTGCACAATTTTATTTCTTTGGCATACAGGTAGACTGATTTGTGAGGCATAACAGTCCTTGCCCTAAACTACTTATAACCTAAAATATATTTTCCCAGTAGGCCTCTGAACATGAAAAAATATTGGTTTTTCTTTTGAGAAATGGTAACATTTAGATATTGTTTAGTATGTTTGAATTGTCTGATGCATGTTACCAAATAACCATGATATGCTATTAGTGTGGATGAGTTGGCTGGTTTAAAAGTTAAGATAAAGCAAGGTGTCTAGTTCTAGGCCACATATAGCTTAGTTATTACTTTCCGAGGCTAATATTCATTTACTGGTTTCTTATGACCTGAATGCATCCTTATAATATTCATAAGACCTTCATAAAGGAAATAGTAATCTAATTTTTCCATATTTTTATATGTGAATAAATGATGCTGTCATAGCATTTTAGAAAAACAATCCGTATTCAGTGAAAGGGATTACATAGGGGAAGTAGTTCGATAAAAGATTTAAAGTAGGCTTTAGGTTTTAAATACAGGAAATTTATCTTATTTTAGTATCTGTAACCTACGCCTCCCCACATCCAACAAAACATGCAAAATAACAATAATTAAAATATATACTGACAATATAAAATAGTGCATTAAAAAGAGAACAAGAATTTAACACACAATCTGAAGAATGTTAAAGTAAAATTCATAGAAAAATAAAGACTTGAAGCATAGATAGAATACAATGAAGAAGATAATTTTTGGGCTTCAAAGTTCTAAAAATAAGTCTTAAAGTCTGATGCCACCGAACATTCTCCTGAAAACAAAGATATGGACAGGGAATGTCACAATAATTAACCTTAAAAGTTGGTAGGTTTACATTTGACTTTACAAGTAACTTGCCTTGTTCTAAACCATTAAGGCCTTGAAAAGTAATAATTAACATCTTGTGATTCTTTTAAAAACACACCAGTCAACAGCAAGTACTCTTGGTACTATAAATATTCCATAAACAATATGGACACCTTCCATGAAAAGGATGCGTCTTAGAGAGTCTCATCTAGATGGAAGACCTCTCTTGTTCGCAGGCGCAAGATCTAAAAATGCAAAATGAAAAAATGAATGTGATAACAAAAGGTCAGTGACAAACACTGATTACATATCCTTAACTCTAGCATTTATTTGAATGATCTGCTTGGTTTACATGAATGAGGAGATTTGTATTAACATTAGTAATATTTTCCCAGTGTATATTTGCTTCTATGCAATTTACTTAGCCTAATATAAATATGAGCTCTTATAGAAAATGTGGCAGGCAAATACTATTACATTTGCATACTTCCTTTGGTATAAACAGATACCAATAATAGTGAGGGGGAAAATAAACAAATCTAAGACTAGATAAGAAAAAATAATGTACCCAGAAAGAGCATTGCACCTTTATATATTCACTCCTATATTGTTGGACACCTAGCTTTTGGACCAGTGGTGGGATTCAAAAATCCCAGCAACTGGTTCACTGCCCAGTTGCTAGGTAGGCGTGGCCTACCAGAGCTTCTGGGACAGCCATTTTTTGCCTCCCCAAGGGTCCAGAGGCTTCCCTTGGGTCTCTGGAAGGGTGAAAACTGTCTCCCCCGGGCACTGGAGGCCCTCTGGAACCCGGAAACAGGCCTGTTTCTGGACTTCCGGAAGGCCCGTTTTCCCCACTCCCAGAGCCTCCGCGCGGACCCTGCACTTACCTGCACTGAAAATGGGCTGCATGGAGACTTTTGGGAGGAGAGGGGTGAGGTGGGTGGGCAACTGGTCAGTTCAAATACTGGTTCAGCATACCAGATGCAAATTTAACATCCAGTTCGCCCGAACTGGTCCAAACTGGTAGAATCCCACCCCTGCTTTGGACTGATCTTAAATGAAAAAGCTGTGCCAATTTAAATTGTGGGACAATCTTGATACTATGGCATCTCAACCTGAGATAATATTTTAGTATCAGGCCACACACTGTGTTTATACAAGCAGTTATTACAGTTTTATTTATTGTCTATTTGTTAAATCTATATGCCATTAATTTTCTTCTAATGCAGTCATATAAGCTGCTTTATCACTGTTCTAAAGACTGTTCTGAAAAAAATACTTATTTCAAATTAAGTTTTGAGTACACATGTAATCAAGGAACATGTAATCTAGCATTGCATTGAAAATGAGACAGATATTTTCAGGCACAATGGCAAATACACAGAGTCCTTGAGTATTTGCTTTTTAGCAGTTGGTGTTTCACCTAGCTGTAGTTCTGTTTTAAATTGGATACTGCAACTTTATCCTGGGATGCATATATTCATCTTTATCTGTGGTGATATTTTTCAAAGAAGGTAGTAAGCAGTTATGACTGATGGGGAGGGGGGGGGTGGGGAGAAGAGGAGGGGAAAGGAAACGAAAGGACAAATTCTTGCAGAGCAGATCACATTTGGTTGCTCTTAGTTTGCACATCTTGCAGTTGTCCCACCACTGAAACAATCTCTTCTACTGGGTTTTCCAGCTGGACAAGTAATACTCCCTACAAGGTGTGTGTGTTTTTCTGATCAAACAGGTGTGCATATAAGGTGTGTTCAGCATCTGACCTCTAGAAACCCTATGTATAAATATTTGTAAATATTTGCTCTGTTTTTTGTCCATAGGCTCAGGATAACAACTGTCTGAATAAAGATAGTCTCATTCCTCCCTTTTAGCTGTTATTCAGCACAAAATTAAATTTAATAGCTTTTTATTACTTGGAATCTAATTTAATTTGTATGAAAACTCTGAAAATCTTTCCGTGTTGTATGATAATTTGACCCATAGGTTTATTGTAGATTTTTATATCCTTGTAAACCGCCTTGAGTAGCCATGTGTGAGTAGGCAGCAATATAAATTTTCTAAACAACAACAACAAAAAATAATAATAAATCAAGGGACAGTTCTTCCCTTTTCTCTAGAAATTTCCACATGGTTTGTCCACTTTTCTGAGTAGAAATCATGAACTGTTCTGTTCTAACCATTTGGTTCGCATGTAGGATACTTATGACAGCTCACATCCAAGGTATTTATCATTTGTTATTTCATTTTTTTTCTATTTCATTTTTACCAACCATATTGGGGCAGCAGCATATTTTCTTCTGATCATAGAGTAGCAGTTGGGTTTTGCAACAATGAGGTCTTCTGTCTGGTTGCAAGCATATTTTTTTTTGCCTAACTTTCCAATTCAATATTTTATTGGCTAGTCTAGGTTTAAGTTCCAGAAGTTATGCACATAAAACAGGGCCCCAGAACTCTTAGGCCGCGACCTACTACCGAGCCATGACCTATTTGGAACTGGATCATGCAAGAGGCATCCTGGTGTGCACATACATGCAAGTGCAACTCAACTCACCCGAGTGGTGGGCCAGTGCATATGTGTACCTGCCCCCCTGCTGTGTGGCCAAGCCACAAAGGTTGGGGACCACTGACATAGAACACTAACTGTTTCAGATGGCTCCCAAGCTCTGCAGTTCCCATATATTTTAATACTTTGACGAACTCATTAAAGGTTGGCCAATCTCACTTTGGCACTTTTCCCATAGCTCCTGGTACAAACCAAACTGTGATTGCCATGTATCCAACACATCCAGATAATCTTTTAACATTGTAGATGAAATTATCTGGGAGTTCCTCCCGCTGAATTCAGCAGGACACAAAATGAATTTTCTTAAAGAAGATTGTGATATGAATTGTGTAAGAGTCTTAATGACATGCATAGAGCATTTTGTAATGGCAAGGGTGCTTACAGTGGTCTTTATATTTCCCTATTCTTTTTGCTTATACTACTTTAATCTACTACATGTTTTGAATTCTACATAAAGTCAGCTCAGGAAAATACGACTGCAAGATAAGCCCATTCCCTAAGATGTTGCTTTGAAATATCTGAACATATCTCCATTGCCATGTCTTTTTGCCTTCACTAAGAGGTTTCTCCCTGCTGAATTGTATTCTGTTGAAATATTGTAGTGTCTTTTTCATTAGAAGCTGGAAGGGAATCACAGAATTCTCAGTCTTGTATCATTTCTGTTTTGATTAGCTTTTTCTGAATAGTAGGAAGATGAAGGAAGAGAGGTTGGAAGTAGTACTGAAAGAATTATTTAAGTTCAATGATGGCAACTAGACTCGGAAGTACTTATAGAAAACACAGTCCTCCAGGCGGGATGTATGCACAAATAAACACACGTGTATGGGCACACTAGTTAGCAAAATGCATGACCTTTCTGTTTTGTTTTTCTGTGTCTTTTAACATATCTGTTAACAACTACTAAGAGGATTTACTATTTGTGCTGCTTCCTACTGCACTTCAGTGGTTTCCTTATATATCACTGAATGGATAAAATCCTTATCTTACATTAGTACTTACTTTGTGACCTCAGAAAAGTTTACACACACACACACACACACACACACACACTTTTGTTTGTGTCAGAATCTACTGTTGATCTTTTTAAAGAACTTATAATACATTAAAAGTTAGAAGTGTAGTGATACCAGTAAGGGAGTTCTTGTGGCCATGTGATCCTAACCCAGGGGTCTTCAAACCTGACAGCTTTAAGACTAGTGGACTTAAACTTCCAGAATTCCTTCTCGAGTTAGCTCAAGAAGTCTGGGAGTTGAAGTCCACTTGTCAAGTTTGAAGATCCTTGTCCTAACCTGTCTACAGAGGCATTCATTTCAATGGAGGGTACACAATATGCAGGTCAGTGAGCTGGACAGTCCTTATAGACATTGATTAATATGTGAAACTATCTAATGCCAGATCATGATATGATTTCAATGTCTAGCTTAGCATCGTCAAGAGAGCTCTGTGTATCCACATTGAAAAGCATATTCTTGGCTTTGCTTGGCAAGCAAATTTAGATTTGATTTGTAGTAACTGATTCCATTAGTGAATAGCTATTCTTTTTTTAGTGCTTGGATCTATACTTTTGTGCATGGTGGCTTTTTTGTGATTCTAGGTTCTTGCTGGCTATATGGACTTTTCTTTTTTACAAAGATTTTAGAAATCTTTGTAGCTATTATGTAACAATTTCCCAAACTGTGAGGTGTACCTCCTTAGGGAGATGCAGGAAGAGGCATGAAAGGAGGTATGAAGATCTTTATTTTTTATGTTTTTGTAAAAAATTAAATTTCATTTTATTGTTTTCATTGCTCAATTGTGTTCATTTGGGTATTTGGATTTGAGGGGGCAGTAAGAACATTAAGATTATACTAAAGGGAAGTGTGATGGCAAAACATTTAGGAACCTCTACTATACATTTGAATAACAATTTTGTACCTATTTACTCAACATAACTTCTCTTTTAAAATAATGACTTATGGTCTAATAAACACAATAAAATAAGTAGTAAAGGAAAATAATAGCTACTAAATTAATAGAAATTAACATTTTTGATTTGATATTTGCTCTCTTGTTGGTGTTCCATTGTATAGTTTAGAAGAAAAGTTGATTATATAAAATATACCTATAAGAAAACAATGGGATTGAACTGGAGGATATATATGCATGTAGGAATATGGTTAAATAATACTATAGTTATTTCTCTTTCTGTTTTCTCACCACTATTATCCTTAAACTCATTTTTGTTAGATTTATATACCCGCCCAGCCAATGAGAAATCTAGATTGGACCACCCTTGCTGGAAGAAAGGAAAAGAAAAAAGTCTGACGCAATTAATACAATCTGTCTAGAAAGCTGCATTATTTCAGAAGCGTTTATGTTAATAATATGGTATGTGTTCTGCACATTTCATAGTGAAACAAGATGCAGACTTTTGTTTCATTCCAGACTGGGTTTATTAAAACCGAGGATCAATGGGAAAACAAAACAGTAATCAGAGTAGAGAATGCAATCTCATCCACATTTTTTTCATCAAGACTTGAGGGAACAGATAATAGTACAATTTTTGTGTTATACCAGTTACATCATTATGCAGACCAGACACTCTAGAACTACATTGGAAAATAGTCTGCCCTTGTTCCCCTTTACATCCACTTAGGTGACAAAAATGGTAAGAAGAACGTGGGCTATTTATTAAGTACATATGCAGACAAAGAACTACAAAGGCATATATTAGTACCACATATAAACAGAGAATTTTTCCTACTGAGAAAATACAGCTTTGAATAAGGTGAAAACTGCTGAAGTTTGTGTTTAGCAAACATTATTTATTGATTATGGTGAAATTTATATAATATCTGAAAAAATTGGATTTGTGTGTCATAGTTGCACTTTGTAAAATTTGTGAACTCCCCTATCCCCATCTTAGCTCAGACAAAATCAATGCTACATTTATATGTTTTCATTTGGTCTCATAAGCAAACACAATCGAATGGCTAAGTATAGCCTTGTTTTACATAGTTTTAAAATATGGTTCAGATATGGATGAGTGTAAAAAATACAAACACTGCATACACAAAAGAAGTCAACCCCTATAGGTATTAAGAAAAACGTAAAATTTGTTTTGGAGAAATCTTTTCCCCTTGTAAGGTGATTCTGCTGTTACTTAAGTTAACCAATGTTTTAATTTGAAAAAAGATACTTAAATTGATTCAGTCTGGCAAATCATCATCATTTAGAGAACACATTGGATAAAAATATTAAAAGATGTTAAAAGTACATGCTTGCAACTTTTAGGCATTTGATATTGTATATTCATGTGCTCATGTTAAATGACAGTTATCAGGTAGAAGTAAATTGTATAATCTAAACACTCAGAGAATAAAGCTGCAACAAGACAGTGGGGTCCATCAATTAGAGAGTTAACTGGATTTTATTCTAATATCCCAGTCCAAGAGCCTGAACTCTTCAAACATTCCAAATGTAGAACTAAATCAAAGAATTCTGCTTCAAATCCATACAAGATGTTGCTGTCTGTCTCTCTCCCCCCACTTTCTGACATGAGAAGCATTTGGAAGTATAGTTTCTTTCTTTCCTTTTTATAGCTATCTTAAAAAGGAATTTGGATGTTTAGCACAGCTGGTGCTCATTACATTATGCACTATCAATAAAATAACATGTGTAATTAATTTTTAATGCGATGCTCTATGCAGTGCTTTAAAGCAGTTACTGTATGGGGGGAAAACTGACACTGGTCAACAAGCATCAGAAATATTAAAAGAGAAAGCTCTATTTTTGCATTTTGAAAAAGGTGTGGAAAAGAGACAGTAGTTGTCATCAGCTCGCTGTTCCTTTGCCAGGCATAATAGTCTGGGACATTACATGTAAAATGCAAGGAGACCTGAAAAAGAAAAGTATTTAAATAATAACCTGAGCCAGGGAAACAATAGATAGATGGTTGGCTGAGATTTGTGAGACTATGCTCAAATCCTACTCTGTTATGAAGCTTGTTGTGTGGCCTTGTTATGTTTGCTCCAAAAGACTGTTCTCAACACCTTAGAAATGAATTTAATATGGGTAGGATGCAGATATAATGGTTAAATTTACCTAACATAGAAGTCTTTCTTTTATTTTTAATGGCCTGAGCTCTGCTAAAAAAACCAAAAAAACAACAACAAAGCCCTAATCAAAAGAGGTAAATGTATCATGGGGACTGAGAAGAAAGTTTTCCCTCCTTTTGTCTACCCTCTGGGAAAAGACAAATTCGAATTGAAGACTAAAAGAAAACAAAGGGGGAAGAATTTGGGATTCTTCCAGGAAAACCATTCAAAAATAATATGAGCTTTCATCTTTTCTTGTGGCTTTTGGTTGGTTACGCTCAAAATAAAAACCAATGTTTTTTGCTTTATATTTGGGGAGAGACACTAATTTGGAAGACAGAAAACCAGGAGGACTGGTAAAAGGCCTGAATCGTTTGCTCTGATAATTGACCAAATAATAAACAAATCTATTTGCACTTTTGTTTTCTTCTCTTTCTCTTCTCTATAATTAGAATGCAGCCCACTTTCAAAAACAAAACCAAATGGGGATTTTCAAGATACCGAGGTGGGGATGGGAAAAAGAAGGGAATGTCAGCAAAGGGATTCAGCTAAGATTCCTGGCAACTCCTACCTGGGATCCTCTGCCTTTAAACATTTCATAGAAAGCAATCATTTCCTGGACATGACATTTTTCATTACAGGGTGGCCATCACAGGGAAGATACACCTGATGTTGTTGTTGTTCCAAGTAGCTATTATAGGTAGAACAAATCTCTCAGGATATAGAATAGGTAACTTGACTTGATATTTACCTTAAACCTCTACTGTATTCCTGGCTTTCCCAAAATTAAAGAAAGGATTTTTTTCTGATCAAATTGGCACAAGGGAGCCATTTAAGGAATTTCAATAGGGAAAGAGGGATAAGGTTAATATAGAAAGGTTAAAAGATAGAATAGGGTTAATATATTTTAAAAACCCTTTACAATGTAAAATAGTATGATTTTAAAAAAATGTTAAAAAAAGAATTCACTGCTTCTTCAATCATTGGCTAGTTTCCCTTCTGAAATTTGGGGGAAAAATATCTGCTGGGAAGGGGATTATTCAGAGATAACATCATCGAATTGCCAGTTGGAGATGGCAACAACTTGTTTTTAACTTCACACTTTAAAAAAAAAGGCTTCATTTTTGAAAAAAGTCGAGATCCATATTTTTGAATAAGAACCTGTCCTAGTTTATATACAAAATGATATTTGTGTGACTGTTAGAAGTAGCAAGAAAAGAATGCTGGCCTGTTCCTCTATGGCTTATTTCATTTACAGATTTTCTCCCAGGTGCATTTCTCTAAATACAGCAGCCCTAAGAAAATGTCAGGTGAAGCTTTTGCAATTGAACATCGTGCCTAAAGACATAGGCAGACCATTATTCTATGCCATTTGGACAAAGATACTTCTGACTATAATATAATACATATAATCAAAGATACTACTTCTTGAAGATTAGGCTGTATGCCAGAAAAATCACATGCTGAAGATTAGTTTCCAGACCATAGATGGAGCAGTCAAATACTTAGATAAAATGTGGTATATTTCCTTAATCAGAAATTGAACAAAAAATTCCTTTTTTTATAGCAACATCACCTTAGCAACAGAATAAACCACTATGGGTGATCTGTATTGTAAAGTCAGCTGCACTACCTTAATCTTACAACTCATCATTTTTATTAAATGCAGTCAACCAGCTGAATGTCTTTTTGCAAACACCTCATTAAAAAAATTAAAAATAGGAGAGGAATGTATGTCTGTTAGTAAATGAACCAACAAGTTGGGGAGTATGGGAACTTCACACATTGGTGCTTGGCACAGAAGTTTAGCCCTAGGTTTTTGAATATATGTATGTAATAACAAGGTATTTCCAGCTATTTTCTCAATGATATTAATAGAAATACTTTATCTGATGTATGTCGAATGATGTTCTTGTTCCATGAAAATGTTCTTAATTCTTGAGTCATAATTAATAAATTGAAAGCTTTGGATAGAGCTACAGTATTATCAACATTTTATTGGCTGTTTGGTATCTAATAGTTTGGCATACTACTAATATAGAGAAGGTTAAACAGCACTGTTCAACTGTTTTCAGTGCTATATATTCATTTGTATTTAGGAACAAAAATGTACAAGGGTAGATTTATATATTTGTGTATATGAGCGGGTATAAAGTGTCTAATAATCTTTTGCATTGAAGTGAATGCCTACATTCTGGTATAGATATACTAGCTTGATGAGAGGTTATATTAGAGGATACCTTGGTTCAGTCCAGATTGGACATGGGTTGCAGTGTGGGGGAGCAGTCTGGTGATGCCTTTGGGGTCCATGGGGATGGGGTGGGGACTGTAATTCAAGGGCAATCGGTTACGGCAGGAGATGGAGAAGCAGAGGGCTGAATCATGGTTTGGGAGCGCTCCACCGCTATCTTCAAGTGGTGGCGCGCTCCGACTCTCTTGCTTCCACCCACTCCCCCGGGGGCTTATTTGAACGCCAGGTCCATGGTAAATAAGGCCTCTCTCTTCTGTGAACTCATTGAGGAGGAGGCCGCGGACCTGGCCTGCATCGTGGAAACCTGGCTGGGACCAGAGGGAGGGGTTCTCCTCTGTGATTTATGTCCCCCAGGTTTCCAGGTGCTCCACCAGCCGAGAGCCCAGGGTAGGGGCGGGGGGTGGCCGTGGTTATTAGGGAGACCCTGTTTCCAAGGGAAGTCACTGTCCCGCAGATGGGCGGGTGTGAATCCTCATTAGGTGGGGCCCTGGTGGTCAGTTGGGCTTGTTGCTCACGTACCTATCCCCTAGCTGTGTGGCAACAGCCCTGCCCAAGCTGCTCGATACTCTCTTGGAGATTGCGGCGGAATTCCCCAAACTTTTAGTTGTGGGGGATTTCAATCTGTCCTCTCTGGGGGAGGCGTTGGGTTTGGCTCGGGAGTTCATGGCTTCCATGGCAGCCATGGGCCTAACACAGATAATTCAGGGCCCGACTCATGAGGGGGGGAACACGCTCAACCTTGTTTTCATCTCAGGACACTGGTGTAATGATCTTGGTGGGGGTTCACCGACTAGTGAACCCCTGTCATGGACTGATCATTATCTCCTACGGCTGGTCTTCCAGCAGGCCACCTCACGCTGCTGGGATGAGGAACCAACTAGATGGTTCCGCTCCAGGTGCCTGATGGACCCTGAGGGGTTTCAGATGGCGCTGGGGTTATTTCCCACTTCCCTTGCCCACAGCTAGCCGAGGCCTTAGTGTCTGCCTGGCAACAGGCGGCCTCGGAGGCACTCGACCAGGTTGTCCCCTTGCGGCCCCTCCCTCGTTGCAGATCCCAGTTGGCTCCCTGGTTTTCAGAGGAGCTCCGGGAGATGAAGCGTCGACGGAAGAGCCTAGAGAGCAGGTGGAGGACGAGCTGTGTCGAATCTGACCATGCCCATCTAAGAGCCTACATTAGGACTTACCTGGTTGCAATGAGAGCGGCGAGATGTGCTTATTTCTCCGCTCTCGTGTCTGCAGATGATCGCCCGGCTGCCCTGTTCAGGGTCACTCGCTCCCTCCTACATCGGGAGGTGAGAGAGGACCCTTTGCAGGGTAGAGCTGAGGAATTTAGTCAGCATCTGGTGGATAAGGTCGCTCAGATTCGGGCCAGCTTGGACTCGGACTGGCAGGAGTCAGAGGAAGGTGTGGTGAGAAGTCTGGCTGATACCATTTGGGTTGAGTTTGACCCTGTTTCTCCAGAAGAAGTGGACAGGATCATGCGGGGGCTGAGTTCTACCAGGTGTTTATTGGACCCATGTCCTTCCTGGTTGGTGTATGCCTCCAGGGAGGTTACATGTGGCTGGCTCCAGGCGGTTGTCAACGCTTCTTTGAGAGAGGGCTCCCTCCTTGCCACTTTGAAAGAGGTGGTGGTGAGGCCCCTCCTCAAGAAGCCTGCCTTGGACCCAGCCAACTTGAACAACTTTCATCCTGTCTCCAACCTTGGTTTCTTGGCAAAGGTTGTTGAGAGCATGGTGGTCCAGCAGCTTCCAACGTTCCTGGAGGAAACCAATTACCTGGATCCTTACCAGTCAGGCTTCCGCCCCGGGTACAGCATGGAGACGGCATTGGTTGCACTGATGGATGATCTCTGGAGGGCTTGGGATGGGTTTTTCCTCTGTCCTAGTCCTGTTAGACCTCTCGGGGGCTTTTGATACCATCGACCATGGTATCCTATTGCAGCGACTGGGGCTGGGAGTGGGGGGCACCGTTCGATGGTTCTCTTACCTCTTGGGCCGCTTGCAATCAGTGTTGGCAGGGGGGCAGAGGTCGGGCCCAAGGCCCCTCACTTGTGGGGTGCCCCAGGGCTCGGTCCTCTCGCCCCTCCTGTTCAACATCTATATGAAGCCGCTGGGTGAGATCATCCGGGGTTTCGGGGTGAGGTATCATCAGTATGCTGATGATACTCAACTTTTTATCTCCACCCTGACCCGTATCAGTGATGCCCTCCCTGTGATGTCCCGTTGCTTGGATGCGGTGCGGATCTGGATGGGGAGGAACAGGCTTTGACTCAACCCAGCCAAGACTGAGTGGCTGTACATACCGGCATCTCGGATTACTCAGGAGATACCACCGTTGGTCATGGGGTGAGAGGTGTTGCCCCCCGTGAATAGGGTGCCCCCCATGAATAGGTAACCTGGGTGACCTCCTGGATGCACAGTTCAGTTTGGAGGAGCAGGTGGGAGCTGTGTCCAGGGGGGCATTTGCCCAGGTGCGACTGGTTCGCCAATCGCGCCCTTACCTGAGCCGAGATGCCCTGCGGACAGTCACTCATGCACTCGTCACTTCCCGAATCGACTACTGTAATGCTCTCTGCATGGGACTACCCTTGCAGACCACCTGGAGTTTGCAGCTGGTGCAGAATGCAGCTGCGCGGGTTGTGATGGGAGTGCCCCGATGCTCCCATGTTACACCCCTCCTGCGCGACCTGCATTGGTTGCCGGTTGCCTTCCGTGTGAGATTCAAGGTCTTAGTAACAACATATAAAGTCCTACATGGCTTGGGTCCGGGGTACTTGCGGGAACGTCTCCTGCCGGCATCACACTCCGATCACCCTGTACGCTCCCACAGACAGGGCCTCCTTGGGATACTGTTGGCTAGACACTGTCGGCTGGCGGTGCCCAGGGGTAGGGCCTTCTCTGTGGGGGCACCCACCCTGTGGAATCAACTCCCTGCGGACCTTCGTTTGGCTCCATATCTCCGCTCCTTCCGCCGCAACTTAAACACTTGGCTATTTCAGCAGGCCGGCCTGGATTGAACCAAGAAGGGGTGGGGGGTTCTGTCTTTTAAAAATTTTAATAGTTTTAATTGTTCTTGTTCTTAATTAGGCTTGTATTGTTTAATCCTTTTTTAATTAATTTATTGTACTGTATTTTTATTCTGTGAGCCTCCCTGAATCCTTAGGGAGAGAGGGCGGCATACAAGTCTAATAAATAATAATAATAATAATAATAATAATAATAATAATAATAATAATAATATACAGTTGTCAAACTATGGCAGTGGAATTGCTTTCTGTTTGATCCCTGTTTTTCTGACAGTGAGAATTTTTCTGACAGTTGATCTAGTACCTAACACAACAGTTTTGCTTCACCATAGTGTGCTGTACCTCTCAGAATTAAAACAGGATGAGATTCAAGGTTATTAATTTGAGAACAAAGTATGGTAAGTAGGAATTACAGTTACACTGTACTGTACACATGTCCTACTATTTTGAGAAATTAGCCCAACCCAGAAGTAAGGTTTGAATTCCTACTGAGTAGTTTGCCCATTAATAAAATATAGGCTACTCCCTAAGTCCACATATATAATATAAATGCTTATATAATGAAGAAGTCTTTGTGGATACTACAGCACACAAATTTTAGTTCA
This sequence comes from Naja naja, assembly GCA_009733165.1. Lineage (NCBI taxonomy): Eukaryota > Metazoa > Chordata > Lepidosauria > Squamata > Elapidae > Naja > Naja naja. The sequence continues at coordinate 333,566,883 of CM019148.1, read as the reverse complement.
CAAGCAGTCTTCCCATACATGTTATATATGTGAAGATCACATCACTCCTCTGCAGATGATGTGTGCAGTTGTTTAAGAGATGTACTGATAGTGGAATTACTTGGCATATTGACATATTGTAATTTGGTATAACGGGGCTGGGAAATAATGGTTTTCAATAATCAGAAGCCGAAGAAAAAACTGAGTTTATAAAGATAGGATGAGAAAGAATGAAAATAAATTGTGCGTAGCCAACAGGGACAGCATCCTTAGTTACCATATGAAGGGATCAAAAGTTGGTCAAAATGTACATTTTCTTCAGATATTCTGCATGATTCTAACCATCATAGTAAACTTGAAATATAATCAAACTGATGTATTTTTTCCAATACAAATTCTATAATATTTCCCAGAATGCTTTATTAATATATCATGTTTCTATTGCTTGATTTATACATCTTGATAAGCCATGTTTTACTGAGCACGTCACATTTGGCTGTTTTCAGAATGAGTTAGCCTAAACAAGGAAATTACGTGATGGGTCTAGGACTGTCGGTCAATCTAGTCTGTGACTGACTATGACTATAACTGACCAAAGGGATAGGTGACTGTACAATTAAATCATTTGGTGAATATTTTTCAGTACAAAAAAGAGTAATGCATTATCCTAAACACTCATGCAAAACATCCCTCCCCCCTTCTCCACCCCCCTCTTATCTATTACTGTCAAAGTAGCCAGAGGTCAATCTGTAAATATATGTCTGTCTATCTGTCCATCTGTCTGTTCATCTAGCATCATCCATCCATCCTTCCATCTATATATCCTATCATTTTACAAATTCCCCAGAGCTGCTGCTTTTCAAAATTCTTCAAAAGACAGCACAAAGCAATTCTTAATGTAGAATGTTCTTAGTATTGTGTGCAGTATTATTAATTCTTTTATAGGTCAAAATTTTGAAGACCACTGGTTTGCATCCAGTATAATAAAAATAAGTTACCCCAGAGCTGTCTTGAATCAAAGTGCTTCTTTCAGTGTGTTCTGCCTCTATTTTTGTAACATAGAATTAATGAAATATTGAAAAATAAATATAGGGAAGAAGTGATTTTCTGGCATATCTTGTTAAGTTTAGCCAGTTTTGTAAGATCAGAACAACGTTTAGCCTCTTTTTGTCTTCTAAGAAGAGGGAAATGAAAGCCTCAATGATTCAATATGATCAGTCTTTGACATACGAAACAATATTATTTTTTAAAAACGAATTTGTCTAAAAGAATTAGAAGTCTGTGAACTTATGGAAGGTGTGAATATTTGAGATGACAAGGGCATTTGGAAAACGTCCCTAAAACTGCACTTTAAATATTTTTAATCTCTTTCTATATAAATTGTGTGAATCTCTAGTTAGAGAAGGACCAAGTTACACAGTCTATGTAAGTAACGCATTTGAGGTTCTATTTTAAAGTCAACTAGAAAGGATATTGGTTTACACAAATGGTCCATCTGTAAAATTATTGTTGTCTCTCCTCCACTGAGTATTAGTGTTCTTGATAGTGGCAGTGAGTTGCATGTAAAATAGATATTTTCACTGCTAGAATTTTCCTTAATAATTTGTGATCTGACCAATCTGAGTTTGTATATTTCATATTATCCCTGATTTAGAACAACTTGTAATTTGCCAAACCAAATGTAGGCTATCAGCCAAGGAATTCAATAGCTTTTATTGTTGTTTTCCTGGGACTTCAAAAATGGGAGGGAAGCTGAGTTTGTCATAATAAGTAACAGAAATTTCCTTGCACCTGCAAAATGGGAAAAACAAGTGCTGGTTGTCACAAAGTGTGCAAATCTGGATTATGGTGTTTATTACCATATTGGAAAGTTATTTATTTTATTTACTTAAAATAATTTATAAATTGCCTAATTGTTGAAGTAGTTCTGAGTGGTTGTAGAATAATTTAATAATTACACATTAAAAAAAAACAACCCTGAATATCAATAAACCATTAATGATAACAGAACAACGCTAAACACAAAGTTGGGGAGAACAATAACACATACAAAAAGAGCAAAAATAATTCATATCAAATGCACAGTTACAACCATCCTTCCCCAGGGCCTGCTAAGCTATCGTAGTTTTTAAGGGTTTTCCTAAAAAAAAATCAGCATCACTGAATTGTGCAGTGGGCATGTGGTTCCAAAGGGCAGGCCAGCCACAAATAATAGCTGTTTTTGCATTGTATATTTTATTTTAGAGTATGATGTATCCTATTTTAAAAGGAGAACATTTCCCTGACATTAAAAAAAGTTGCGGAATATTATCCACTAATAAAAAATCATGTGTCACAAAAGGAAATTTTAGCTCACCTTTTCTCCCCCGAGCTGCTCCGAGCATCCAGAAGTGGGAAGTGCTCGGTCTCTCGCAAAGCAGGCTGGGCTAAAATCTTACTGAGACGCTCCTCCTCCTGGAACTCCACCCCAACGCCCCAGTTTTTTGCTCAGCCTCATAGCGAGTAGCTGGGTTTGGCCGGAGCAGCGAACTTTCTAATCTAGACAATTAACTAACCTTCAGTTCTCCTCGTCCCTGACGGATTTAAATAACACCAGGCCGTCGGGGATCGCTAGGCAGGGAGGCAGCGGTAGCGCTCTGAGGCGGCTGCCTCGGAGCCTTATCTTCCCGATCGCTCGCGGCTGGGAGCGATCACGGAGGCTTATCACTCCGATCACATAAACGGAGAACGGGATCAGCAGAGGAAGCGGCAACCAGTAAGGACATTGTGGTTTGGGACGGCTGCAGCATAGCCTCCGCTGCGCGCCTTATCTTCTCGACCTCCCGATCGCCGCTTTTACTTGCCTCTTCCCTCGCCACCTCTCTATCGCTCATTAGTCCCCGAGCGTGGCCTGGTGTGTTTGGCTGCTTTTCTCCACTCTGCAGTGTGCCTGGGCGGTTTTCCTTTTTGGGGGCTGTGCACGTGTCTTTGCAGACAGCCAGGAGGCAACGGTGCCATTTTGTTTAAGGCCACGTGGCACAATTTGGTGAAGGCTGTTGGTAGCCTACAGCCTCACGAGGTTTCCCTTTCTGGGGACTGAGGCACGTATACATCCCCCTCATTACATACCCTTTGGTTTCCCTTTCTGGGGGCTTGGGTCAGGCCACATTGTTTAACAAGCTATTCTGGCAAGTGCTTGGCAGGCCTTCACCGGTTTAGGCTTCCCTTTTTGGGGGCTTATACTAGGCCACATTCTTCAATAAGGCTATTTTGGCAGCAGTTGGCAGGCCTTCACAGGCCTATCATATCCACAGGCTAGTTATAACAATATAGTAATAATAACAATAACAATAACAACAATAATAATCATAGTCAGTAATAATAATAGTAATAGTAATAATAATCATAATCATAATCATAATAATAATACGTATATTAGATAGTATTTCAAGGTTACACAGGAGGGGGAAAATTCTAATTAGGTCACGGTACCTTCAGCACAGGACCCCTAAGGGAACCAAACATTTCCATATGAAATGGCTAGTGGTCAGGGATCTCGACCAGTGATACCACACTCTAATAGGCCATCCCGGGCAGCTGAGAAGGACGCCCACAGACAGCACCAGGCCTTGGAGAAACTGGTGCGAAAACGCACCAGGGAGTCTGTGCAAGATCCCCCTCCCCAACCTTCCACTTCCACCCGTTCCCCAAGCCCCCCTCTTGTCGCTCTGGATTTATCTATACAAGCCAGACAAATACCCAGGTTCATCCATCAGGAGGCTCCAGTGTCCGACCTGGCCCCACGTAGACCTCCTGAGGCTACATTCACGCCCACAGCGGCAGGCTTACGTCCAGATGATGATCTCCCGGACGAAATACCAGCCAGAATGAGGTCGTGGATGGCGCTGGCAATACAAAAAGGCATTACCTCCGGCGTGCTGCAATCTCTTCGTACCAGTCAACCTTCAATTGCACCAGATTACATGTCCCTATCAGGCTGCTCCGTGAGTATTGTGGAACAGCAGTATCACCAAGTACGCCCCCAAAGGGAGTTTTCTACCCCTTGCATCCCACCACCACAGGGTGTACAGGAGATGGGGGACCAAGGTGACTGGATGGATCAAGAAGCCAGGTCACTTCACAATCTTGACCAGGACCTTTCTGAAGCGGACTCCCTGGAGAGGGGGATGTCCGATGATGAAGGAATTACTCCTGACCATCCAGTTTTTACGGGGCTCTTCAAGCCACCCTTATTCAAGTCCCTCTTGTTCAAGGCGAAGAACACACGCTCGCCTTGCCAACCCCCCACAATTCAGTCAACGGGTCACAGCAAGAACCAGATGATCTAATCTTCCATCAACCTGCCACTGAAGCTGAAGTTATTCCCGTTCCCCATATGTTCACCGACCTGGTTGACAAACAATGGGCCCTATCTGTTTCTTATCCTCCCCGACTGGAGTGCGACAAAGGTTCTATAACCTTGCCCCCAAGTTTTCTAGCTCATTAAACACCCCTGAGGTAGATGATCCCATAGCTGCCCTGGTATCTTCTTCAGTCATCCCGGGGGAGGCGGAAGAAGCTCTGAAACAGAGGAAAGGAGGGCTGAAATGGCCTTGCGCAGAGCACACGTTTCTGACACGTGGACCATTAGGGCGGCCACGGCCGCCTCTTTCTTTACGAGGTCCTCCCTCAGGTGGCTTTGCCATCTGAGAGACATAATACCAGCTTCCAATACCCGGGCGCAGCAAGATGTCACCAAGATAATTGTGGCTGCCAAGTTTTTGGCAGACGCAACTTTCAACGCCGTGAAGTTTTCCTCTCGCGCCATAGCTTCTCAAGTCTGTGCCAGACGCCTATTGTGGCTCCGTCATTGGCAGGCAGATGCGAGGCACAAATGGAAGGTCACCTCTGCACCTATATCCGGGGAGAAACTATTTGGCAAGGCCCTTGATCCTCTCCTTATTGAAACAAAATCGAAGAAGAGGATCCTCCCCTCTCTGTTTAGGAGGTCGGACTCCCGACCTTCACAGCCATTTCGTAGGGGCCCCTCTCGTCCCTCTTATCCGGGACACTACTATTCAAGATTCCATCGGACTCCAATACAGAGTCAGGGGCAACAGTCGAACTCTTCTGACTTTGCTGGTGGAAGCAGACGAGGGGGGCAGAACAGGAGACAGTTCAGGGGGGCAGAACAGGAGACACTTCAGGGGAGCTAGTGGCAGGAACTTCCGTCGTTCTAAATGATGAGTGGGACCTAACACCCATAGGGGGGCACTTAAGGTTCTTTGCTGACCAGTGGGATTCCTCTACCTCCGATGCCTGGGTGAGGAATACCATCAGGTTCGGTTTGGCTCTTGAGTTCCTCTCCAGCCCACCGCACTTCTTCATGAAATGTCCTTTGTCTAGAGACCCCACGAAGAGAGCTCTCACGCAATCTGCCATTTCCCATTTATTGGAGATTCGGGCCATCCAAACGGTACCCTTAGATCAACAGGGTCAGGGATTTTATTCCCATCTCTTCGTCGTCCCGAAGAGTTCGGGGGGCTGGAGGGTGATTCTAGATCTGAAACGTCTCAACCAGTTTCTGTTGTATCGTAAGTTCAAGATGACCACATTACAATCGATCTTACTTGGCATCAGGGAGGGGACGTATTACATCTATTGATCTTACAGAAGCATATTTGCATTACCGATTTTCCCATTACAAATTTCTTATTACTACGAAGTCTCCCCTTCCTTCGACTTGCCTCTGCTCCCAGGACCTTTACAAAGGTCCTGGGCTGGCGCTTTCTCAGAAGCAGACCCTTTAGGCTTCATTGTTATTTGGATGACATTTTGATTTTATCATCATCCATTCAGCAGTCTAAGGCAGATTCCTTATCACCATTTCCACTCTTCAGAGTCATGGGTTTTCTATAAATTGGGACAAGAGTTACTTGACCCCCACAACTAGACTAATTCATCTAGGGGCGGTTCTTGATACCACACAGGGCATGGTTTTTCTTTCACCCGACAGGCAGGAAAGTATTAGGAAACTGGTACAGGAAATCAGTACCCTTCGAAGGGTTCCCCTTGTATTGCTATTGCAATTATTGGGGAAGATGATCTCTTGTATATCCATAGTTCCTTGGGCCCGCCTGCATGCCAGGGATCTGCAGTGGTTCCTACTGCCGTATCAGCGGTCGGGGAGGGACAATTCCAGGGCCTGAGTTATGGTACCACCCAGCGTATTTAGATCTTTTCGCTGGTGGACTGCTGCAACAATCAAAAGGGGTTGTCCTTTCAGGGATCCTCCAAGAGAGACCATCACGACAGACGCCAGCATGTACAGATGGGGGGCTCATTATCTTCACCACACGGCTCAGGGACAATGGACCATTCCAGAGCATACACAAGACATCAATTGGTTGGAACTGCGGGCCTTTCACCTCGCCCTGCACAGTTTTGTTTCAACACTGCGCTCCAACCACGTGGTGGTGCTCATGGACAATATCACCGTCAAGGCCCACTTGAACAAACAAGGGGGCACACACTCCAAATGCCTAATGCGAGAGGCAGAGAAATTGCTTCGGTGGGCCGAGAACAACTTCCTCTCCTTCAAAGCCGAGCACATATTGGTCATCACCAATGTGCGAGCGGATTGGCTCAGCAGGGCCATGCTCGACCAGGCGGAATGGCGTCTGCACCCCTCATTGTTTCGGAATGAAGTCCAGAAATTCGGCCTTCCTGTAATAGATCTGTTTTCCTCTCCCCTCAACATGCAATTGCCGCGCTTCATTTCCTGATACCCGTCCCAAGGAGCGGAGAATGTCAACGCTCTCCGTTGCCCTTGGCCCTCAGGGCTCCTATACGCCTTCCCTCCTCTTCCAGTAATTCCTAGGCTGATTCAACGGGTTCTGGAAGAACGGGCGGAGATCTTGGTGGTGGCCCCCCATTGGCCCAGAAGGACATGGTTTGCGGACCTGAGGAGCTTATCCATCCAAGAACCTTGGAGAATTCCATCGTCCATGATATCTCTCTCACAGGGCCCGGTCCTTCACCCAGACCCGCAATGGTTCAGTCTAGCCGTTTGGAGGTTGAGCGGGAGCGTCTGAGGTCAGAGGACATTTCCGCCAAAGTAATTGATACTGTACAAGCGGCTAGGCGACCATCAACTGTGCGCATATATAATGCCACTTGGAACATCTTCTGCAAATGGTGCACGAAATCAGGGGTTGTTCCCACCTCTCCATCGGTAGCGCAACTGCTGGACTTTCTGCAGGAGGGACTAGATAAGGGATTGTCCCCTAACACTTTACGCCGTCAAGTGGCGAGCCTGGCTTCAGTTATATCCTTTGGTGATTTTCGTTCAGTTTCTCAACACCCTCGGATTCGCAGTTTTCTGCGAGGGGCCACCAATTTACGTCCACCAGTGGTCCACCGGTACCCAACCTGGGACCTGAACAAAGTTCTGTCGGCACTTTCCAAGGCTCCCTTTGAACCCTTGAGAACCATCAGTCTACAATTCCTGATGTATAAGATTGTATTTTTGGTCGCGATTACCTTGGCGAGGAGAATATCAGAATTGGCAGCCTTATCAATTCGCAAGGACCTCTGTGTGTTCCACGCAGACAGGGTAGTTCTCAGACCTGATCCTACGTTTGTACCTAAAGTCAATTCTGCCTTCCATAGGGCTCAGGATCTGGTCCTTCCCAATTTCTGTTCTAACCCGATTCATCCTCTGGAACGGCAATGGCATCACCTTGATGTGCGCCGAGCATTGCGCATATACATACAACGCACGGCGTCCTTCCGGAAAACGGAGGCCCTTTTTGTTTCCTTTCTCCCTAGGTCCGAGGGTCACAAAGTGTCTTCTTCCACGATTAGTCGTTGGCTCAGGGCCTCAATAGCTAAATCTTATGAGGTTCAATCTATCCCTGTACCAGCGGGCATCACTGCCCACTCAACACGTAGTGTGGCAACGTCGGCTGCTTGGGCCACTCAGGCCTCGATAGACGAGATCTGCAGGGCGGCCACCTGGTCCTCTCCTTCGCCCTTCATACGTAACTATAATGTGGATGTGTTTGCCTCTGCTGAGGCTTCATTTGGCAGAAGGGTCTTACAGCAGGTACATAGGGACAGAGAGTAGATTTGGGGGCCAGACGGCATCCCTCCCTGAGGACAACTCCAGCTTTGGTATGTCCCACTTCTGGATGCTCGGAGCAGCTCGGGGGAGAAAGGGCGTTGGTACTTACCTGATACGCCCATTCTCCATGAGCTGCGAAGAGCATCCAGCCCCACCCCTTTTCCGTCTGGGGGTTTGCTCGCCAAATGTTTTTTTTTGTAGATAGGTGAAGTATAGGCAGGTTTGCCACTTCGACTTCGCTGAAACTGGGGCGTTGGGGTGGAGTTCCAGGAGGAGGAGTGTCCCAGTAAGATTTTAGCCCAACCTGCTTTGCGAGAGACCGAGCACCTCCCACTTCTGGATGCTCTTCGCAGCTCATGGAGATTGAGCGTATCAGGTAAGTACCAACGCCCTTTCTCTGTTCGTCTTTCTCCAAAATGTGTTGAATCACACTACTTATAAATATAGTTTATATGATTGTCTGTTGTATATAATATACAGAAATAGCAGACAACCCCCCCCAAAAACCTTTCTGTGTTTCATATCTGCTTGCATCCAGCTTCTCTCAATCAGATAATAGAGAAAACGTTCACACTACCGGCATTTCCACATTCGTCCACCCCCAGTTCCTCATAACACAATTTGAAACCAACCTGCAATCATTTTCACTTCTGTTGGGTTCAAAACGCAGACAGCATGAAGAGAATCCAGTGAGTTGAACTCAGTTCTTACCTTCTTTCACTACAGTTGATCAACCAAAAAATACAAACAATCTGTCCTGTCCTTTGAGCTACATCATATCATGGAATCACAGAAATATCCTTTACTCCAGAAGAAATGGTATAATTTTCTAATGTATTTTTTCTCTGGTAATATGTATATTATAGAATATAAAATAGAATTGGTGCAATGGAAAGATGCAAGGAAAGTTGATTGTGAAAGCACTAATATTTGCCAAATAGTTCCTGGATGCCTTGCCTCCATTCCTCTCTTGCTTTGTGAATTATAAAAATGAAACAGTAACATGTCAGCAATTTTGCATCTAGGTGGTTTTCTCACCTTCCAGAACTGCAAAGAATGGTTACATGTTGCTATCAAGGCAGGACTTGAAGTGGTGTGGAAAAATAAAATGTAAACAATGCGCACAAGAAAAGACAAGCCATAGAAATAGAATATTATACAATGGCTTGCTGGAGCCCAATATGAGGCAAGATTTCTCCTCAGTGGGAAAAAAATTGCCTATCTATAAAGTTTGCAGAACTACCATAATTGAAAAGAAATTATCAACTTTGCTAATATTTCCTATAAAGTAGAGCAGTCAGGAATAATTCAATTCAGTCCCCAAACACTACATCTGAAGCCCTCCATATCTTCTGCAAACTAGACAACTACTGGGTGGCAGCAAAGAGTTAGAATTGTCTTTATCTTTCTGCTGCCATCTTACAGTTATTTAGAATTTTATAGACTAAAGTAGACTGCACTTAGCCAAATGAGTTTGCTATTAAGAGGGAATGATGATGATATCTCCTGTTTTTCTCAGATCACCCATAACATCTACAGTATGTTAGTTTTCTCACATTATAGAGGCATAGAAACCTAGCAGAAAACTTATTCCTTACGTATGCAAAACATGTCTCTGTAGCTTCACACACACAAACACACACACGAATAAGAAAGACAGCACATATATCTCATATCCCGCCCCTTTTGCTCTGTAGCTTTGTAGAAATGTGTGTAAGCAAATGATGATCCCAGTTACAGTATCATTGCTTCTCTACTTGTTTTTCTTATTGTGATCTCTAAAATGTCATATCCTCTTTGGGGATTGTGCTTTACTAACATTTAGTTTTTCAAGCATGCTAACAAAGTAACCTTCTCCATCGCTGATTTATTTTGAATCAGTAAAGTATCTTTTAATTAACTCTGTTTTGGTCAGTTTTAATATAATGCATTCATTGTTCTTATTTCAGGGTTTCCCAACTCCACAAGCAAAATTGTTTTGATTTAATTTGTAAATAAACATTGGAATTGTTGACTGATGGAAAGCACAAACATATGCAGACACACATTTGCACATACATACACACTCACACACACAAATATACCTGGACCAGGTACCGTATACAGTTATTATAGTAAGAATAACAGTACCAACAACAACAATAATAACAACACTGTCCTTTTAAATCTGGTCTCTCAAACTTTACTGGATATTTTACAGAGCCTGGTTTCATTTATAGTGGAGCCAGACTTGCTGTGTGAGTCGTTCGCATGCTGGAATTAGTCTTAAGCTTGCTTCTGTGGGGTTGCCAAATTCCATGTTTGTGTTTTATTTAGAATTCTTTTCACGGCCAGTCGAATCTGTTCAGGCATACACAGGCGCTGTTGCACCCCACAGAGAAAATAAGCAAGCTTGCGTTTTCTTTGGCATGGACTGTGGCCACAAAAGACTGCGGTCTAAAAAACATTTTTTATATAAAAAAGCTATTTTAACCCATAACAGATGTATAAAGTAGGCACATGCATGCCAGTTTCCTTAGTTTTAATTAAAAAATAATTATGGCTTTAATGGGATGCTAGTGACAAATTTGGATGAATGGTGGGTGACAGTATCTCCAGGCTCCCTTCAAGTTATAAATTAGTGTATTTCTCTTGGCTGATGGAACAGATGAAATTAAGAAAAGGGAGCAAAGTCATTTTTTTTCTACGAGTCACATTTATTAAGTGTAAAATAAAATATTCTGAAATAATAGAAGGCTGAGGAAACTTCATCCTTGGCTGAAAAATAGTTGAGTTGAGGTTAGGCTTCTGCTTTGTAAGACACCTGCATCCATCATAATTTTTTTAATAGCTGCCACTGCCAAATCTTTGTGGCTTACATCACTTAGATAGCTTTATTTATAGCAACATATAACCAGCCAGGGGGGGCTTTACATTCACAGATATTTTTAAGCATTGATAGGAATTTCAGTCTTGCTTTATTGGTAGTATTGCTGTTGCTATTGCCATTTCAGTGACTTCAAAGATAGACTACTGTGGTACATGACTTAGTGACAATTTGACTCCTGGAAAGAAGAAACAAATTGCATCACAAGCACACATTAATTTCTGTCTTTTAATGTAATTGGATGAGCAGCCTGAAGCCCAGATTTGCACATCATCCTGATTTTCCTTTTTTGTGGGTCTCAGAACCATGTTTGTCCATGATCGCCGAAATATTGAAGCACATTTCCCTCTATTTTGAAATAGGAAACAAATAAACATGATAGTGTAATTATCCTACTTTGGACACATTGTACAAAATCTGGTTCTCTGGTGATAGCTGTAGAAAGGGAAGAGGATGATCAGCAGCAAGGAAGATGGACTCAGTTACAGTGGCAAAGAGTACAATATAGGAAGATCTGAAAACCAGATTAGAGACAGATTTTCAATAGGAAAATTCGCCTATGTGGTCACTAAGAAATAACACCAATGCGATGGAGGTTAATCAGTCTCCTGGCATAGCACAGTTAACAACAAAATCCTCAGAATTCAGGTCCAAATCCCAGACTTGCCTAGCTTCATGATGTGATGGTCCTTATGACTCTCACCCATCTATATCAAGTCCTGCCTTTGGCCACCAAAAGGCTGTCTTCAACTACGGTCACTTGGAATGTATAATATTGTGATATAAAATTATGAGACTACTGGTAATCCATAAACCCTGCTAAGATTTGAAACTGAGCTACATGAAACAAATGCTTACTTCTTTCATTAGTCTGCTTGCATGCTAAGATGCCCAGGCAATGGCTGTCTGCAAGTTGCTCTTATTTTTTGTGATAAGGTGGTAAGTGGATGACAGCCATTTTCATTTGCAGCATGCAATTTGTATGGCATATTTTTCCAGTGAAACCTAACTTGTTTTTTAAAGGAGTGGTACCATAAGAAGATTCCTTAAAAGTTCTTCTGGACCATTTAAAAATACTTTATGTTGCATTTAATTGCTATTTTAGGATAATGTTACATCTGCTAATATTATGATTTTTTATTTTATTTGTAATTTTGTAAGCCACTTTAGAGTCTTGCTGAATAGATTCTAAATGCAGAATAGATAAAAATATATTCAGTTTAGAGCCTAAGTACACATGTTGTTAAATACACTGTCTGTATTTAAGATAATGTAGGATCTTTAAAACTCAATAGTAAGCACAGAATGTCTCTATTCTATGTCTAAATTTCAGTACATATGGAAGAGTAATGAACCTTTCTTTCCTTTTCTGCCCATCCCATTCCCAAATAGTCACTCATGTTACAAATTGTGATAGGATGAAAAATCTTTTATTGGCTCCATTTTGAGTTTTGCCGTTGCTGCTAATTGAAGTAAGGGTGAAATATCTGTCAAGTTTCAACAGAGATATTTCTTTCTGTTCTAGAGAACTGTTGATTAAAATAATAATTTTTAAAAGGTATATCATAGTGCAGGTGAAGGCTTTAATATGTGTATTTAAATTCTCACTAACTAAATACTATACTGAGGCATTTCTTAATGTACTATTATGTACAGAATTCTTTACTCTTACTTAGATGTATTATGCATTTTTTCACTCATAATCTGAAACAGAAATTATTAGAAAAATGGTCCTGTCATAGGGGTATGAATTAGTACTTTATTTTGAACAATTTTGTGTCAAATACAGTTTCTGGGTTTTGAATAAATAATTAGGAGGAAGGAGAACCCTCTCAGCAGCGGTCTTGATATTGTCAGGCCCAGGCCCAAAGACAACACAGCAGAATCCAACCAAGTCTAATCCTTTATTTGCTAATACCTAATGGAATGAATCTGTGATAATGCAGTGGTTAGAATGCAATACTGCACTACTGCAGGCTAACTCACTGCTCACTCCAGAAGTTGGATTCCACTGCTTACTCCAGGAGTTGCCCCAAGGTTGACTCAGCCTTCTATCCTTCTGAGATGGGTAAAATGAGGACCCAGATTGTTGGGGGCAATATGCTGACTCTGTAAATCTCTGTAAAAGCACTGTGAAACAATATGTAAGTCTAAGTACTATTGCTATTGCTATAAGCTTCTAACTTTCTAGATATATCCTGAGAGATTCTAGAGTATGGCTACCCTGAATATCTTCTCCCCTCCCCCGTCCAATCTCTTAATTTGGATTTCTCTCTGATGGAATGTACTACCTCCTCCGTGGAAAAGCTCTGTGCTGCCAAAACTTCTGTGACCTGCTTTTCTAGGTACACAGTCTTTCACAAATATATTTAGGGTAGCCCTGGATTTATGACCTATCCTTTAATGACCATTTGAAATTATGACAGATCGTGAATGGGTGCTTTATGGTCCATAAAGAACTTCTGATCGTTGAAAATCCTTATCCCCCCCTTGCAGTCACATGACTGTATTTTGAGTGATTGGCAACTGGCTCAACTTTAAAATTGGTTGCAGCATCTTCCAGTCATGTGACTGATTTATGACTTTTGCTAATTTCAGGCATTTTTGCCAGTTTGTGGCAAAAAAGGTCCATTCATAAGAATAGATTTGCATTTATGATCTTAGTGTTCACTTCATGACTCCATATTCACTTAATGGCTGCAGTGATTTGGTTAACAAGTGCTGCTAAAATGGACATAAAATCGGGTCAGGTCACATGGGTGCCTCAATTTCCGATCGTAATGCTTATCAGAAATCCAGTCCCAATTGTGGTCACAAGTCAAGAATTATCCGTACTAGGCTCTAGTAGGGGGAGGCATTTTGTAGTGAATGGATTGGTACAGCTGACTTTCCTTATCTTTTCTACAATAATATTTGAGCTGTAATTCTAAGATCATTCTAGATTGGAAAACACTGTTATTATGAAGCAAATATTAGGGGAGTTTTGATTTGTGGTTAGATTTTCAAATTATATTTCCAATCTGTTTGGAAGTAGAAAATTGCAACAAAAAGTAAAATTTGCTGTGCAACTGTCAAATATCGCAAAGTATTAGTTTTGTTGTGAAATGGCTTGTTGTATAAATCTGTTGAATGCACATTAGAAGGTAATCATTAGGCCCAAAGAGCCTAATTTTAGGAAGTATTAGGGATTATGAGTATACTGTAGAAGACCAATGTGTCCTTCACTATTATGTGACTACAATGATTGATTGGCAGAAAAATTGTAGGACATCTTCTGGATGCATTTGAAAAACAGTTAGCAAAACTCCACTGAGATCTCCCCCCAGAGGGAGAGGAGCAGCAAGATTATATCTTCACTGTTTATATCTTCATCAGTGGTGGACACTGTTCCTGTGCCCCAGATGTTTTTGGATGTGATCAAGAGGCAGTGGGCCTCCCCTGGGGTGTACACTGGCCCTAGTGGGTTGACCGTATTTAATGTAGACCAAGACCTTTTAGACATTATTGAGGTGCCAAAGGTGGATGGTTCAGTGGTGGCTCTAGCATCCTCATCGGTCATCCCATTGGACGTGGAGGATGCATTGAAGGCGGAGGACCTGAAGGAGGAGATGGCGCTTCACAGGGCACATCAAGCCGATGCCTGGGCCATCAGAGCATCCACAACTGCGTCCTTTTTCACATGCGCCTCTCTGCGGTGGTTGATGCAGTTGCAGGGCAGAATTCCACCTGAGGATCTTAGGGTGCATCAGGATCTAAATAAGATAATAGCGGCAGCACAATTGACAGCAGATGCCACCCTCACTGCAGCCAAATTTTCATTCAGAGCCACTGCCTCTTCTGGTACAGCACGTAGGCTTCTCTGGCTACGGAATTGGCAAATGGACTTCAGGAACAAATGGAAGCTGACGTCAGCCCCCTTTAAGGGAGAGAGACTTTTTGGGGAGGCTCTGAATCTCTTTTTAATGGAGATCAGAGACAAGCAAAAAACCGTCCCCTTGCAGGGGAGGCGTTTTGATTACCAGCCTTCACCCTATTACAGGAGGCCCTCCTTCAGAAAGGAGGCTGGGGCAAGCTTATCCCAACAAAATACGCCCTTCTTCCAGAGATAATCTTCTCAGGCTGATAGACCGGCCTTTGCTGCCAGAGGCTGTCAGAGGCCAGAGGGCAAGAGGTCGTTCTGGGGCTCCAGTAGACCTTTTAGATGCAACAAGTGACACCAAAGTCATCTATCCCATAGGGGGTCATCTGCGTCTCTTCTGGCAGAAGTGGGAAGAGACCACGACAGATGCTTGGATCCTGACAACCTTACAGTCAGGGCTGTCCCTGGAGTTTCTTTCCTCCCACCCAAAAGCCTTTGTGTGCTGCCCCGTCTTCAGGGACCCGTCAAATAGGGCTCTTATGGAGTTGATGATCCAGTATCTGCTGGACATCCACACCATCCGGCCGGTTCCAGGGAACCAGAGGAGACAGGGGTTCTATTCAATTTCGTTTGTTATCCCAAAAATCTGATAGCATCCTCTTCCAGACCCCAGGTGGAGGAGGATCTGATAACAATCAGGATACTCCGAGAGCACGGGTTCTCGATAAACCTGGACAAATGTCAACTAGTCCTGTTGACTTGTCTCTTGCATTTGGGGGCAATCATAGAGACTTTGGCAGGGCAGGCCTTCTCCCAGGAGTGTCGGGACGGCATAAAGGCCATGATGTCACATATTCTGTCTTCCAGAGAGGCTCCTATCATCTTGCTGTCTCAACTTTTGGGCAAGATGATATTGTGCATTGGCATTGTTCCATGGGCCCGCTTCCATGCCTGGACCCTGCAGTGGTTCCTGCTCCCCTATCAGAGAGCAGCCAGGGGCAACTCAGCGATGAGGGTTCAAGTGCCTTTGGCAGTACTTCGCTTGTTCCATTGATGGCAGTCTATTGTATGCCTCCCCCCCTTCCCCTGATCCCAGGGACAATCAAAAAGGTACTGATGGAGAGGGCGGAGGTTTTGTTGGTAGCCCCTTACTGGCCCAGGTGACCTTGGTTTGCCGATCTGGTAGGCTTGTTGGTCACCAGACCTTGGAGAATTCCCCCAAACAGTCTCCCTCAGCCAGGGTCCAATCGAGCATCTGGAGCCAGAATGGTTCCAGTTGACCGTCTGCCACTTGTGTGGGGGTCCTGATATGGGAGAAGTTTTCCAGAAAAGTCATCCAGATGATCCAGGTGGCCAGACGACCTTCCATGACTAGAATATATGATGCCTTGTGGAAGATTTTCTGTGGTTGGTGTGCCAGCCACCGATTGGAGCCCACTTCAGTGTTGGTGGCAGATGTGTTGGAGTTTCTGCAAGATGGTTTGGACAGAGGTCTCTCACCCAATACCTTAAAGAGACAGGTGGCCGCTTTGGCCTTAGTGCTTTCATTCGAGGACTCAAATACTCTTGCCCAACACCCTAAGGTGAGAGCCTTCAGGGAGCCACGAATTTGAAGCCACCGGTGGTTCACCGTTAACCCCACCTGGGACTTGCCAAAGGTCTTGCAGACACTGACTTCTTCTCCATTTGAACCTTTGCGGAAAGTCAGCTTGTGTCTACTCACGTGCAAGGTGTCATTACACCGGCCAGACGGCCTTATCAGTCAGAAAGGACCTTTGTGTTTTTCATGCAGACAGGTTGGACCCTACCTTTCTGCCCAAGGTGAACTTCTTATTCCATCGTTCACAGGAGCTGATTTTGTCTGACTTTAGCCCAGAGCCTAACCATGCTCTGGAGAGGAAATGGCACACCTTGGACATTAGGAGGGCCCTCCGCATTTACATCAAGCGAACCTCTTCCTTCAGGAAGACTAAATCCCTGTTCATCTCCTTTCAGCTGTCAACTTTGGGCCACAGGGTGATACCTTCCACCGTGGGTCACTGGCTCAGAGCCTGTATTGCTAAAGCCTATGAGTTGCAGGCTCTTTCTGTGCCCAGGAAAATTATCGCACACTCAACTAGAAGTGCAGTGACTACTGCGGCCTGGGCAACACAGGCATCGGTTCTAGACATTTGTCAAGCTGCAACGTGGTCATCTGCGACCCTGTTCATCAGACATTATCAGATTGACTCTTTTGCCTCGGCAGAGGCAGCCTTTGGCAGGCGAGTCCTGCAGGGCGTACATGTAGAGGCGGGGACCTCAGACCAGACCAGTTCCCACCCGTAGGACAGCCAACAGCCAGCTTTGGTATATCCCAGCCTGTATTCTCCCTTCAGCTCAGTGGAGAAGGGGCGTTGATCCTACCAGACACACCGCTTCTCAGGGAGAATCCAGTCCTACCCTGAAGTCTGTCTGGTCAGAGTCAGGAGAGGGATTTTCATTGAGAGGACTACCTTTCAGAGGACGATGGACAGCGGAATTCACTTCGACTTCGTTCAGAACTGGAGACCATTACCAGGGGGCGTGTCCTCAGATTTCAGTTTGGTCTGTAGAGCTACAAGGCTTGAGACAACCCAGCCTGGATTCTCCTTTTGACTCCCTGAGAAGCGGCGTGTCAGGTAGGGCCAACGCTCCTTTTATGAAGGATTAGGGATTATGAGTATACTGTAGAAGACCAATGTGTCCTTCACTATTATGTGACTACAATGATTGATTGGCAGAAAAATTGTAGGACATCTTCTGGATGCATTTGAAAAATAGTTAGCAAAACTGGACATAGGCACTTTCATTGCCCCAAAATAGGCAATCAAGTGCATAGAAACAGGCCTTACTGAAATTTATATTAGATGTTATGACAATGTAATCAAAATAACTCTCCTTATTCCAAGACAACTTTATCTAGTTTGGCCCTTTATCCAGATACTGACAGTTGTATAGATTACAACTCTCATGACCTTCAGAGAGATGTCTCAGAATGATGGGAATTGTCCAGGTTGGGGAGAGTTTCCTAAGATATCCAAAGTTCAAGTATGAAAAGGGCAATATTTGCTGCAGATATATTTCTTGTGTGGGATAATATAGAATTGGTTTGACCGATGTCAGTGTTCTTTTCTGATGCCTGGATAAAATATGCCAAACATCTGGATTTCCCTGCTGGGAACTTTTTAAGCAGGAGAAACGGGTGTTTGAAACATGCCCTTGTGTGTGGATTGGAGAAGGCTTTTTCTGCTTTGCATTATATGTGAGTCACGCTATCTTCAGTGCTAATTCTTTCATGAATAAGATCCATAGGCTGGCCTCTGTTATCAAGGTCTTCCTTCCCAGCTATTAAACTTATATAATTAATTTGAATATTGATTTAGTTAGATAGTTCCAATCAAGGCACCAGAAGCTTATTAAAGTATATAATATAAGCTGAAAAGAAGTTGTTAATATTAGAGAACACTGTGTGGGTCTCCCACAATGGGGGGGGGGGGTTGGTCCTCCAATCTATCCTCAGTCTGAAATTTTCTCTTGATGGAAATGACTGTACATCTGGAGTTCAATTTGACCCTCAGGTCAATTCTCCTTTTACTGAAATAAATCAAAATCAGACTCTTGATTTCAGAGAATATCAGTGCTGAAAATCTTCCTTCCAGCCACCTTCCACTCTCTGCTATTGTAATGCTTGTTGACATTATTGTATCAAGGTAAATAAAATCTTGAGTAAATATATTATTAATATGTTAATTAATTAGATTATGGTTTCTCAATTAGTTTTTACATTTCATTCCGCTCAGCTTTTTTCTTTTTTGTATCCATCATGTGAAATCAACCTACTACCAATTGCTCTTTAAATTTGTCTTTGCAGTTTTATATACAAACAACTGGAGTGGTGGGGCTGGAGAAGAGGGAGAGAAACTTGGCTTTGTTTTTGAACAGCACTATCCTGAAAGCATGACTTATCCTGGTCCAAATTCTTCCACAGTCAAAATACCTTTTCTGCTTTAAAATTGGGACTTATACCATATCAGAACAGTATACACACACACACACACACACACACACACACACACAATATTTCTTAAGCATTTTGGAAAGAGTCTCTTCTGCCTGATTAGAAACAGTTAACGCTAGAAAACATACCTGTTTTAATACTATTATGGTGTACTTAATTTTCTTTTAATGTTTTTGCTACACTCATAAAAGCTTGTTGCTTTCTGGCCTTCTCTTTTATTTCTGTGGGTTTTTTAAAGATAGAGGCTAATTTGATTTGTTCTGATATGTCTCACATATCTAATTGCTGCTGTTGAGAATGATTAATGTCCAGCTGAAGAGTTTCCACATCTATAAATGAAAATTGAAAACAGATGTTACTTTGATGAAAGTGTCTTCCAGCCCTCATCAGCAGTGGCTGACAGCACTGGCTGCTGAGATATAGCTATCTGTCAATAGATAGATATTTGGTGCCAGATACAGTTCATACACATACTGACAGAGAGCCAAGATAACAATTTATGATAATTTCATCCAGTTTATAAATATACAGATATAGATTCTTGTGGCCATACTATTGGTGGGCTTTGATAGTGATGGACTGCCAAAAATAAACAAAACCAATTTATTTTATGATTCTTGATATCTTTCTCTAGAATATTGTCTTCTATTGTCTGTATTGTCTCATATTTATCTCCCATTCATTAATTCACTGCTGTTACAAAAAAGAAAAAAGCACATTTAAAGTTAAGAGTGGATAATAAAGTTGGGAACACTTGTAATTCTTGATGACTTTAAGAGTTAAATACATGTTTAGCTTCCTCCTACTGAAGTTAAGGGACAATAAAAAGAATTGTATTTGACAAAGTGATGCCCACTGCCTAATTCATCAGTGCCCTACTCAGGAAATAATGCCTGAAAATGGGCAATATGATCCTTCCCACCTTCTCTTTTGCTTAATTCTAAACAGGAATTAATTATCTCCTAAACAGGAAAATGACAGTATTTTAATTCTAAAAAAAAGAATAACGATAAATATCATTAGGAAGAAATATATGCTATGCTTTTTTTCTCTTTCACTCTCCCACAAGGAAAGCAATTCCTTTGCTTATGTTTTTTTTAACTGTTCATGCAGCTGATCACAAGCAGAAGCTGACATTTTGCAGTCAACTTAAATCATGCAGTTTTTGGACAGTTGCAGTTTTTTATATGGTTTTCACCTAGTTGCATTGGCAGAGAGAGTAGCATAAGCATTAATAGATGGCTGCTTTAAGAGCAATATAGCATGGATCTTTTAAAAGTTTATATATGTATATTGGCCGGCATGGTAGAGAATGTAGCAAAGCTTCTGTACTTAGAACCTATACTTAGGCAAGCCACATGGGGAGCTATTTTACACAATATAACTGCAATAGGAAGATTGGATACTTTTAGGATAGCTTCCTAGGTATTAGTAATGAAATGTATTTACAGGTAATTGACAAGTGAGAAAATTTAAAAAATTACATTTTGAAAATTTTACATTGGAAAGTTTAATCATGTTTTTTGGTCTTAAGCTTCCTGATTTAGCTTAAATATAACTAGTTGTTTTATACAACTGGAATGCACAGACATTTAAAGATACTTGGAATACTGCATCCAGTTTTGGTTGCCACAATGTAAAAAAGATATTGAGACTCTAGAAAGAGTGCAGAGAAGAGCAACAAAGATGATTAGGGGACTGGAGGCTAAAACCTATGAAGAATGGTTGCGGGAACTGGGTATGTCTAGTTTAATGAAAAGAAGGACTCAGGGCGACATGATAGCAGTGTTCCAATATCTCAGGGGCTGCCACAAAGAAGAGGGAGTCAAGCTATTCTCCAGAGCACCTGAGGGCAGGACAAGAAGCAGTGGGTGGAAACTGATCAAGGGGAGAAGCAACTTAGAACTAAGGAGAAATTTCCTGACAGAACAATTAAATCACTGGAACAATTTGCCTCCAGAAGTTGTGAATGTTCCAACACTGGAACTTTTTAAAAAGATGTTGGATAACCATTTGTCTGAAGTGGTGTAGAGTTTCCTACCTAGGCAGAGGGTTGGACTAGAAGACCTCCAAGGTCCCTTCCAACTCTGTTATTCTATTCTGTATTATTCCTGGTGAATGGCTGGGAAAGTGCTGAAAAGCTAGTGTTTCTGAACTGAAGTTTAGGTAAAGAAGTTTCTCTTGTTTTATTTAATTTAGAGGAAATGGCTCCATGAAATCTCGGGATTCAGGAGTCTAAAATCTCATCTCAATCTTTTATTCCACAGATTGCCTCTTTCTTAAGATTTCTTAAGCCTTCTTTGGGGCTTTGACTGTGAGTCTGGGGGCAGTGAAGCTACATGGTATATCTTATGAGGCAGCCCGTGGGACAGAGAACAAGATCAGACTGGCTGCCTTTCTTGTTACAGCCAAGACGGAGGAAAATCCTCTGCTTTTTAGCATGATGTCATTTTATCCAGTGGGTGGGAGCTGTTAATACCTGCATTGAAATCTTTCTTAGGCGTTCCTTGTAATGTTGCTTGAGGCAAATGCTGAAAAATGCTAAATGAATAATATTGAAATGCAGACTTGGAGGCTTACTGGAATGTGTAGAAAAATCTGCTTGATTTCTGACCCAGAAACAACTATAGGTATATAAATCCATATTCATATTCTTACACAGTTCATATATAGTTTCAAATTATTTATTAGTAACATTTATTGCTATGGTGGGAGCAGTGAGTATGCTATTGCATCTGCATAGGCTAATTATTCTGACATATTGAGCAGCTGCTGTTAGGGTATGGGTTTGAATTTTTCAAAATGCAAATCAGTTACAGTTTCTTTGTTTCAAATGAGGTTTTAAAATTTTCTCATATTTAAATTTAATAAATTCATTATATAGATAAATGTGGATATACGTATATATGTGTATAACATATCCAGAGATATATACAAATAATAATCATAGCAAATGCATAATGTTCATTTTTCAGTGTTAATAGATCAAATAGCTGCTCTTTGAATCTTGCCCTGAATTGATTAAGATTTCTCCTTGTTTTCCCCATATGTGAAAGGGCATGTGTGAAGCAAATGGAAGTGGGCTGATTTGGATTAGAATTTCCTGAGAATTTCTACAAGTTGTATTCTTTTTTTCCCTTTCTGCTTCAAATGAAATAGAGGCAAATGATTTAAACTTGAGAGAATTTCTTATTTAGTACTTCAAGAGCTCCTAGAAGAGAACAGCAGAAGAAAGAGACTGGCAAAATCTATTGGCAGATTTGGCCTATTAAACTGCAATTAAATCTTGGGGATTTTCTGGAATGGGCAAAACCACTTAGATGTAGTGCTGACTCAGTGTTCAAGGTATGTAGCAATATAATGCCACATGGCACCTTGGAGAAACAGCTGGAAAATATAAATAGATTTCCAGTGTCAAAATACTGAGAACTTGTTTTGCAATTCTGTATTACTAAGTGATAGTAAAATTCATAGCAGAATGTATTTTCCTTTTTTATAAAGAAAAGAGTGATCTACTTTATTTTTTTAAAACTAAGCATAATCTTGAGTCAGATTTTCAGAGTGCTAGGTTGTGATTCCAAACTCTGCGTTATCTCTGTACGTACTACACACTTCCATCAAAAGTTTGTATTTAGGGGATATCCTCAAAGGGAAATTTATCAGGCAGTTGCAAGTATAGTGTTGACATGCATATGTAAAGTAGCTATCGTAGGACAACAGTGGAGCAACTGGTAATATTGGACTGTGCACTTAATGGTTTTAAGTGTAAGTAGAGAGAGAAGAGTGAGTGAAAGAGAGGAACAGAGTGTGAGTATGTGAGTAGAGAAGAATGTGTGAGTGAGAGAGAGAGGAACAGAGAGGAGAGGATTTAGACAGACATATGCATTATTTAAGTTGGGAAACACATGTAAATTCTTGTTTTTCCTTGCATACCAAATACAAAAACCGTAACAGCCATATTTACCAACTTAGATTTAAAAAATAAATATTTTAGGTGAAATAGCTGGTTTACATTTTAAAGTCAAGTCATAGCACAGTCTTGATTATTAGACTGCAATTTTTTTTGTTTCTTCAATGCTTATTTAATACATTTACATAGGAATAAGTTCCCTTATATTACAAAAATACAATATATTTAAATATGAAGCTAATAAAATGAACTTCCATAATAGAATGTCTGGTTGCTTGTCAGGACTATGCATATAAATAAATATGATTGGTCAAATGATCCACATACTTATACTGGCTAACATACAGCATATTGGCTGTTAACCTTTATTATTGTCAAATTCAGTGTGGTTGCTAGGGCCTCCAATCACTGCAGCAGAGTTATCATGGGAATACATTATATTATCTAGTGCTGGTTTAAATATACTACTCATTGTAAGTCCTCAACTGTATTCCTACAGTATGCTTAACTAAGACATCTATCACTTTAGCAGCTGCATTTATACACACATTATGCCTGGTTAGGTTTGACTTGTTAATTTCTTATGGCTTAATGTGATATGTGGTTAGTATACAATTTTGCATATTTTGCAACCACAGAAAAGGGTTAAATTCAGTCTGTGAGAACAGCCATTGAATGATTGACCATAGAACAAAGGAACTTGTCAGCGTCTTTGTCCATCTAGCCTGGTATTGCCCCTTTAACTGCCAGCAGCTGTCCTGGGCTTTTAGCTCTTTCCCTTCACTTAGTTCCTAATATTTCTAAATGGAGATGTGCAAGACCGAAATGGAAATTTCTATGACAAAAATGGTTGATGTGGATTTTATAGAAATATTGGCCCAAATGGCCTGTGGTAACGATGTGATACAGAAAAAACAAGATTAAAATTAATATAAACAAAGCATAGTTATTTGTTTTCCATTTCAGGTCTTGGCAGATTTTAGAACTACAAAATTGTGACTGTAAATTCCAGCAGTGACCAAGCCTCAAAATTGTTAGGATCAACTATTCTTATTAACAAATTCTGAATTTTAACCAGGCCTATATAATGGTGAGATAATTATGCTGGTAACTGGGAGTGAAGAATAAAGGTGTGGAGAGAAGGGTCATCAAAAGCTAGAGCCCCAGGGAAGCTGATTAATCTGGTTTACTTATAGGGCTTCTTCATTTTGTGCTTAGGCCTCAGGCTCTCCTTTTCTTGACCTGGGGGAAAGATTGGGTTGACACCTGAATAAAAGAAGGGATGCTTTCTCACACTTCAAAGTCAGCCATCCCCAGGCAAATTATACAGCTACTTTACACTGATATTCTTTGATATTCGAATGTATTTGCTTTTTCATAAATATGAAGGAGTTACTCAATGGTTCCTGGACATTCATTTCTGAAAAAATATGAAATGATTGTCCATTGCCTAGATCTTTTGAACAAATTCTTTCAGCGTGTTTATCAAGGAACAGTTTTTAAATTCATCACATAAATCCACACGCAACATCTGTTTTTCTTGCAGAGAAGGACTTGTTGATTAGGATTAAATGTTGAGGGACATGAATGTGTGGCTCATAAACTCAATGGGAGTTTATTTGACATTTGATAAAATCTCTATAAATTTCTAGCCAATGAATAATCCTGACCAACAGTATCTCTTTTTTCCAAGGAAATAGCAATTGTATTTATCTTCTTTCTCTAATTTCTCCTCCTTGACCATAGTGGTATCATCCTCAGCTGTAATCCAAAAGTTCTCTTCTTCTAATTTCTGTTACTGTTCCATCATCCCTTTGGCATTTTATTCATGGAATATTGTGCAAAATTCTTTGTTGGGATGTACTGTTCTTCACTTTCTGCCAAAGGTGTTGTAGGAAGACGTTTGCCCTGTAGCTGTCTATTTCTGTTTAAAAAAGAAAAAGTTGTATTAAGCAAATAAACGAAGGCAATGTGGGTTATAATTCTGACTTCCTTTCTTTAAATAGAAACTTAGTCATTTAGTTCAAATGAGGATTAAATCTCTAATTGCAAGGCAGAGAAAATTATGAAGTAATAATAAGTTTTCCACATAATGCTGGATTCATCTTATAGGTACTTAATAGAACCTCTGGGGAGACAATGTACGTTTGAGAAAATGGCAGTCAAAGAATTAAAATGTCATGATTTGTATGTCTGTTTGGATTCATTGAAAAATCTGATCATGGATTTCCATGGCTTGAACAAGATGGCATACTTGCATAATTGATGATGAGTGTTATCAGAAAAAATGTGGTAGTCTCACATGTAGAAGAATACATTCATGACTCAGAGAACTGCTACACTCAGCATTAAATTACATCCAACTTGGGGCTGTCTCATTTGAATATTCTCCCGTTTCTTCTAAATACAATATGAAATATGTTGCTTGTGCTAACCAGCATGTCAGATAGAAGGCTAGCCTAGATGGATTCTTTGACATGCTAGCCTTGGGTATGCAGGAAACATTTACATTTTCATTCCTATAATAATTGAAGTGTGAACTGGAGTGTAGTGCAAAATAGTTTAGTTATCAGATGCTGTTGTTTGTGATGTGTTTCAGTTTTTTGTGAAGCTTTGTGAAAAAAAATAGCTTATTGAGACTTAAAGCTTTTACCTTCAAATGTTCAATGAGTGAAAGCTAGAAAATGCATATTAATAGAGGGTAAGAACAATAGGCTCAAGTATGGAAGGCCAATAAGAATACCACTAGCATGAGACAAAACTGGGACATGATACTAACAGTAAATTCAGGTGATATGCATAAATAGTGATAAGCTAGCTAGTCAGAAGTAATAACTACTTTCAAATAATACCTCTTGTAAATACTTCATACATGTAGAAAAGCTCCATTACAGTAAATTAAACCATTGGTCCATAAAGTTCAAACAATGAAGCTATTCCAGATGATAATAGATAGGCAGATTTCAGGGTTGTGGGATCAACTGTATAATTTCTAGGATCTCAAGATTCATCAATTTGAACATAATGCACATGATTTACATTTATAAGTAAGGAATTCTAAATGCAGTAATTAACCTTGGGTACCAAAAGTAAGCAAGCTATTTTAACACAAAAGCCTATTAGTGTCTCCTGAGCTTTCCTCACTTTGACCAAATAATTGGGGTAGGAGAGGGGCAGAGTTTCGTTACTGTTGTGGCAGTTTCCAAGAGGAAAGACCCTCTCCCATTCTGTTCTATTTCAGGACTTTGGAGATTGTTGAGTAGCATTGCTGTTTCTGTGATATGTAAATTATAAAACACACAATTCAGCAGTAGTATTAAAGCACTTATTAAGAGTCCTTGGTGGTGCAGGCTGTTAAACACCTAGCACTTAAGTTCCAGCTGCCTGCAATTACTGCAGGCTCGAATCCCGCCAGGCTCAAGGTTGGCTCAGCCTTCCATCCTCTCGGGGTAGGTAAATTGAGGACCCAAGATTGTTGGGGGCAATAAGCTGACTTTGTAAAAATGCCGCTTAGTAATAAGCAGGCATATACAATGGAATGAAGGCTATTGCTGAGCGCATTGGGTTGTGCTCCAAAAATTGTAAGCCGCCTGAGTCTTTGGAGAAGGGCGGCATATAAATGTAATAAAAAAATAATAAAAAAAATTTCTTTGCTTGTTTACTCTTACAGATACATAATAGAATAAAACTTTTTCTATTAAAGACATATCGCATCAACGACAACTTTGTTTCAACTTTAAAACTATCAGTAGGATATCTGTCAATAACAGCAGAACTCAACATTCTTACCTGGCCCACAAATATAGGTCACATTCCATGATCAATTCAGTTACATGATGAGGTTCTAAAGAAATCACTTCCTCTGGTTGTTACCCTTCCCCTTGCAGATAACCTGGCTGAAGGGAAGGATAGCTAAGTTTTTCTGCCAGACAGTATTGTTTGTCTATCTGGTAAAGCCTTTTTAGCACTGTAATAGTGGGAAATTGGCCAAAGTTGTAATGTAATAATAAAGGGGAGAACATGTGGGTGGCCATTTCTTTATGGAAATATACATAAGGCCAGATAAAATGTTCTGATAAACACGTGGCTATTCACAAAAACAGCAGCTGTGCATACCTCTCTTACCCCCCTCTATAATAGTTAATAGCATTTAGCTGCATTCTATGTTGTGACATTATTTGGTGTGTGCGTGTTAGTGGAATATAAAATCCAAAGCACATTCATGACAAAGAGTCAGTAGTGTATCCTTCTAAGTCTTTCACATAGAGAAAAGGGTGTGACAAAGGATGAATACACATGTCATTTTCCAAGGGGAATTTCTTACAAAAGTGTGAACAGTTGCTCCTATAAAGTGTGAACTATCACCTAACCCACCCATTTCACAGCCTTAGATCTTATAACAATATTAATTGGGCCAGTTGACAAGTGTGAACCTGCCTTTCTTCGTCCATGTCTTCATGTAGGTAGGTGTGATTGATAAAGGGTGCACATGGTTTTGCAAAATAGCCTTTGCACTACCAAATCAAAAAGTCCATGTCTATCTGATTTAATTCTTTTATTTGCATATTTGTCTGGGACAGAAAAGGATTCCTCCAATTAAGAAGTCTTTGCTGTTTTTGATGCACCTTGGGAGACACAAACTATTGAATTATTTTTACCTCACAGGACAACAGTTGAAAATCCCATTCTTAGATTATATAATATTGGGGGAAGAATCCAACTGTAACTCTCTACTCCCACTTCTAATGCATAGTCATACGCATGATTACAGGTGTGTTTCAGATATGGTGGGGAAAACTGGTAGCAGTTGTCAGATGGACAACTCTGCACTTATTCATGGTTCAAAAGAAGATCAGTTATTCTTTCTCACAATGAGATCTGTATCCACAGATTTTGAAAGGCTTGTTGGTAGGTCATTCTTTATATTTAATTGCTGTTACTTTTCAAATGTTTTATAAGAAATATATAAACCATAATTCAAGTATTGGTTCTATTTGTTTTTATTCTTGCTAGTCTTGTTTTTTTTATAACTAAATCTTGTATATAGGGCATATCATTAAATTTTGGGGTGGGAGACAGTTTCTTATAATCCTTTTTATTGAAGTTTTTATTGCATGTCATCTAGATATTTGCGGAGAAGTTTGGTATGCCAGATATTTAATATTCCATCATGGCTGATAGAAGAGAGTCAACACATTCCCTCTCTTGTTTTGCAGTACTATCTTCCATCCTTTTCCTGGTGATCTTGAATTTTAGATGACAGGCTGATACGTTTTGCAATTCTGAGTTGAAAGGCAAATGCAAATAATAGTTTGATGATTTTGATGCAATGGCAAACTGTAATTTGTCACAAATGAAAAGGTACAGGAAGATACAAGGAGAGAAAGTACATGAATTCAAGCTCATTCATGCTATGTCAAAACATGGCTAAATGTCACATCTTAAATGAGCTGCATTCTTTCTCATATTGATTTTCAAAACATTAAATACTGTAGGTTTTTTTCTTCATCCTCCCCCCAGGTGCTACACTCTTAGAAGTGAGAATTTTAAAAGGTATATGAGAGAGAATGAGCTGCATTGCTTTTTTTCTTCAGTCCCTTCACCTGTTGCAAATCTGACTATTTATGATGAGCTAGGTGCCCATATTAGGCATTTTATGATCAGTCTAAGTTTCCTAGCAGGTATTTTTTTATATATAATACCACTTTTGATACGTATGCCCTGTCTAAATATAATGATGGCTCTGGCAGACATGTCTATATTATGCAAATATAGTTGTAATTACATACAGTAAATAAATCATTTGAACATCCTACAAACATATGAAGATGATTCCATTTAGGATGGGACATTCATTCAGGTGGTTTGATAAAGTAATACTTTTTGGGGATAATAAACCTCACAAATATAAGTGTCAGCTTTGAAATCCAGCTGCCAACATAATGGGAAGGGGGGTGGAGGAGTTGACAAGTTCAAGGTTATTCTGTATGTCATACTAAGAAATTCCAGTTGCAGTTAATTGGTTCTTGTGATTTGTGAAGTGTAGAAATGGGAGGAGAAAAAGGTGGATTCTGTGTAGTGCGGGAAAATTCTTTCACTTTGGAAAATGCCTTAGACGTACCAGATCTGTTTCTAATAAATCAATTGGAGAGAATATGTCTCGGAGTGATTTGATATCCTGGATACTTTCTGGATGCCTTACAATAAGTTTATTTATTTATCACATTTCTACACCATCCATCTTACCTAAGTAACTCTGAGTGAGTACAATAAAAGTTCATGCATATTTAGTATTAATAGTACTAAGGCATTGATTGTATCTGTAAATATTCAAACACTGGGAAAAATTCCTTCACCTTCCCCCTCATTAGCTCTGTTCTATGTTGTTTTTGCAGATTTAGGAATGAAGTAGTCAGGGGGAGCTGTTCCACAACAAATGTAGCTGAAATTCACATATATTTTGGAAGCAAAACCCTAAAAACCTATTTCTACAGCGTTCATTATTAAGATATTCATTCTTATAAGAGCATGCTAAATAATTAAGGTGAAGGAGTGGGACTATGTAAATAAATGCAGGAATATATTTAAATAATGAAGAACATTTTTAATTTGCTCATGTAAAATAATAGCGGGCTGGTGGCAGCTTAAACCTTCAAATTTATTAAACTGTTCTTTCCATTCCCATTGCAAAGGAGCAAGACTGCATTGTTTTCTTAACAGTAAAAACTTGTAGCAACTTCAACAATTTCCCCTTTTATTAAAAAAATGGAGTCAGTTATGCTCTGAAGTTGCTTTTTGAACCAGTTCTGTAAATCTTGCTGGTGATCCCTTGTGCCCGTTTTGGGGTGTGCTTGTATTGTTGAGCAGGAGGCTGGAATAGAATACCATCATCCCTTCCAGCTCTATTCTGATTCTGTGTGTGAGTTCATGTTCTGTCCCCTTTATTTTTGATGGAAAGCTTATAGTTCATTTATTTCAAAATATGGGGAAAAGACATGAGAACTCATTCTTCATTAAATTCTTTCTAAAAAAAATTAGAAAATATTGTGCTTATTTCTTGCCATATCCATAATTACATATATGCTACTTTTCCAACGAAGTTTCTAGGTATCTTACTCTCCAGCTTGTAATCAAAAAGTATCAACAGCGTAAAGGTTTGACCAGCAAGTTAAAATGATAGGAAAAAAGCATATTGTTTTAAATAAAAAGGGTCAGAAACATTCTCTAGAGAAGGAGTGCTTTATTCTCTTCAAATCTCCAATACCTAGAGACCTTCCAGTTACTGAAATGAATGAGATAGTTCTTGTTCTTGCAAAATTCTGCTTAAGTCTCTTCTCGTGTAACTCCTACTGAACCAGAGTAGATATATTCTGAGCAAAAGGAAATAATGAAGAAACCCATAGAGGAAATGGGGTTGCCCCTGTATTGCATTATATTGAGTCCGGTCCTAAAATTGAATTCCTGCTGTAACCATGATAGCCCTTCTCCCAGAAAAGTGTCCAGGAAAGGACTTGGGGGAGGGGAGGTGCAAAAGAGGCAGAAAATATATGACCATTTAAACATAGATTTCAAACAATCTGTGTATTGACAGCAATCAGAATTCTCGGGCCATTGAAACTTCCCCTGTAGTTGAACTGGGAAAGGTAAACCAGCTTCAGTGCTCTGTGCGCCGTAATTGCAATAATTCAATTTAGCTATTTAACCTGTAATTCAGTGGTATTTATTAAAGAGCATAGGAGAAATTGAGGCCATTAGGAGCCAGAGATGAATACATTGAAATGAAAATGAACACTTCTAACTGCTAGTTGACCTTCGTTTTGTAGCAGTTTTTATTAGAGTGGTCATGGTAATTACTGGGATGTGAATCATGAAGAAAAGTGAATAATTCCGTAATGAACATTTTTATTCATTATCTCACATTTTCAGAAAGTGGGAAAGTCTCTTGTAAGAGGACTGGCAGACGCTCTCCCCTTTTGTTTGTTTTTCGACAAATAATGGTTTGTGGACAATAGCCCAGTGCAAAACATCCTTCCACTGGGCGAATTTGTGTCATACTAAATTGATGGGCCTGTGGTGTTCAATATGCAGCATACCAACTTTCATAGTGCACTCAGGGAGACATAGCTGTTTGCAAATTGAACAAGAAAAGTACCAGCAAACAGAAGGCAGGCAAGTTGCACAGATTCAAAGACAGACTGTGCAATGTTTATTAAAACAAGTTTCTCATGTTACAAGATTTAGATGTATCCAGTACATGGGGGAATGGATCTGCAGAGATGAATCCCATCAGTGTTTTATTTTCACTCTGGTGTCCTTTATTGAGTAAAGTGAAATATTTATGGTAATTAACACATAGGTAAGCAGCTGCCTTTACTTCAGTTAGGAACTGTTTGAATTAAAAAAAAACACTCAGCAGTAGAGTGCATTGGTACAAAGCAGTTGTGGAATATTCTGAATGCTTCTTAGAGGGCAAATGAACAAAAATTTCTTCTTTCTTCATCAAAGGGACCCTGATATAGTAACATAAGAGTAGTACTGAAAAAACAGCAATAATCTGAAAATGATAATGAATGTAGGGGTTAAAATAGAACTCATTTTTTCTGCTGAGGTAATTTCCTCAGAATAATGTAAGACGTAAATATTGAGGACTAAGTTTAGCTTTTTATATATTAAAAATAAGGCTCACTGAACTACTAGTAATGTCAGGTATACTATGTAACTGACAAAAGCAACATAACACAGAGTAATGTGGTATAAAGGCTGTTTTATGCTCCCCCAAAGTATATGTTCTCCAAAGAGCACCAGGAACATTCTAATTCAGGGCTGCAAAAACAAATGACCACTAAGTGGCATGAAAGCCCTCTGTGCTGCCAGCTAGTGGTTTCCTGATTTTACAACTCAGAAATCGTTAATGGTCAGACATCAGGAATCTAAAGAGACAAATTTCTTAAAAGGCTACTAAAGTAAAGTCTCCTGGACTTAATGGCTCCAAATAGAAGCCATGCCCTGGGGCACTTTTGCTTAACTTTGTTTGAGGCCTTGGTTTTTGGTGGCAGCACCAGTCCTTTGGAAAAGCCTGCCAGGGGCATCAGGCTGTGATCCACTTTGAGTGCTTTCTAGAAGTAGCTCAAAATTGAGATCTTTTGGAGAAAGTGTTTGGACCATGATACCATCCCACCTGGGTTTTTAGATTGATTTTATTCACTTTTTTTGCATTATGTCCTTTATTTTAATTGGATTGTAAATGATTTAACTGTATAATTTATTTTGGGGAATCACTGAGAGAGTCTTTTGGAATTATGATCATGTACAAGCTCAACTCCTTAAAGTCAAGGACATGTTTATACATTTTCTTAGCAATTGTACAAAAGTTGGTTACTGTTGCCTTCTTCAGGAATATTTTTTCACTTCCCAATCTGGACTATAGCCCTGTTTTTTTTTTGTGGCAGACTCCCACCCAGTTAATAATGAGGCTTGATTCTTCTTAGGATCAGATGCTTGATAGTATCATAGATCCATTCAGCAAGCAAAAGTATTGGGTATTTTAGAATAAAAGACACACAGCGATAAATGTCTTTCTTCATGAATAATGGCCTGAAGGAAAATAAGGACTAGGACATCTAGGCAAAGATGTTTGAAATCTACATGATACCACAGGTACTGGAGATGAAAGCCTATTTTAAATCCTAGAATCCCAAAATACTGTATATATTTGACATTACTTGGGGTTTGCCAGGTCAAGATAGACTCCACTTTCATAGAATCCATCTGAATGCTTCTGAAGAAATGGTATAATCAGATAGTCCAGGGCAAGATCAGTGGGACATTTCTCTAGCTTAGCATACTACTTGTGCATTCAAAGTTATGTCATAACATTCCTGATACATTCACTGTAGATTTTTAAATCAGGACCAGGGGAGACAGGAGAGCAGCCTTCCAATATTTGAGGGGCTACCACAGGGAGGAAGGGGTCAAGCTATTTTCTAAAGCACCTGTAGGCCAGACAAGGAATAATGGATGAAAACTGCACAAGGAGAGATTCAACCTGGAAATAAGGAGAAACTTTCTGAAAGTGAGAACAATCAACCAATGGAACAGCTTGCCCTCGGAAGTTATGGGACTGCCATCACTTGAGACTTTCAAGAAGAGACTCCCATCTGTCAGAAATGGTGTAGGGTCTCCCACTTGGGCGGGGGGTTGGACTAGATGACCTACAAGGTCCCTTCCAATTCTGATTATCTGTTACTAAAACAAATGTCTGAACAAATCACTTTAACTACATAAATAGATCACTGCATTGTACTGGTAGTCCTTGCTTATTGTCCATTCATTTAAAGACTGTTTACAGTTATGATGGTGCTGAAAAAAGTGACTTACAACCAATCCTTACACTTAAGATTATTGCCGTGTTCCTGTAGTCACATGATCATGATTTGGATGTTTGGCAACTTTCAAATGCTACAATGGTTGCAGTATTCCATGGCTACATGATTGCCATTTGCAACCTTTCTAGTTGGCAGGAGGTCTCAAAATCATGGTTATGTGATTTTTGCTTAATGACCATGGATGATTTGTTTAACAACTACAATCAGGACTGTTGGAACTGACATTGCTAAGAAGAGCAGTCACATTATATTTTACTTAATGACTCTTTTGCTTAGCAATGTAGTTGTTGGTTCCAATTAGAGTCATTAAGTAAGGACTACCTGTGCACCAATTGGTTATACTTTGGCACAGTCTTCAAATTTCTTGATCAGCTTGTGCCACTTTTGGCAGAGTTATCAAAACAATTTTTAGCTTCTGCATAAAATTGACACAGTTGCTCATCATAGGATCATTATAATCTGTGGGTTTATCTGATAAGAATTGGCAACCCTATCTGCTAAGAGTCTAAGGACAAAATGCCACTTGAGCACAATCTGTGGAAAACTGAGCAGATCTCAAGGAAATGTGTGATGTACACTGAATGAAAAAAGTTGTGAATTTAGTGTGGAAATCTTTAATACTTGTTTAGTAATGAGCCAGAAGAGTAAAGTAACATAATCAGAGGTACTGTCAGGTCAGCCACTTGATTGCTTGCTGTTCTTGACCACTTAGCTGGTCATTTGAGAAATAGCATTAGCCAGTTGACTGACCTGCATATCTACCTATTACTCTCGTTGAAAATAACATTGCTGATCTGTTCATTGTGTTCCTAAAAGGTTGGTTGCCATGATCTAAGTCAAGAATGCAAAGCAACATAGCCTTCCTTAAAAGAGCCATCCTGGTACTAATGGTAGTTCTGTAAAAAGAAATCAAAATTTTCAAAAAGTCTTTAAGAAAATGTATTGAAAAGGCAAGGGATGACATTCCAGAAGTCTGAGCAACTTGATTATTTTCATTTTGTAATCTATTAACTTACAATTTTTAGAGTTGAGGTTTTTGTTTAGTCTTTTCGTAAAAGATATTGGTGTGAATTAGGACTGGCTGCTTTCTTTCTGGATAACTGAGGAGTGTGCAGGTGGTTGTTTTCCCAAGTGTCAGCTGAAAATTGATCTGGTTTTGGTCAAACCATTATACATAGTTTCTGAAGCCAAACAAGGTCAAACAGGCACTGCTATTTGTTAAGACCTTAATCAAGTACTGAATTCGAATTTTATTTTTCCTTTTAAATTCAAGAATGTTCCAATCTATTACCTGGTGTGATCAGGGGTGGGATACCAATATTTTTATTACCGGTTCTGTGGGCATGGCTAGGTGGGCGTGGCTAGCTGGGTGTGGCCAAGTGACTGGGTGGCCATGGCTTCTTTTTTTGCAGCACCCTCCCCTGCGCTCCGGTTTTTGGTTTTGTTTTTTGCCTCCTGGGCCTCAGGGAAGCCTCCTGGGAAGCTGTTTTTGCTCCCAGGAGGCTTCCCTGAGGCCCAGGAGGCTGTTTTTGCTTCCAGGAAGCTTACCAGGAGACAAACACCCCCCCCCCACTCTCAGTTTTTTTGCCTCCTGGGCCTCATTTTTTCTCCCAGGAGCTTCCCTGAGGCCCAGGAGGGAAAAATGGAGTGCAGGGGAGCACGCAGTAACCCCCCCATGCTCCATTTTTTTTTGCCTCCTGGGCCTCGGGGAAGCCTCCTGGGAGCCCATTTTTGCTGCCAGGAGGCTTCCCTGAGGCCCAGGAGGCAAAAAACAGCACGGGGGGCTGCAGCAGCCCCCTGCCCTTTTTGCCTCCTGGGCCTCAGGGAAGCCTCTTGGGCAAAGCAATAAGACAGCAAAGGGAATCCTGGCACAGCTGATCGTTGGAACAGCTGATCTTCAGGAGGAAAAAAAAAACCTGTTCAGGTGAACTGGTAGCTCTTTTTTTATTATTGGTTCAACCGAACAGTAGCATTTTTTACTACCGGTTCGCCCGAAACGGGTTGAACCAGTAGAATACCACCACTGGGTGTGATGTTGGGAGACTGATGATAATTTCATGCTTCACTATTATCTGGTTTATTTTGTTTTGGTATAGCATTTTAGAGACTTTTTTTAGCCAGCCTGCTTTTTAGCTAAGTCAAAATATATTTGATACCAATGGTTGAAAACCTATAAGTCACCAAGTAAATAACAAGAATTTGAATTAATAAAGTAAAATATTAGAAATGATTACAACTCTATGAAAAACACACAGCTGAGTTAAAAATTGACCCTGCTTCCTGGTCTAAAAGTTGATAAAAAGTTTTAATTCCCTCATGCATTTTCTTCATTACCTATGGGCATGATAATCTTAACCAATATTAGGAAAGTGCCTCAAGGTATATCTATATTAATTACATAACAATTATGGTTATTATATAATATAGGCACAAAGCCATGAATTTTAGGAAAAATAATTCAGTTCCTAGCCCTGAATATTCCTAGAAGTTATATAAGTCTAACTCTTTTGATTGGCTCTAGGTCTATGAATTAAAGTGGTAAAATATAGCATTTTCACTATATTTGATTATATTTTATTCTGTTCCACTGGAGGGCAGAATGATTGTTTTTCCTTTTTTATATATGTCTTTAACCTTCAGAACATAGTGAACTGCATATTTAAAATAAAGAAATAAATATACAGGTTTTTATCCAGGCTTAATTATTATTAGGTGAATATTACACAGTTGCAATTCAGATTTTTTTAAAAAAAAAAAACCTGATATTTTGGAGAGCATTCAGTATAATTTAGGCTCTGACATCCTAATTTAAAAAGTGTGATTAGAATGATTCTTCATCTTATCAATCTGTCTGCCTAAAAACTTTACCTCATATTGTCTATGTGCTATAAATGTTGAAGAACTAGTTTTCACGGTAGTTAACACTGATCACTTCTTTCTTCCCTTAGATGGAAAACTATAAGGGTCTCTTCCCTGCTTAAAGTTTAGCTGATAAAACGGCTTGCACATCTTCATTTGTTTTAGGTCTGATTTCTATATTTATTTTTTAAAACAAATCTAAAAAATTGGTAGCTTTATTCGGTTGAAAGGCTTGGACAGTTGCAAGATAATCTAGTGAATTTATCCACTTGTTAAAATGGTGTTAGGTATATCACACCATTTCACTTGTTATAAAAAACTGCCTATTGGAGAAGAGATTGTTTCCTAGTCTGCAATACCACAGGCAAAGGCCTGGAATTGCTTGACTGAAGCTATGAGAACCTATTTGTCTCAAGATCTTATTGGACTATAATTATGTTGTGGTTGACCAATTAACATATTGACTTGGGCAGATGGAAACACAATATTTGGAAGACACACTTATTCCATATTGTATAGTTTGGCCTTCACCTCTGTCTTTTTCTTCTTTGCTCAAAGGTCGGAAATGGGAATAGTTCAAAGGTTCCCAAAACAAGTCCTCCCTAAGTAAATGGCTCCCATAGATATATATTCATAAAAAAACTAGAAGTCAAAGACATACCAGTATATTTGTGGCAATATGGAATCTTTCAAATTGGTAGATCTTCAGATCTTTGTAATTTGAGATAATTAATCATTTTCTGAGTTATGCAACCTGAATCAAAAAGAATTGTCATTGATATCAGTCTGTACCCAGAATAGTGGACTAGAATGGTGATGAGATGAGGATAGAGGAACAAACCAGTATTGAGGTCATTGGGATCAAGATGAGGAGAAAGGCTATAGCAGCTTAAGCACAGTGTTAACCTATTTTAGTTACCTACTGATGTTGACAACTTACGCTGTACAGATCTATCTTTCTGATCTTGTTCATTCAGTGCTTAGAGCAGAGGAAAGGTTATTACTTTAGTAGGCAACTGAAATAGGATAACACTGCCCTTCCTTGTCAAAAGGTTTTAGCAGATTTTGTGCATTGTTATGGTCCACATAAGGGAATATACAGTTTCCTTGCATTTCTGCCCTTGGGAGAATGCTTTGGGGGCAAAAATAAACAATTTAAACACAAACCTGTCTGTAAGCATGTGTGTAAAAATGAGAGTATATGTGTTACAGTCAGAATATGAAAAGAGAAGAAGAGATTATTGTTATATGCAAGTGACTAATAATTCCATCTTGACAATACAAAAACATCCCTCTGTTTTGTGCAAGAGTTCATGCACAAGAAAACTTAAAACCAGAACATTCTTAAGCTTTGAAGGAGAAAAACAACACCAGTGAGGAATAATCATGGGCATTGGAAAAGGAATATCACCTCTTTGGTTGGATCCTGTTCTCCTAAATCATCAGCAAAAAATGATCACATGCTGGAACTTTGAAACTCTTCATCTGACTGGTTGCTTGGTTACAGTATCACTTGTCATGTATTCCATTAAAAGGTGGGGGGGAGTTGAGGAGAAGATTGGATGTGCTGTTGAAAATGCAATGAACCCATTTGATCATATCTAATTCCCATTCATATTACTGTGGACAACGCTGTTGTCTAACTATCTTCTATCAAGACTTCAATTTATACATATTCATTTTGGCATGAATGAGAATGGGGCTTTGGGCCAGATTTTTGTTTCTAGGCTTTTCCATTTTTATAACCTTCTGACTTAAAAAATTCTGTTTTGGCTTTCTGTGAGATGTTTATCTGGAGAAGCTTTAGGGGTGATAACTAGAAGCCACTGGTTACTTGTAGCAAAATTAGTTTTTCTTAATATAATAGAAACATATATAGCAAAACTATTTAAGTGATGATAATACCTAGGAATTATACTGAATTTCAGCACATAATAAACTGATTCCTCATGACTGATTAAATGTATGTATATACCTCTATTCTTGCCTCACATCTTCACAAACCTATTGCCAAAGCACAGGTCTTTTCATTTTCTGATGGCTATTTAGTGTTCAATAGATATAAGAAAAAACACTCTTTAAAAACAGCATGCTATCTTTAAAATATACTACATTTAATATATTTTTAATCTGGAAATTTCTGTGAGATCTGGGTACCAAATATACTATTATTCACACTCCTCAGGCATCTTTGAAAAATATGTGATTTTGAAGAAGAGAACTTAAGAAAAATTATGAAGGCAGATATCTCAAGGAGTGTTAGGAAAAAGATTTGTCTGGGATTCCTGAGGATAGGACTAGATTACTTGAATGTAAGTGGCAAAGAAGTGGCTAAACATTAAAATCAAATCTATATATATAAAAGCAAAAAAGCACTGATGCATCATCACAAAATCTCCAGAACTGTAAAGCCTACAAACTTGAAATTTGGCATTTATGTTCCTCTTGGCTTCTAGGTGCTCACTGAGAAAGGATTTTTCAAAGTGACCATCAGAGCATTAGTATTTTGTATATTATTATTAACACACTCTGATGCTACTCCCCCTTCCCATCTGAAAAGAAGTCTGTTCCAAATGCAAAACACAAACAGAGGAGAGGAGTTTCAGTTTTAGTTTCACAGCACCAAGTAGCTTTAGTACAGAACAGTTGAGCTAAGCCACGCCCAGGCTCCTTGCTGTCTCCTTCTTGCTCACACAGCAAATACTGTTTCAGTTTCTTTCTCACACACTGACAGGATGCTAGCCAGATGAATACTGATGGATGCTGGTAGGCAGAGGCAGATTTTTTTTCCTTATTTCCCTCCCCAAAATATTGCCCGATTACATAGTTTTGTAGCAAAACATGGGTACCCTGCTAGTTTGTAATAGTATCTGTTTAACAGTGGATATAACATGGAGTTGTAGATTACCTTTCATTGGAGATACTTTAGTAGCAAGAAAATGACGTATCTGAGGGATGTTATGGCTTTAATGATTGGAGAAGAAATAAATTACCATTAAAAGTTTCTTTCTATTCCATTATTTCTTTTCTGTATTAGATGCCATAGTTAGAAACATATGGTAGGAAGAATAATGCTGCTCTCCTTTTTTTTCTAAAGCAAATTAATATGGAAATGGAATGAAAGAACCATAAGGTTAGACAAATGGAAACAATTGCTTAAACTGGCTTTGCCAGATTTGTTCAACATTTGGTATTTGAATATATATATATATCCATTGGGGATGGGAATAAGGATAGGAATGGGAACCACTGGGTCATTGCCTACTAGTGAGACAAAAAACCTTTCTCTGTAGGTGCTTAACTTGTCATCATCTACAACAGTTTTTATGCTGCTGTATATAATGGTTCTCACTCCTGCTACTCTTGGTGCATGATCTCCTCCCATTGAATTTACCACTGTTCCCTCCAGCTGATCAGTAGGGAAATGTGGACAGGCATTGCCAAGCTCATCTTTACCCTTCTTTCACCACTTTTGTTTTTACAGCGAGTGGGGAGGGAGATTGTGCAGAGAAGCAGCAAAGCAGCTGTTTAACTAACTGGGAAAGATGAAAAGAAGGGTGACTTGGATTCTAGAAAGAAAAGGGAAGCTCCGTGAAACCCAGTGATGGGTCAAGGTGGGATTTCTTGCCAATGAAAGTCCACCAGCAGAACAATATGTATAAGTTGTCTTCTGGAGCAGAGCAGTACCAAACCCTAATTGAATCAGATTACTGAGGGGTTCAAGGGTATATATAGTGCTAGTCTCAGATTAGTGCAACCTTTGCATGCAGCAGAAGCTAAAATGTTCATAGTTTTTAATATAAAAATGATAAAAAGGAGTTTTCTCAACATATTAGTAAGTGGTGGGCTTTTAAGGTTCTGTTTATAAATGCTGTAGATTTACAATAAGTACTGGACTGACATATCTGTACCTAATTTTAATTTACAGCATAATATTTCTAATTCAGGTGGATCACATTTTTTTAGTGAAGAGAAGATTTGCTTTGAATAGAATTGAAAAAGCTTAACACCAAAGTCTGCCCCAAATTCATGTTCCTTTCATATAGCTTTCATAATTTTAACTCATAAAAATATCTATTATATAATATGGTTGTCCTTAAAAATCTCCTCATAAGTTATGGACTTAGAATTCAAAACTGCTTTCGAAATACATTTTCCTCACAAAGGTGATATCTGCCTTTGAAGTTACCACTAATTTTTAAAGGAAGAAAACATTTAAACATTTTAGAGTTTAAAAATACTTTAAAACAACTTGGTAGAAAAAGAAATTCAACCATCAATCTAAAATGTTCACAAATTTCAGTTTTTAAATGGCACCTTTCTACCAGAGTTTTACTTTCTATTTGTGCTATCTTAAAAATAAGCCTAATCTTTGAATGTGTTGTATGTAAATTGCATTTTAAATATGTAACAAATGAACTAATTTCATCATTCTGAAAGACGGTATTTTTAACATTGGATATGAATGCCTTAAACTAGAATTAACTGATATTCATTTTTAGTTTTAATAGAAATGAATGGAAGAAACGTAACTAAAGTAGACAAGTCCCACTACTGAAATTAGTGAAGGGTTGGATTTTTTTTTCCTGGAAAAATAATTGTTCCAGTAAAAAAGATACTAACCTTGCCTTTTGGGTTTTGGAAATGAAATTGAGAATTTGTTACTGCCTTTCTGTTTCTGCTTCTTAGGGCAGGAAAGATACACAGGACTTGATAAGATTTATACTCCCCTCCATATTATCCTGGTCCTAGGCTTGTCATTAAAATTCCTTTCCTGGATAGAGCAGAATTTCCAGAAGATTTTCCACTGAAATTGGCTTTAAGATTTATTCCTTTATTGGGTAATTAAATCCAACAATTCTAATATGATCTATAATATTGATAAACATAACCCCTTACTGGTTTCTGAGAGAAAATGAATGAAAACATTTAGTAAACCAATCATCCAGATCCACTTCAACTGACACTTATATCAGTTCTGAAAGTCCTTTGGATCCAATTTCATAGAAATGACATTTTTTAAACCAAGAAATTGCATTATTTAAGATACCAATGCAACAAATGGGATTTAGAGTGATTAAGAAAAAAGTAGTCTGCAAAGGTACATGCAATTTAAAATCTAATATATAGAAAAGGAACAATTAATATATATGTTCAGTTGTGATTTGTGTTGTAATTTGACCAGTTTTACTGTTGTGCTAAGCTAAGAACTATTATGTATTTATATATACCTTTGCATAAATTACCAGATGAAGGTGGATCATTGGACAGCTTTAATTTCCTGGTGGAGGGTCATAAGGGAACAGTTTGGACCTTAGAAGCAATTTAAATGTTTTTCTGAATTCTATTTTTTCTGTTCACAATAACACGGTCTTCACTTTGCAAGGAAACAGTATGTTTTTTGTTCTCTGCTACAATGTAACTTTTAAATTCAAGGGATATTTGAACATGGGGATTAAAAGGAAAAACCCTAATTTCCCCCCCCCCTTCAAGGTTGTACTTTAAGAATATATACCTATAAGAAATTATTTTGCCACAGACATTTGGCATAAAACATCAGAACACTAGAGCTTTTGAGATCCATGTTTGACAATTGCTAGATCTAAATTAAGGGTCGTGGTGGCTCAGTGGCTAAGACGCTGAGCTTGTTGATCGAAAGGTCGGCAGCTCAGCGGTTCGAATTCCTAGTACCGCATAACGGGGTGAGCTCCCATTACTTGTCACAGATTCTGCCAACCTAGCAGTTTGAAAGCACGTAAAAAACGGAAGTAGAAAAATAGGGACCACCTTTGGTGGGAAAGTAACAGTGTTCCTGTGCGCCTTTGGCATTTAGTCATGCCGGCCATACGACCATGGAAACGTCTTCAGACAACACTGGCTCTTCGGCTTTGAAACGGAGGTGAGCACCACCCCCTAGAGTCGGGAACGACTAGCACACCGATTTTGTTGCAATGTTGGCTTTTTACAAGAGAGAAAAAGAGAGACTAGCTTCAGATTATCAGTCTATATTATATGTGATGGGTTTAATGAACATTTAAAGAAAGTTTAATAAACAAGCTC
Source organism: Naja naja (assembly GCA_009733165.1). Classification (NCBI taxonomy): domain Eukaryota; kingdom Metazoa; phylum Chordata; class Lepidosauria; order Squamata; family Elapidae; genus Naja; species Naja naja. The sequence continues at coordinate 333,524,825 of CM019148.1, read as the reverse complement.
TTGGTTGCTATCAATACTATAAATACCAAATCATGTATGTTGATCATGTAAGAAGAGTGAATCATTATATGAACAGGTCATATGCGCATATATATCTGTAATAACCAGTTTGGTTTCTTTCTGTGACACTATTGGCAATGGCTAGTTGTACATATAAACTCTACTTTTAATTGACTTCTTCATGCCTTGTGAAAAAGTTTTCTGAAGAACCAAATTGTCATGCCCCCGTCAGAGTCTGAATCCGAGACTGAGAAGAAGATGAACAGCTGACAGGGAGCGTGAGAGTGGCTCCATTGGCTGTGGAGGAAACTGGGGAAGGGCAAAGTCAGGCTGGGCAGAGCAGGGAAGAGGTAGAACAAGGGACAAGGGGTTCAGAGGAAGATCAAGACCCACTCCCTCTTCATCTTAGGGCACACAGGGAAGAACGCAGAAGAGAGCAATGTGGGTTGCATGGCTTACAAGGAGGGAAAGGGCCCCGATTCCCTTCACAAGGTACATCTGGGGAGAGAGTTTAAAGGAGAGGCAGTTGGGAGGAGCGTTTGTCGGGAACAAACATTGAATTTATCTAATGTTGGCTGCTGTTATCTGAGTTCCTGGCATTCTGCCAACTGGTTTGATTTACTGCCATGTTACTTCACTTCTGGAATTCTTTATCTTGCCCTGCTGGATTTATTACCTTATCTTGCTTTGTTGGATTTATAATTTAAAGTTTTCTGTTTACACTGTTTTGGACTGGAATATCTGCAGCCAAAGGCTGTTGCAGGTTCCTGGGAGAGTTTTTCTCCAGACCGGGACATTGGGGGCAAAGCTGGAGCTAATAAAGGGACCCCTACTTGTTATCTGGTTGGGTTGCCTTTGTGCCACGCCCCGGGTCATCATACAAATGTTGGTTTTCTGGCATTTTTCATTCCTGTGTGAATAATCACATTGTAGATGGATTTAGAAAACAGATGGACAGATGGGTCTATGAAAATAAGCCATTTTGTACTGCTCATTGGGAAAGGCTATGTCTGCTTATAGACTATGGTTGTTATCATATCTTCTAAGGGAAAAACGTCCCATAGTTTTTCGATCAAATTGCCACAAATGGATAGGCAGACAATGAAAGCACTATATGATTAATTTATTAACCATGTTTACATTTTGATGATGATTTGCCCATTTAGCTTCACAGTGAAGAAAGAATGAATAATTCTTTTACAATATATTTGAAGAGCACTCCAGAAGAGTAACGGGGAAAAAGAAGCTGGAGGTCACAACAGAAACAAGTGAAATATGCTGTTCATGTGTAAGGTTTTGTGCAACTGATTATTTTTTTTCCAAAGAAAATAATGTCCTTTTTATTTGCTTTTAACATTTTGCCCTTGGCATCTGTTCCATCCATTGTGGACTAACCTAGACAGTGTTCTGACAATGGGTTAAAGTGAGCACTTATTGAAAAGTGTTCTGTACTTAATTACTTTTCCTTCTTCTGGAAGCTATTTTTTCATAATCACATGTTAATTGTGTATTAGCAGCCTTCCTGATTAGTTGAAAACATAATGAAACCTTTGTAAACAAGGGAGAGAGTGAAGTAGATAGAATATAAAGCAAAACATAAGAGGTGTAAACAGGAAGCATCTCTAATGGGGAAGTTTCTAAAAAAGTAATGCCAGTACACAGGGCAAAGCTATATATTAAAAGAAATGTGGGATGTCACTGAGAATAGCTCTTCAGGGTCTGATGCCTCCTCCCTAATTTATTGTTTACTTATTTAGCATCTAATATCTTTTAATATTGTCTGGGAATCTTAACAAAATTTAAAAAATTGTTACATGTCATACATTGAAAAAATGTAACAAAAGAAGTAGTAACGATGGTAAATAAAATCTTTAAACAGCAGTAAGCAAAGACTAATAATTATACATATCTGGGCAGATGAAACATCTGGGTTTATACAACTTTTTGATTATGGATGTCTTTACGGTAGGTGTTTCATCCAAGGCTCGCTTTCTCCATATGAAAATGAAATGGCTTACTCTAGAACTGTTTGGCATTGTCTCCTGTTTTGGAGCACATCGGCTGGTTCTTGTTTCTTTGGTGTTTCCTCTTTCCCTTGTGAGAGAGAAAGGCAGGGAGTAGATGAAGTTGATATGGTCCCATTAGCATTCCTGCCGAAGTTCAGGATCAGTGTTATTGGTAGAAATTTCAATATGGAGGCAAATCCTTGAGGAAGGACAATTTCAAGGCCCTGTGGATTGGATGGTAGATCTCCAAACTCATTCAGGATTTTATAGATAGAAGTTATATGATTAGTCAAGGGTGGAGAAGTAGGCTTGCCTTCAGACCTTGCATGTAACATTGATATCGGTTGTGCATGCACTAGTATGCTTTTTAAATAATTTATAGCAGTATTTCTGAGGGTTACTTATTCTAGAAAGCTTTTAATATTGCTGATAAGAATTGCTGGGTGTAAGTTTAAACATCTCTTCATTTTTCAGGGATTCTCAATCTTGTTTTCTAGATGCATTCAAACTTAGCATTGCTAAATAAAATGTCAGTAATTGTAAGCTATTATTCCACAACCTGATGTCATACAGAAAGTTAGGATGCAGCAGGTGCTAATAAGCAGTGGCGGATTAAGGCTCACTGGTGCCCTAAGCACTGACAAAACTTGGTGCCCCCCTCCTTTATACATACTGTACAAACGAAGCCAAGCTTAGGCTACATAAAAGTTTTTGTGGTGCCCCCTTTGGGCCTGGTACCCTAAGCATGTGCTTAGTCTGTTTAATGGTTAATACACCACTGCTAATAAGGAATCCAGGAATTTGGTTTTTTTGGTGGCAGCAGGTACACAGTTAGCATCTCTGTAAGCTTTCTGGATTTATATCATGCAATCCTGGCATCGTCTGTCTTACTGATTTCGCACTATCAGTGTGCTTGATGTATTTCCTTTTCTTGTTTTACCTCTTCTGTATAAAGAGTTTTCAGTATTATGGCTGTATGCTAAAACAATTCCTTTCCATTTAAAGGTGTTTTTGATAAGGTAGACATCACCCTTGGTTACCCCCTTCTGTTGCTGCATTAGAGAAAGTCGCTCAAATAAGTTTCTTGCAGCTCTTTTTTTTTAAAAAAGAAAATGGGTGGCTGGGATGTTTAAAACGGGAATGCTACTGTATGTGAGAGCAATATCCACTGTAAGCACTCCAAGGGAAGCCTGCCAAAGCTGTATGTGAACAGCAGCCAAACAAAACACAGGCGCCTTTCCAGTGAAAACCAGCACACTTCTGCAAATAGAAGAAAAATTGACTTTCTGATTTGGAGTGTTTCTAAAACTCAGAAGCAATGCTACAGAAATTGTTCTAAAAATAATTTCAGGCAGTTCATTTTTCCAAAGCGTTTATAATGCTTATTCTTTCAGCATACCTTGCAAGAAAAGATTGACTAGAGTAATATTAAAATAAATTTGCAGGATTTCTTTTTAAAAAATTCAGTATAGTGTATAGTGATGTGGCTACATGTAAGGAGCAATGTGTAATGCTTCTCCCACTTCCATTTTGAGGGTTTTTTCCCTTTTGCTACTGTAGCTACTTCATTCACAATTGAATGGTTATCAGTAAACTGAGTTACAGAGGAAAAATATTAAAATATAAAGAACAGAATTTTCATACAATTTTCCCACTGCAAAATCTTCAAGGCTTCAACAAATCTTTTTCATAAATTCAGAATGTCATTATTAAGACCGTTGGCTTGGTTTGTCACCTATACTTCCAATTTGATTGTCAAAGTTTTAACCATTTTCTTTTGTTTACCCAGTATCCTTATTTCGCAATCCATACTTTTTGTATTTTCACAATTTTTAAAATCAGAAATTTCTTGTTTACTATTCTAAGTCTGTTTAGAGATCCCTGGAATGACAGGTTTGAAAAGCTAACTGGTGAGTTTACTTTTCTTCAAGAACAAAAGAAAAAAATTATAAGATTAAGAATGTAAAGAATATATATATATATATATATATATATATATATATATATATATATATATATGTAGATCTTGGTGTATTCGGGTCTTGTCCCGTGTAAGATTGAGAATACCTTGGCAACGTTTCGACGAAATCTCATCCGTCATCTTCAGGCTGGTGTCTTCAGCTTCGTTCTCCTGGAGAACGAGCTGAAGACACCAGCCTGAAGATGATGGATGAATTCGTCGAACGTTGTAGGTCTCAATCTTACATGGGACAAGACCCAATACACCAAGATCTACATACCTTTACCCGTGAAAATCTACGAAAACAAATATATATATATATATATATATATATATATATATATATATATATATATGTAGGTCTTGGTGTATTCGGGTCTTGTCCCGTGTAAGATTGAGAATACCTTGGCAACGTTTCGACGAAATCTCATCCGTCATCTTCAGGCTGGTGTCTTCAGCTTCGTTCTCGAATACACCAAGACCTACATACCTTTACCCGTGAAAATCTACGAAAACAAATATATATATATATATATATATATATATATATATATATATATATATATATATATAAAACAAAATACCACTCATGCATCATCACAAAATCTCCAGAACCGTAAAGCCTACAAACTTGAAATTTGGCACATATGCTCCTCTTGGCTTCTAGGTGCTCACTGAGAAAGGATTTTTCGAAATGACCATCAGAGTATTAGTATTTCGTATGGTATTATTAACACATTCTGATGCTAAGGAAGAAAGAAAGAAAGAAATCTGTTCCAAATGCAAAACACAAACAGAGGAGAGGACTTTTAGGCTCCTTGCTCACACAGCAAACACTGTTTAAGTTTCCAAACAGTCCTCAACTGTCTCACACACTGACAGGATGCTAGCCAGATGAATACCCAGATGAATACCAATGGATGCTGGTGGGCAGAGGCAGAATTTCTTCCCCTTATTTTCCTCCCCCAAAACTAAGCCCGATCACATAGTTTCATAGCGAAGCATGGGTATCCAGCTAGTTAGAAATAAAAGCAAAAAGTTAACTAAGGTTTTGATCTAACAAAGTTATAAATGTATTTAGGATCCAGATAACTTTGAAACATTGAAACATTTATTAAAAGATTTTGCAAATAGTTTAAATAAAATAAACAATTTTATTGACATTAGTAGCTACAATAGCAGAAATATCAGTGTCAAAGATTGTTTCTGTACCTAAGATATGTCCAAAAGATATCAAATCTGATGCAGAAATATTACAACCAGTAATATTGAGTTTAAAAAGTGTGGTTTGCAAAATAGGGAAGACAATTAAAATGGCATTAAAATAAGTGCTATAAATGAGCTCTGCTTAATTAATTTTGTCTTATTTCTGAATAAATAGTTATATGGATTATACTGATGGTGATTTATAAATCTTGGTTAATAATGAGTATGCATTATATTATTTCTTGCTATTTGGCTCTACTTTGCATAAATTGCATATCCTAAAAAATCAATGGATACATTTGTATTTGTATATGTAATATACATTCTCTTTATTGGGAAATGGCAGTGACAAAGCACTTCTGTTTTGTTGCCAAAAACGACATGGATGCTAGCCATAAAGTCATCAGGAATGGAACTCAATAGGCAGGAGACTTTATTACTGTTATTCCAGGTCAATTTATACAGCTGTTTTGATAGAAATACGAAATCCTTGCCCTTGTCAACATCTTGCTATTGGACATCCTCCATTTACTAGACCACTGTTTTTATTTATAAGAAAAAAGACTGAGAAAAAGCCGTTTCCTATAACTGTTATATCCCATATTCATGCAAATTGAATGGCTGTGAATATAGTCAAGATTGAGGATCTTGAGGTAGTTACACAAAAGCCAAGTGAATATTGATAGCCTTTTGGTCAATAATGCAATACATATCAACCCAGTGAGCAAAATATAGACTTCAAGATGCAGCAACAAATACATTGAGTTTAGGGCTGTTCATGTGTTGACTAACTGTAAAAAAAATATGCTTCACTTTTTTTCTGGCTCATACAGAAACTGGGGTGTGTGTGTGTGGTGGTGGAGGGGGAGCCTGTTTTAAAGTGTGGCAGAGGGGGACTGTGTTTGCATGAGAGCCAATGACTTTATTCCAAATCTTTGCTGAAGCAGGCAAAGTCTGATTGTATATCTCAAGCATGTGTTGCTTAAGCAGCTGCTTCCCATGCCATGATTTTTGAAAGTGGCAATTTTGTTAGATTCAGTTTAAACATGAATTATTTAGAAATTTTGAGAAGTGAAGTGTTCAATCTTGAATCTCAGGATTGCAACTTTTTTTTTTCAAATCAGAGCATTTGTAATGTTTTTTCTTCTTCTATTCACTTGTGTCCAAATCTGAGAGACTTCCTTGGACAAGCCAATATTTTCTTATATTTCTTCAACTACTGTGTCCAGTTCTGGACACATACTGTAAGAGTTAGTCTGAGAAATAGTTTTCAGAAGTTTCAGAAAAGGGCAGCAACGATAATAGACACTAAGCACTGGGGAAAGAGATTGAAGAAGCTGCAGATATTTAGTCTTGAGAAAAAAATGAATAGGAGGGCAAATAGTAGCCTTCCTCAGATATCTAAAAGAAGTCAAGACCTAATCTATCTCATTCCAGAGTGGGGAAAACAGAACAATTACTTTAATTCACAAAAAGCAGAGTTGCACTGGTTGCCACATTGCTTCTGGGTGCAATTCAAGGTGCTGGTTATCACCTCTAATGCCTAACTGGTTACTTAAGGGACAACCTATGTCCTGCAGTTTCTGTCCAGGTGGTAAGAGCTAACCGAATGGGTGCATGCTGGGTCCACTTACTAAACAATGTCATCTAACAACCTCTATATTCTGCAGTGATGAAGTCTGGACAGCTCCTATTCTTATGGCCTTCAGGAAGGCCTTAAAGCATGGGTGTCCTTTTGGTTTGCATTGGCCACATTGAGTGAAGAGGAATTGTCTTAGGCTTCATATATAATATAATTAATCACATATAACATTATATGATCCATGTAATGTTAAACATTTACACTCTTGAGCTGTAGTACCAGCTGTTGAGGGCTGCATGAACATGCCTTCCTTAAAGATCTGGCTGTTGTCCCAGGTTTTGGGATAGGATGGATAGAAGCCCACTTGTTAAAGACAATTTATATTTTTTCTTTTTGTGTTGATGTTGTCTGGACTGCCATTTTGTCTTTTCTTGTATTGTACTTTTTTTTGTTATTGTATTTGTATTCTGTTTTCATTGTGAGCTGCCCAGAATTCCTTTGGAGTTGGGCAGTGCCCAATTCAAAACAACAAACAAATAAGCAAACAAATAAGTACACTTATTGTACTGTTTATATATTAAAAACAGTACAAGGATGAAACATTATAGCTCTACATTTTGTAGGCAATCTAGTTATATTGCCTTGGATTATTTCTTCCATTGATGATTAAAAATAAGTAAATATATGAAATATTGAAGTTCTAGTTAGCTTGTCAGTATTACCAAAACTGCGCTATTCATATTTTCTATAGCCAGATCATCTTGATTTTAAGAATTTGATTCACAATATAATGCAACAGACCATGGAGGCTTGTATTAACAAGCAGGATTATAGAGTAATTAACGTAATTGTTCCACCGTGTGAGGATAAGTGTCACGTACCCTGCTTTATGTCTCTTGCTATTCCACATACATAATATCCCACTGTTGTATTCTGCATCAGCTCCTCCAGAGTAATGAACACCTTGCTGTTTTGTGCTCACAATCGATAACATGGATTAGAATTCCCCACTTCATACATTTGAAAGGTTAGCCTGGGAGGGGGACTCTACTACCATTGAACTATTCCACTTTATTTTGTGATTACATCAGGGTAGTTAAGGAACAGCTAATCCTTATTAAGTGACCTGAAATATTCCATCCTTAGATCAGTATGCAAATAAATTATGTAGCAGGATTGGGAGGGGGGGAAGAAAAATTGTTAATTTCACTTTGAATACTGGGTTTTTAGTTTGGTCTTAACAATCAACTGGGCTTTGGGGTAAAGTTATTTCATGGCAAGCAGTAATTTTGGAAGTAGGGGGATGGAGGTATAGTAGAAAAGAGTAATGATCATTGCTGAAGGTTTACGGTTTTTACTTTAATTACTACAGTTTTGTAGAGCTGGAGAGAGGAGGAAGGAAGGTTTTATTTTGAGACATCTGTAGGTTGGCAGCTGTGCCAGCCATGTCAAGCAACAGAAGCTGCAAAGCCAAGAACCCTGGCATTTTTGATAGCGACAGTATTGTGAATATTGGTTGCATTGCAGTGTGACAGCATTTCCCCCCTTTCCCTCCTTTGCATATGCTTTTGATGTGTGTGTATGTCATATGCACATATGGATTAGCGAGGGAAAGGGTTGTTTTGTGTTTTAACTCCAAATAGCGTTTCCTCAGTTTGCGTGCATGTTCATCAGCATCCTAGCAGAGCAATTTTGCTAATTATATTGAGCAATCCACTTTAAATTCAGGAACGTTGCAACTTAGAAACTGTAGCATTTTGACTGGCTAGAATGACCAAGCTTCCTTTCTCTCTCTTTTGCATCCCCCTCCCATTTCACAGTGAGCTAGTTGAAGGAAGCTGGCATTGTCGCAGAGTGAAAGCTCTGCAGAAGTGCCGCAGGTTTTTTCATATGGAAATGTGAAATAATGGGGTGATTAAATAGAGCTGTATATTAAAGTACATCTGACATTAGAATTAGCATAATGTGCTCTAGCCCTAGGCTGAGTACTTTATTTGCCATCTGCGTCGGACCAAAATCCCCTGGGGAAGCGCTAAAATATTCTGAATAAACTCAGCCCGAGTTCTTATTGAGAGTAAAATACCATTTGTGGCACGTCGTATTGATTCGTCTTAATTGCGGTGCAGAAAAGAACATTCAGTCGCCGATGACTTTTGTATCCTGTGACAAGTCAGCTGGAGTTATTCTAACACTGCAGTTGGTTAACCTGAACAGACTGTGGTGCTCGGAGTAGGAGAAAAACTCTATCTTCAATCACATAAAGTGCAATATCATCTCATTTTTCTTTGGGATTTTGAAGGCAAAAGCCTTCAAAATATAGCCACAGAATTAACAGAGAAACAACTAGCCATTAGAAAACATAATTTTAAAATTAAAGTTGAATTTTACTCTATTAATTTTATATGACTATTGGAATAGCATTCTTTGAAGGGGTTGAAAAATCACCTATTTTGATCATCTATATTATAAACAATATGCAGATACTTCAAACAGTGCTGCTTATGGATTTTTTTTTGTTTCCTCACTGAAATACATACAATATCTTCCATCATAATATATAAAAACATATGAAACATATAATGAGACAAGAAAAAAATAGAATAACCTCTAAACCTCATTAAAATATACAAAAGCAGTTTTTACTCTGTAATTTTGTACCATTGTGAACCATTTAAATATTCAAATGTTGCCCAAAAACTCTAGCAGGTTTTTATTACAAATTCAGGTCAAGGGAATAACCCTTAACTTCAGAGACAAATGAGACAAATTTATAAGAACATGTCTGCTGTTTTCTTACGTTTTATAAATCTCTGTGGACCTGAACACTTCTGCTATAATGCGACTCCGAACAATATACATACATTACCACTTGTTTGTAGTGCTTCAATAATGAGTCCCCTTTGTATTAGATAACCTATATAATTCAACATCCAGGCTCTCTATAACATCAATTATCTCCTCATACCTTAATGTACATTCTATTAAAAAAAAGATTTACAGCCCTTACAATACTCTTTTTGCTTGAATGTGGAGATTTTGTGGATTTGAAGAAGCCAGAATAATGACTTCATAATTGTTAAAGCAATGAATTAAAATAAAAGCACATTCAGTTACAAATTAGGAATAGATATCTAATATCCCCAGTATATGTCATGTTAAAATATATTTCACCCATGTACAGTCAAGGAGATACATTATGTCAGATTTGTTTCTTATCTTTTGATGTCATTTTTTAAAATTCACTTTTTCTGCACAGCATGATTTACATCATTTCCCCCCTTAATATTACTGTCCATTCTCTTGACTTCCAAACTATGGAATAATTATTCTGTCCTGAAATTCAGTTTTGTAACATCAGCATCTTAAAATTCTCTTCTGGAAACAACAGGAAAAAAGTAGGGGGAAAAAAAACCTCCTTTGCTACAGATTTTAGACAATTACTGTGTAGGAGCTAGTTTTTAAAGGAAAATTGCCAGTTTATTTCATACAATGTAACAAGGGTTGAAAGTACTTGAAATGTATTTGAATGTCTTATGCAAAAAGAGGCAGCCTAAAATGTCCTTGAAAAACCTTCTTCTCAAAAGCATTAAATGCAGTGTTATATAAAAACCCACCTTGCCATGGGTATATCCTATGACCTTTTCATTTCATTAATAGACAGATCTTTTCTAATGTGTGTTTTTTGTCAAATTAATGATATTTCTATTTTTCTGAAGCCCATTTCTAACCTATCTATCCATCCATATTCTGTCAACTGCAGTACAGTATATTTATTTTAAACCTACCTTTGTTAAAAAAAAGACATGAAAGCATGTAACTATGAATTATGTGGATTTGATTGAAATGATGAACTGCAAGGGACTAACTTAAATATTACCCAGTTATTTTTTTGCAAATAGACTTTTCTCCTTATTGACCCTCTACCTGCCACTTTCCCCTTTCTGGAAGAAAAAGGCATTTTGGGGTTTTTCATACTGATAATAGGTATCAATGAGTATATAATGAATTTCACAATTCTTTTATTTTCAATTCATATGGGAGATGTAGATAAATCCCTAAACTTGCATAATGTTTTTGTACTCAAGGTTCTTTTAAAAAGTATTTGATGTTCATACCTCTGGCTAAGGTTCTGTCATCACCTATGTGTGGGCATCCAGTTATTCTACAAGGTTGGAAGCAGAACTAAGAGGACAGTAGGCTGAGCATCCTGGAAAAAATGTGTTATTAATTTGTAAAATAAAAGCAGGATATATTTATGCATAAGTTTAATTATTTTTCTTCTCTCTAGTCAATCTCTGTGTAATTACTACATATATTGTAATAAAAAATGAGGACAGTAGAGATCAATATCTTGCCAAGACCAGTCAAACTTTGATGTTTGAAACTTTGATTTCTTTCTATCTAAAGCATTCTATCTAAAGACAGAGTTTTCTATCTAAAACTGTTCTACCTACAACATGAGAATTTTGGTCCACGAGCAGTTCCTATGCACTGGTGAAAATCTAAATCAGCATCTGTATTTTTTGTGATGCTTAATGTGATTCCACAGGAGTCCCTGATCTCCCAGTAATGACTGGCTTGTTCTTCAGATCAAAATATTGCCACTGAGGGAATTGGCAAAACTTTTGCCAAAGGCATCCTTAATGAAATTGGCATATTGGCTTTCATAGAAAAAAATGCATGTGTTGCTCATATGTTAATAATCCTAAATTGCATGTCTTTTTATATTTTTTAGTAAATAATACATTTATTAGTTTATATTTTATTAATAATATATTGAATTCAATCATAATTCAACCTGATTTATTTAGTGAAAACTGAAATGGAAGTCACATACATTAGTATAGTTGTGTTGAAATGCAGTCCAGTGCATGTTTACATTCAGAACATCTTTGTTCATTGTATAATTCAGAGTTACTGAAGAAGCAGCACTGTAAACATTTAGAAGTCCAGTAAAGGACTGACAGCAAGGAAGCTGGATTGTTTCCAGTGTAAACTCTTCCTTCTGTTTTGGTCTAGGGCAGAATGGTCTGCTTTGGCTCCGATTTAATTTAGTAACAGATAGTGAGAGAAAGAGATAACAATTTCAATGGTGATAAAATAATTTCCCAATCCAGCTCTTTATGTGAAATATCTTTATTTCTTAGAAATTAAAGTCTTGCTTTGAGAAGTCATCCTCTAATAGTGAGCATCTTATAAATAATGTCTTCTACCACAAGGCTTGTTATTTCTTAGAAATACAAGTAGTCCTTGAGTTATGACCACAATTGGGACTAGAACTTCCATTGCTAAGCAAAGCAGTTGTTAAATGTATCCTGCCCAATTTTACAATCCTTTTTTTTTGCCACAGTTGTTAAATGAGTCACCCTGGTTAAGTAAATCACATGGTCATTAAGCAAATCTGGCTTCTCCTATTGATTTTGCTTGTTGAAAGTTTGCCAAGCGTCCAAATTTTGATCACATTTCTATGGGGAAGCTGCATCGGTGGTAAGTGTAAGGACCAGTTATAAGTCACGTTTGTCATAACTTCAAATGATTGCTAACTGAATGGTTGTATGTTGAGGACTGCGTGCCAAAATCAGTCACTTAATTCTATGAAATTACCCCACCTATGGCCAACGCTTACTTTGATTTCATTTCCTATACACTTCTGTGATGATAAGATCTGTTAAAAAGCTGTTGGATATAACCCCATCTACTATACTTTTATCTGTCTCTCTCTGTCTCTCCCCCTCCCTTTTCCTCTCCCTTTTTCTTGCCACTGCCTGCTTCCTAGTGCTGACAGAGAAGACTGGCTCCAGGTCACCCAGCCGGCTTTATGCCTAAAACAAGGACTACAACTCACAATATCCCAATTTCTAGCCTGATGTCTTACCCACTACTCCAAATGGTTCAACAGCTACCGATGTTCCTGGAGGAAGCTGATTACCTGGATCTGTACCAATCGGGCTTCCGACCCGGGCACAGCACGGAGACGGCATTGGTCGTGCTGATTGATGATCTCTGGAGGGCTCGGGACAGGGGTTTTTCCTCTGTCCTAGTCGTATTAGACCTCTTGGCGGCTTTTGATACCATCGACCATGGTATCCTATTGCGGTGGCTCAAGGGATTGGGAATGGGAGGCATCGTTTTATGGTAGTTCTCCTCCTACCTCTCGGGCCGCTCGCAATTGGTGTTGACAGGAGGGCAGAGGTTGAGCCCAAGGCCCCTCACTTGTGGGGTGCTCCAGGGGTTGGTCCTCTCGCCTCTCCTGTTCAACATCTATATGAAGCCACTGGGTGAGATCATCCGTGGTTTCGGGGTGAGGTATCACCAATATGCAGATGATACCCAGCTTTACATCTCCACCCCGGGCCACATCAGTGATGCCTTCCCCGTGATGTCCCGCTGTTTGGATGCAGTGCGGATCTGGATGGGGAGGAAGAGGCTCTGACTCAACCCGGCCAAGACTGAGTGGCTGTACATACCGGCATCTCGGACTACTCAGGATATACCACCTTTGGTCATGTGGGGAGATGTGTTGCCCCCCCGTGGAGAGGGCACGCAACCTGGGTGTCCTCCTGGATGCACAGCTCAGTTTGGAGGAGCAGGTGGGAGCTGTGTCCAGGGCGGCCTTTGCCCAGGTGCGACTGGTTCTCCAGTTGCGCCCTTGCCTGAGCCGAGACGCCCTACGGACAGTCACTCATGCACTCGTCACCTCCTGACTTGACTACTGCAATGCCCTCTACATGGGACTTCCCTTGCGGACACCCGGAGGTTGCAACTGGTGCAAAATGAGGCCGTGAGGGTTGTGATGGGGGTGTCCCGATACTCCCATATTACACCCCTCCTGCGCGACCTGCATTGGTTGCCGGTTGTCTTCCGGGTGAGATTCAAGGTGTTGGTGACAACTTATAAAGTCCTACATGGCTTGGGTCTGGGGTACTTGCAGGAGTGTCTCCTGCCGGCATCGTGTTCCGATCACCCGGTACTCTTCCACAGACAGGGCCTCCTTGGGATACTGTCAACCAGACACTGTCGGTTGGCAGTCCCCAGGGGTAGGGCCTTCTCTGTGGGAGCACCCACCCTTTGGAGCCAACTTCCCTTGGGCCTTCGTTTGGCCCCTGATCTCCGCTCCTTCTGCCGTGACCTTAAGACCTGGCTCTTTGGAACAGGCTGGTCTGGACTAACTATGGGGAGTGGGTTTGCTTTTTAGGAGGTTTAAAATTTTAATTGACTTTTAATTGTTTAGGCTTGTAAATAGCTTAATTCTTTTTTATTGTAAATTTGTATGGATTTTATATTGTTAGCTGCCCTGAGTCCTTAGGGAGAGAGGGTGGCATACAAGTCTAATAAAATAAAATAAATAATAATAATAAATTGCCTGTCATAGTTCTTTTAACATTTTCCAAATCAGATACAAATCTTGGTTCCCCATTTTTCCTCAATAAAGCCATACATATTTCTGGGATATAACTCTTTTTATTTCAGACTTTGTAAGAACATTTCCTGTAATTTTCCCCTACATTTTTTTCAGTCCTGAACAATTCTTAAAGCAACATGAATTCTTCAGACTGATCCAATATATATCAATACTTTTATACCAGAGGTATACAGCATGTTAAGTTGTGGCTTGATCAGTTATGATTGGTGTACTAAGCCACAATGAGGGGATCATAGCATATCAAGCCAAAACCAATGAAGCCACATTTTAGTTTAAAATGATGTGTGAACCCAGACTTAACTTAAACATTTGTGCTGACTGTTCTGCTTGCATCAACCTTGTGATATTTCTTTGCTGTAATTCTGTAACCAGAATTAAGCACAACTGTTTTATGGATTCTCATTGGTTAGTAGTTAAGCAAGCCTCATGTTAGGCAAAAATATGTACCTTTTCTAATGTATATTACAGAGAATTGTAGAATTGATATATCCTCATGTTAGGCAATAAACATAAAATGATTACAAATTAAATATATTTAAATATATAATCAGAAAGCAGGATTATCATGCAAGGTAATGTCAAGATAGATAAGAATGTTTTAAGATAAACTGAATGCCCTCTTCCAAAGTGCTGGTCAGAGAAAAGTATGTATCAAATATATATTAATATGCCTGCATAACAATTTTTATAGGTGATGGAAGCAAGTAAGCCATGGAGATGCCTTTTAAATTCAAGAGCCTTGGTAGCTCAGGCTGTTAAATGCCTGCTCTTAAGATCCAGATGCCTACAATTATTGTAGGCTCGAATCCCACCAGGCTCAAGGTTGACTCAGCCTTCCATCCTCTCCGGGTAGGTAAATTGAGGACCCAAGATTGTTGGGGGCAATTAGCTGACCTTGTAAAAATGCCGCTTAGTAATAAGCAGGCATATACAATGGAATGAAGGCTATTGCTGAGCACATTGGGTTGTGCTCCAAAAATTGTAAGCCCTGAGTCTTCGGAGAAGGGCGGCATATAAATGTAATTAAAAAAAAGTTCTTCCACATTGCCTTAGGTAAATTCATTGATGCAACACCCAGAGTCATCTTATAGAATAATAATAATACCAACAACAACAACAACAATATTATTATTATATAATATACTATATAATAATAATAATAGTAATAATAGTAATAATAATAATAATATGATGTTTGTTAAAATTGACGTTCGATGAAGTCATCATACTATAATTAAGTGAATTGGTTCTCCAAGACTTTTCATGTGGCCATGTTTGAATCATGAAATGATTTGGTTGGCAGGATAACTGTAACAGATTTAGAAAGAAAGGGAAAGAATCTCTTGTTTATCCTAATGACCCTAAGATAGCCACAAATTATTACAACAAATAGACTCATTGGTTATTACATATGATTGTGTCATTCCTTCCTGAATAACATGGGTGATCAGGTATGTTTTTTTTCTGGTAAAACTTCAAATCAGTGAAGCATCTATGCGTCCATTTTATATAGTGTAAAATTAATGAGTATATAAATTATCCATTTAATAACTAATTGGATATGTTTGCAGTTCATTGAGAAACAAAACCAAATGCTTTTCACCATTATTTTCTTTTTTTTTAAACAGAGTTTATGAGAAGGCTTCAGTGCTAAAACAGTGCTTTCAATTATAGCATTTTAATTCAATAATAATTGAATTAAAGGTGTGGTTTTATTGAAAATTCACACTATTTTTATTGGGAGCATTAAAATACCAAATTAATAATAAAAATCCCCAAACAACCCTTAGAGGGGTTAATAATACTTAATACTTGTTATATAAAGAAAAACAGTGAAGGGAATAGAGGAAATGGATATGTGTCTGCTTTTGAAACATGTGCTTGCTTTAAAATCTTGCAAATTATTATTTTCCAAAGTTTCTAAAACTGAACTGAAATAGCATTAAAATCTCTGTTTTTTATGATGCCTGATGCTGATTTCTAAAAAGAACCTTTCAGTGTTTACTTAAAAGTTAAGATTTTGTAATATATTTCTTTCAGGCATACATACACATTACACTCTTAAATGCAAGTGTATTTGTAACTAGGTTATTTTTTATTTATTTCTAACAACTTTAGCCTATGTCTGATTAAAAACAATGGTAAAACAGGAAATCTTACAAATTTGAAAAGGTAGATATTAAGACACAATTCTACTGATTCCTGTTTTAAAAGTCTACTGATTCCTTCTTTAAAATTCTAAAGCAAGTGAAATTACACTTTTAATTCAGTTATTATTGAATTAAAATGCTATAATTGAAAGCGCTGTTTTGCTACATTATCCTTTATGTTATAATTAGCTTATATACATTGGTAGAAATACATTAACTACTGTGTTTTATTTTATGAAACATAAGCAAATGGAAGCAATTCTCCTTATATTATTTATGCTTATTTGACTACCAAATAGTATATTTTTCATCAAATACATGCAGTAGTCACAACTTTAGGGTATAAAAGCTTCAAAAATTCCTGTTTAAGCCGTTACATTTGGAAATAAATCAGGAGACTTCTACATGATTGTTGCTTTTTCTGCATATTGCATCCCAATGCTTGCTCATAGCCAGCCCTTTTGTTACAAATAGTTGAAGAATATTCTCAATGTTTTTTTTAGTTAACAAGGAAGATATTTTATTCTTCAACTGTAATTCTTGAATTGCTATTGCTTAATCAGGACCATTCTGTGGCAATACCAACCCACCCAGTAGCCTGAGCAGTGGGAGCTGCAGACTAGTCTTCAGTGGCAGTCTGTGAACTCCAATCCTCCGTGGGGTAAGGCTGTATTGGGAGGCACTTGTACCCCTTCAGACCAGTCAGACACTTCAGGGTGATATTCTACTTCCTTGTCCAGTAGACCTTGTATCTGTTGAATCAAAAATGTAGCCAGATCTGGTTTAGAATCCAAATACATAATTACTAATAGTTTTTATACATAATATGTTAAAACTTACATAATGTTACAACTCTTCATTCTAAAGAACCACAGATTTCAATGAAACTAAACTCTTAAGAGAAACAATAGCCATATAGTTTGAATTTAGTTTGAAGCCATATTACTTGCTTGATTATATTAATCCTATAAAAATTAGTTTTAACATCATAGCCACCAGGAACTAAACTCCCCAACTTTTTTATCTTTAATATAAACAGATCTTTGTCTGCAAGAGTTTGATTGCTTGCGTATCTAGGTTTAGAGAAGTGGAAGCAGGTTCAACCAGAATAGAACAATGACTAGCAAGGACTTCAGCCAGAATAAAGCAAGAATTAGCAGCTCCCTGCCCCCCAAACAACCAAAATAGGTTGCACAAGCTAGAAATTAAGGATAGAATTTGTACAGCATTCTTGGTTGAGTGTCCATTGGAAAAAAAATTGTTTCCAACACAAGACAAAACCACAGCAAGAAACAGCTCTTTGGGGAAGCCCTGTCTTGCTATGGATGTGCTTTGCTTACCCTTTCAATGCATCCAGGTTTTGCACATAATGCCAGCTATCACAGAATAAGAAAAAGAACAATTATTTTCAGAAAAATTATATATTTCAAAATAAACCAGTGGGTTCAGCAAATGTACAAATTAATTACGCGCATAGGTTTAAGCCATGGGATACTCAAGGTTCATTAATGAGATACATTTGTTAGAAGCCTAAGAGCCTTGGTGGTGCAGGCTGTTAAATGCCTAGCACTTAGTTCCAGCTGCCTGCAATTAGTGCAGGCTCGAATCCCACCAGGCTCAAGATTGACTCAGCCTTCCATCCTCTCGAGGTAGGTAAAGTGAGGACCCAAGATTGTTGGGGGCAATAAGCTGACTTTGTAAAAATGCCGCTTAGTAATAATAAGCAGGCATATACAATGGAATGAAGGCTATTGCTAAGCACATTGGGTTGTGTCCCAAAAAATTGTAAGCCACCCTGAGCCTTTGGAGAAGGGCGGCATATAAATATAATTTTTAAAAAAGTAGTGTTGTAGCAAATCATTGATGATACTTATATACCAAAAGTGAATTTTGTGTAAAAATGCTTTGGAATAAGGAGTTGATATGAAGAAATTACTGCATTTTAAAATTAATTTTATTATTCTTGCAAGGAAAAAATATCAGTAGTCATACATATTCTGTTAACATAGCACATATGTTCATATACTATACAATTAATTTGTTTATATTTAAGTAAGTTTGTCTAATATTAGAAATAAAATGAGAAAATTCTAACATAGAATAGTTTATCTAGTTTGTAAATAATCTTACCATTAACACTGCTATTAATAGAATGCTTATTTAAAAATGAGAAGAGAGGTAAATTGATGGAGAACACAGAACTTTGTTCAAAGCTAAGTGCACACAATAACCATTTTCTTTGTCCTTTCATTTTAATACTGCTAGTATGTAATTCAAAATAACATGATCATCTGCAAAACTAAGGCATCTGAGATAATTAGGTTATGATAACCAGTATGGTGTAGTCATTAAGGGGTCCCCCGTTCAAGATCAGATTCTGCCATGGAAGCTTATTCTCTTTTAATCCAATTTATCTAACAGGATTGTTGAGGGAAAAAATAGGAGAGGCTGCTATATAGGCCACCTTAAGCTTCTGGAGGAATGGAGTGATATAAATCTAACAAGTTTTATACAAAAGGGTATCATAATAGCACAAGATTATATCTTTTGAACCAGTGTGACATTATCATCCTAAGCAATTAGTTGAATGCCCTTTTTTTCCTGAAAAAGATACATATTTGTCAAATATATATAAAATATTTTGATCAATAAATCAAAATTCTAATTCTGTAGAAATCTGATTTATAGAAGTGAAAAATCTTGAATATGATAATTAAAGTTAAAAATAAAAAAATACTGTCCATTTTTATTGACAGAATCAAATTGATAAGCACAGTCCATCCTCTGATCCATCCTTCAGAGGGTTTAATCTAACCTTCCATTTGTAATTTCCTAGTAGTCCATTTTGCAGAATTATATTAGAATTCTAATCCTTTTTGAAAGTGGCCTTCAGAAGTGTTGCTGATTAAATATGAGATACTAGACCTCATGCCCACTCCTGTTTAGCTCTGTTTGTTATTTTAACCAAATTCTGAATCAAAATAAGTCCTGCATATCACTTCATACATAATTATGTCACTTTGTGGTAACTTGTAGATGCACCGGTACTTTATTATGCATTGCAAAATACAAGTAGTAGTAGTATTATAGTCTGTCTACATGTAGGAGGAGAACTGCAGTTTTCACAGTCTGAATGCAGATGGAAATTACAAAGGAATTACTTTATTTGTGAATTGTAACAATGTTCTTCATTATTTAAACAGATTTATTAAAAAAGTAATAGCAATAAAAAAAGAAATCAGCTTGAACAAGGTAAGGAAGTAGAAAGAAGTATAAATAGAATTTTCTTCAAGTTTAACATGTTGGAGAACTGTACTTTCTCATGCTAGAAGTTGAGTCTGTATAATAGGAACAGGAAATATCCCATATTCAAGTAGCACACTTCTGCTCACAGTATAGAACCTTGTAGAGCACCATTGGTATACAAGAGGAAAGTATCAGTCTTTCAGAAACACCAAAATGTGGAGAAATGGGCACCTTAGGGTTAGCAATATATTGATCACATTCAGCAGACCCAGAATGCTAAAAGTGTGAAATTTTAGGAAAATAGATAAATGGAGGAAAAGAATGGAATACCCCTTTTAGACCAACTGAATAGAACATTGCCCTCCACACCATAACATTTATTTCACCCTTAGTGACAATAAAGAATGTAATTGACTCAAATGTCTTTTTCCCACTTATGCGTAATACGCAAAGCCAAGCTAAACAACTTAGATACACACTGAAACTCACCTTACAGCACATTTTTCTTCCCAAAGTAGGCATGGTGCCTCAACTATAGCAACCACTTTACACCACTATCTGACCATCTGAGCATTTTAAAAATACTTGGCAGGTTTTAGCATATAAAAATATTCAGAGTGGATCTTCAAAGACTTTCTGACGTTGTTCTGTTCTTAAAAGTGAGCATTTACACTGCTCAGGGCGATTTTGAGGCAAGATAACCATGAAGTGATAATATGGAAATGAATGTTTTATTTATTCATTTATTTATTTATTTAAAATAGAACTTCATATAAAATAAAGGGAAAATCCAAGGAGAGCCTTTGAGGGTTGTGAAAAGTGAAGCAGGCAGAAAAAGAAGAAGAAAAAAACCCTAAAAATAAATCTGTCAGAACCTTGGTAGTTGGGGAGCCCCAGTCAGTCTCTTTGGCATTGTGAACATGGGCTCCTGAACAAAAAACGTTTAGGGCCATAAAAATGAAAAGAAAGAAGGCCTATTTTTATCAACCTTAAATTTTCATACCAATATCTTTATGTCAGGACATTAGTAAGTGGGGTTTGCAAGGGAATCAGGAAGCAGAAGTGAAACAGATTAATTTTCTTTTGCATTTCAAAAAGGTGAATTTTTAATATATAGTATATGCTTTAAAAAAACTTCTCAGCTGCAGGAAACAAATGCCAATAGCTAGGGAATTGCCATTTTGAAACTATTTTTATTGGCCTTAGTCTTTCTTTTAATTTGAAACTATATGACAGCTATCCTTCAGAAACATCCCTTGTATCTGATAGTAAATTTTTTGGTGATTTTAAAAATGGAAGACTCAGTCAGCCACGAGTATTCAGCCAATATTTCTAGGTGGCAGTTAAAGACTATCTTTTCATTCAGGGCTTCTGCTTTCCTTTTCTCTACCCACACTCCAATTTTAATTAATATGATTTTACAGTGCTTTAGTTTATTGTATATTTTTTATTTGTAAATTGCTTCAAGTCATATTTGCACAGGAAGTGGTATAAATTATTATTGATAAATAAAAAATAATTAGCTGTATAAAATCAGTTTAAGGAAGCGGAACATTCATTCTTTTGAAGCCATGTGGCTTTGTAAGATTGTGTACTTGATTTGCTGTTAGATCACATTTCAAAAAAGGGTTTGTTAAAATCCATTCATGGGTAAGCTGAGGTAAAAATGTATTGTTAAAACAGCTTTTTGGCAGAATATATTATAAATTTAACATACCTCTGTGATTTCTGTCAGTTTTTATGCTACCATTGTGTTTTTAAGAAGCATTAATGGTCTAGACTTTTTTTCACCTTTAGTTTGAAGAAAGAAATACTTAACTGAGTAGTAATAATAATAGGAGCATTGACTGTTGAATCAACCTCAGAATTGGCATAAAACACCTTCTCCCTTTCAAATGCCTCAATTGCTAGGATTAAGAGGTCTTTCTTACATTTTGGACTATAACACCAATATTAATTGCTTCTAGAAAGCTATAGTTGAAATTCATATTGTTCCAAAGATCTAGCATACATTTGGAAATAACAGCATTTCTATGGCCACTTGCCTGCTATTAAAATTGGGGAGGAAAAGGGGGAATCAGAGTATTATATTCTGAAGGCATGAATATCCCTCCACCCATTTGTGATTTCTTAGTACACCTTAATTCTTAATGTAGTAGCATCTGTGTGCTTAAATTGTCTGGTTTACTTACTGATTAGCTACCCTCCCAGCTTGTATATGAGAGTAAGACAGTTTGCTGTTTCGTTCATGAACTGGCTCACATTCATTTATTCTGTCTTGTCATATTCAGGGCAAGTACCCATGATCAAAATAATTAAATGTCAGGG
The DNA here is from genome assembly GCA_009733165.1 of Naja naja. NCBI lineage: Eukaryota > Metazoa > Chordata > Lepidosauria > Squamata > Elapidae > Naja > Naja naja. The sequence continues at coordinate 333,502,924 of CM019148.1, read as the reverse complement.
CTCATGTACCATTAGCAGTTAGTATGTCTGATCATGTTGCCATGTTTCTTTTTTATGGTATGTATGTATTCTAGTAAAGCAGAAGTCAGGGGAAAAAGAAACACAATATTCTCCTGATCCATCAGTCCTGTTTGTTGTTGCTGGGAATTTAAAAAAAACAAGACTAGAAAATGTTTTTTTTTTCTGCATGAAACAGCTACTTTGAAAAATCAAGGTCGAGTACCTAGGAATTTATCTGAATTAGTGTTTCACAATGGAGGAATTTACATCTTAGATAATGATAACAAATCTGCTCTGTATGTCCAGTATTCCATTTTATACTTTGTAAAATTATGAGTGTTGAGTTACAGGTTGCCTACGCTGCCTTTGAGAAAACTTCCTAGGAACTTTCAAACCTTTTTTCAAGGAAAAAACGATATTTTAGAAAGACAAATAAATTCCTGACCTTTTCCTATTAAATAATGGATATGATTGTTACATTAAACACAATTCAGATGCAGTTCTAATAGCTATTACCATTCAATTATTATGGTAGCTTAAACATCAGCATGTTCAAAGCTTTTGATAAAGGGAATGATGGAATGCTTTGTACACAAGATTAATTTTTCAGATTTAGACATGATTCTAACATTAAATTTTCAATTGAGTAGAACCTTGGATTGGAATATGAATAAAAATGTAAGTTAGTTTCTTCTAAGTTGGTATTAAAATTTTAAATAATTTTTATGCAATAAGCTATCGAGTTTAGGATAAAGATGGATTTCATGCATGTATAGGTTATGTTAAACAAGAACAGATGCCTCCTCTTTATGAAATATGTTTACATTACAATTGTTGGGGGAAAAGTTTATTTACAGTCCTCTAGGTTACTTTTCTAATTATTCTCCCTTTTTCTCTGTCCCTTCTTTTTCTCAACAGGTAAAGATGAGCCTTCAAGCTATATTTGCACAACATGCAAGCACCCTTTTAATAGCGCTTGGTTCTTGCTTCAGCATGCCCAGAATACACATGGATTCCGTATCTACTTGGAAACTAGCCCTTCAAACAGCTCCCTTACTCCACGCATCACCATCCCTCCTCCTCTGGGACCCGAGACTGTTGCACAGTCCCCGCTGATGAATTTCCTAGGCGACAATAACCCATTTAGTCTCTTGCGAATGACAGGTCCCATCTTGCGTGATCATCCTGGCTTTGGTGAAGGTCGGCTTCCTAATACACCTCCCCTCTTCAGTCCGCCACCTCGTCATCATCTGGATCCACATCGCCTTAGTGCCGAAGAAATGGGGTTAGTTGCCCAGCATCCTAGTGCCTTTGACAGAGTCATGCGTTTAAACCCCATGGCAATTGAATCGCCAGCGATGGATTTCTCCAGAAGGCTTCGAGAACTGGCAGGAAACAATGCGACCCCACCACCAGTCTCGCCTAGTCGCAGCAACCCTATGCATCGCTTATTGAATCCTTTCCAGCCAAGCCCTAAATCTCCTTTTCTGAATACCCCTCCATTGCCACCAATGCCTCCAAGCAGCACTACGCCTCCTCAGCCTCAGGCAAAGAGTAAGTCCTGTGAATTTTGTGGAAAAACCTTCAAGTTTCAGAGCAATCTCATTGTCCATCGGCGCAGTCACACAGGAGAGAAGCCCTATAAATGCCAACTCTGTGACCATGCTTGTTCCCAAGCCAGCAAATTAAAACGCCATATGAAAACACATATGCACAAAGCTGGATCCATGACAGGAAGGTCCGATGATGGATTATCTGCTACAAGTTCCCCAGAGCCTGGCACAAGTGAACTTACTGGAGAGGGACTAAAGTCTAGTGAGGCAGATTTCAGGAATGAGAGTGATCCTTCTTTAGGCCATGACAATGAGGAAGAGGAGGAAGAGGAGGAGGAGGAAGAGGAGCTGGAAAATGAAAGTCGACCAGAGTCAAGCTTTAGTATGGATTCAGAACTAAGTCGTAACCGAGAGAATGGTTCCAAATCGCTGCCAGATGAAAAATCCCTTGTCCTAGGAAAAGTGATAGAGAATGTAAGCCTCGGCACCATCCAGCAATACAGTGACATGCTGGCTGAAAAGCAGAAAAGAGGTGGCTTCATGAAAAGGTCTTCAGATCAGCGAGATCTATGCCCTCGAGACCTTTGCCAGAGAGACACAGGTGATGAAGACTCAGTAGCTGGAGAACTCGACCGCACTGAGGAAGGGACAGTGAATGGGAGAAACTTTGGGCCAGGTGAACCCTTCCCAGGGCTTTTTCCTCGCAAGCCCACCCCTATCACAACCCCCAATTTAAACAATTCCTCCAAAAGAATAAAGATAGAAAAAGATTTGGACTTGCCACCAGCAACAATAATACCTTCTGAAAATGTTTACTCTCAGTGGCTGGTAGGATACGCAGCATCAAGGCACTTCATGAAGGATCCATTTCTAGGATTCACAGACTCCCGACAATCCCCCTTTGCAACTTCTTCTGAGCATTCCTCAGAGAACGGAAGCCTGCGTTTCTCTACTCCACCAGGTGATATGCTAGATGGTGGTCTCTCAGGGCGCAGTGGGACGGCGAGCGGAGGCAGCACCCCTCATATCAGTGGACCCGGTCCCGGTCGACCCAGTTCAAAGGAAGGACGGCGGAGTGACACGTGTGAATACTGTGGCAAGGTCTTTAAGAACTGCAGTAACTTAACGGTGCATCGCCGGAGCCACACAGGAGAGCGGCCTTACAAATGTGAGCTCTGCAACTATGCATGTGCCCAGAGCAGTAAGCTGACACGTCATATGAAAACGCATGGCCAGATAGGGAAGGAGGTCTACCGCTGCGACATTTGCCAGATGCCCTTCAGTGTTTACAGCACCCTGGAGAAACACATGAAAAAGTGGCATGGCGAACACTTGCTGACAAATGATGTAAAAATTGAGCAGGCAGAAAGAAGTTAAAACCCCCACCCCCAACTGGGTTAAAAGCAGGGGTCTAGGTAAAATTTAAGTTGTACAGTTTAACTATTACCAATTGAGAAAAGCTGACCTAACTTGCCTCCATAAACATATCTTAGTGTAACTATGGCAGGTGCCAGAATTTGGCACTTAAATATAACCTGTGTCTACAAAGTTCTATTAAACCTGAGGATTGGTTAAGGCAGTAAAAATTGTGAAGCCTTTTAACTGTGCAATAATTTCTGTATTTATTGGGTTTTTTGTTTATGTTTTGGCATGTGCAGGTACTTTTTTAATACTTTTTTATTTTAGATTTCCTTTAAAATTTTGTTGGGTATCCCATTCTAGTTTTCCCCCATAGTAACCTGAGATTCTTTGCATTACAAGGGGAGATGCATATCCATTTAAATTATAATTTTAGAGGGCCGCTGCTTTGTTGAATCTTACGCTGAGTATGTGTAATTTCTTGTGAAGAAGCCAACATTTTATGTTTTTGTTGTTGTTGTTGTCCTTTAAAAAGAAAAAAAATCATTTGAGAATTAGGAAATATTAAATAGTGTCGCGGATAACAATCTTAAAATTTTAGCACTTTCTTTTGGATTTGGATTTTAAAATTAGCACTGATGATGCCACTTAAAATAGAGGCCTTTATTTAAAATATTATTTTTAACAGATTCTAAAATAAACATTTTGAGAAATAAAAAAATGGGCACCAAATTTTCTAAAGGCAGCTATAATAACAAAAGCAATAACAAAATTTGTGCATTATTTTTAGGGAATTTTTTAAATGCCTTATCCATTTTCTTTTCTGCCATTTCTGCTACACAGTTCATTAAATAAGGAGAAATCCACAGCCCAGAGAGCTTCATATGTACATTTACAGTAACTGATCATTCCATATCAATATGCAGCAAAAGACTAGTGAATGTTTTAACTGAAGAATAGTTTAATTAGTAAACTTGTGTGAGTATATGTGTGCATCCAGAAATGCATATACAATAAGAGTAAAATGATACTTTGATTATGCCATTCACTGAAAAACCATCAAATTAGGTTAAATCTGCATAAATTTGCTTAGGAGTAAATAAAACCTCTGAAGAAAAAGGTACATTTTTGTTTTAGAATATGTTGCAGTAGGTGTTCATTTTAGAGGAGTAATTCCCTGTCTGTGATATAAAGAGGGGCATAGTGCATGCTGTGTGCAAAAGGTTCCCAGTCATTTTTTTGATATCCTCAGGTTAGGATGGGAAACATCCATGTCTGAAATTCTGCAAAGTATTGTTCATGTGGGCAATGCCAATTTGGACAAATTAACTAGATATCAGACAGGCTGTTTTGATAGAGAAAAAATGCCTTTTCTTATATGATGTTTACTATTAGCATTTTATAATTATATTAATTGACTAACAAAAAAGTTGCCCAGTTAATAATAGATTTTTTTTATCTGCTTATGGTACAGTTGTACTGTATGCTGAGAATATTGTTCTGAGAGTAAGCCCTGTTAAAGATTGTGAATATACTTTTTAAAGCTGATTAATCAATTAAAGAGTGCGGCTCTAAATCTTAAATCATTATCATACCATGAACTTTTTCTAAATGTTGTCCTGATTAAATTAGTATTATTTAATTATAAAATAGGTTAATTCTTTTCTCTAGTTTATTCTGATATTCTTTTGAAAGGAAATTCTACACAATTTTAACACTTTGCAGCCTTCAATGCAAAGAATTGGATGTCAGGTAATTAGCTAATGTAAAACATGTACTTTAAACAAGATGGATAATAAACATAATTTTATAGGTGTACCTATGTCACTGGAAAACTAGATATTTCACTTGATATGTAATATGCCATGCTAATAACTGAATAAAGAAAAAAAAGAAATAAATCATATCAGTTACAAGCAGAAGTTGTATCATATGGCTCTTTCCCAAAGGATTAGTTTTTGGGACCAGTATTTTTAAACTTATTCATAAATTATTTAAATTAGGGCTGAGCAGCTAGTGGCCAATTTGCTGATGACATTTCATTATTTTAGGTGGTTAAAGCAACAGATTGCAAAGAGCTCTAACAGAGCTCTTTTCAAACTGAATAACTGGGCATTAAGAGGGTCATTGCAATTCAGAATAAAAAGTATATTACCATGTACTTTTTATTCCTAATTTCATGAGTATTTTTATGAAGTGTAGCTGGCACAGATACACCCATAAAATGGATTTTACAAATAGTGATAATTAGCTTAAAGATAACATTGAGGCAGTGTACAGTTCTTATAAAAAACAACAGCAAAAGTATTACTCCACAGTAGGGATCATTAGGAAAGGAATAAAAATAAATAAATTTCCTTTATAATATCTTTATAAAGATGTATACAATAGTTATCTTCATGATGTAATCACACTCAGATATCTGTGTATGTTTCTGGCCACAGCATCTCAAAAAATCCATACTGGAAAATGTTCATGAAAGGCAACAAAATTATCAAGGGGCAAGAGCAATTGCTTTATGAGGAAACATTACATCTGGGACTTTTTAGCTTAGATAAAAACAAGTAGCTTGGGAGAAAACAAACATATAAAATTATGCCTACTGTGGAGAAGCTTTTCTTTCAGTTATTAGAATCAGGATTATCTGGTAAAGTTGAACGTTGTGAGATTCAGTGTAAATTAAATCTGCTGTTGCACACTATAATGATTTTCCCTCCCTTCCAATTTTTATGCCAAGTGGTTTAGATATTTGGTGTACGATTTCTTTGTCCATAACTAGGAGACACGATGGCCTTACGTTATTTCCTGAATCAAAGATGGTACACTTCAAAACACCAAATGCTGTGGAACGTAAGAGGTGCTATTGAGGTTCATGTCTTAAAAATAGAATTTCCAACGATATCTAGTTGCACCCTGTAAGAAGAGAGAGCAGGAGCAGTCAGGACTTCTCAGTATGATCCTCCTTATGTGATTTAATTTATTACTTTTTTCTCTAATTGAGGAGAATGATATTTGGAATGTATGTTAAGGCAAGGTATAGTTAATGTGGTAATAAGGGACTGCCAATGTCATTAGAGCACTCTGAATCCCTGGGTGGAGGAAAAACAGAAGAGTATGACATCACTGATTTCAAAACATATATCTCTAGAACATGAATGTAATATTACCCCCTCAATTTAATCTTAGGAACAGTTCTTTATCTGTTTGAAATATGGCAATTTTGCCTGCTTCAGTTACTGTTACAAGAACTTCACCCAGAGTCACTGGTTTGAGATCAGCAGCTATACGAATTGAATGAATGACTAATTGAATAAATAAATATATTTCCAAACTCAATTTCCAATATTTCTGTAAATTACACAGACATTTACAGCTTCATTGTAGGATCCTTTAATTTCTCTTCTGACATTATCTTCTATGTTACCATAATTGTATGGAGAATAAGCAGGGCCATGGCTGGTGTTCTTATGGCTGTTCTTCTCTCTGTAAGTTATAGAAACACTTCTTGAACATGCTCTGTTCAGACAGGATCAATGTATGATTCTGGAACCCTGATGAACAAATTTAAAAGGTGCCTTTATATATTTGCATTTTCATCACATGGAATGCCTGTGATCCACATGAGAATCTACAAAGTTCTCCTGAAATCAGTTGAAGCCTTCCTCAGGCTCCTAAGATAATGCTTAAATTGGGTTCATATTTAAAGTTCATCTCCCTTTGAAATGGCCAATTTAAAAGAACAACTGAATAAACAGTAAGATTATATGTCCCCCTAACTTTGCCCAGTATTTAGCAGATACCAACTAGCATAACATCCAACACCCTAATAGTTGCCTTAGAAACAGCCTACCAGCCACATATGGTAGTTCACCAAAGGCTTCCTGTTTTGGTTGCTTGCCAGAGATACAGAAGCAGAGATTTTCAAGTACCTGGCAGGCCCCTATATTGCTGGTGATTTGTAGTCAGCTTGTACAGATTTCTAAGTAATGGCATGCTGAAGCCAATACATAAGGCTGCTAATCATCACAGTTAAACACTCATGGGAACACTTGTAAGAATATTGGACCCTAAGATTAGAATGTAAACAACATTTTATTTTTAAAAATTGCTTTTGTATGGTTGCATAAAACATGATGCAACTCTTTAGACAATCTTCATAGTTTTAAAACTAGTTCAAAACAGGAATGGACCCAAGGCAGATGTTGCTCTCCAAATTAATGAAAGTAACTTTTGATTGGCCCACAGGTATATTTGCACTGGCTTATGTTGCCAGCAACTTTACACTAAACACATCAGTGTTTTATTGTTGCTATGGCCATTTAATCAAAATTTCTTAAGAATGCGTGGAAAAATTAGAATTCCTAAAGGAGCTTCCAAAAAATGTTTGAAAAAAGTAAAAACAAACAATATAACAGCATGCAACTTAAGTCTGGTAGTAAACCTTTCATTGAACCTCAGTAGTAAGCTCATATCCAACAATGATAGATATATTAGGTACAGCAATTATTATATAATGACCAACTGTGAACTGATGAGGCATTTTTTCATTAACATTAAAATATTCTCATATAATGCACAGTTATGTTATTGTAAGGAAAATAGGTCAACAACCAGTTGTTTACATGGGTGCCATTAAAACAACTTGTACGCATTAAATTTGTTAGGAAGGTTTTAAATTTTGCAGCCTTTCAAATGGTACTAAAATGAAAGGTATTTGATTCCATTAAACTCTTGAGTTTAAAATTACAGATCTGAGTCCTTTAAAGCAAAATGTAAAATACAGGTTTTTTTAATAAATTCTGAATTTATACAGTTATAAAGCTCTTCTTAATGTCTGAAATTAAAACTTTCTTAAGAACTGACATTCTAAACTTTCTTAAGAACTGACATTCTAAATAAGATGTTTTTGGCTTACGCATTTTTTAATTTAGCATTTTTTTAAAAAAATGTTTTTGTACATTTGTTTTGCCACAAACATTTCAGTCCCATTTTACACACTGCATAGTTATTGGAGATTCTTCATATATATTAAATATTTTTTCCAATTAAATTGTAAATGGTAAATAGAGGTTCTTTCAATGGGAGTTGCTGAAATGTTCCCTGAATTACTGAAGTCACTAATCGCTTCATTGTTACTTCTGTTTGAATATTTTATTGAAAACCCTTTTAATTCGGAACCTTCATTTGGTAAATAACATTGATTTGAAGAAGAAAATATATTGTAGTGTTTATTCACTTGCTTTGCTTTTCTGTTTCTAGTTCCATGGTTCTTCTGAGGGAAGCATGGACAGTGGCTAGAAGAGATACAGGCTCTTCTTCATTTTCTTCTCCTCAACTTGAGTATTTTGACTGAGAGCAAAGCCTATTTTCTTTAACTGACATGTTAATTGATCAGACGCGGAACAATATGCTTTCCCTTATTTACAAAGATCCTTTCATCCTGACATATAATACTTTTTGCAAGTTATTATAGTTCTAATTCTTTGCTGTTCTTTTAGCCTTTCGTATCAGAACAGGTGCCCTCAGCTGAAATGTCAATCTTTATCTGTTTGTATATGTTTGTGTGCTTTTGATGTAGTGGTTAAGTCATCAGGCTAGAAACCAGGAGACTGTGAGTTCTAGTCACACTTTAGACACAAAGCCAGCTGAGTTATCTCGACTAGTCACTTTCTCTCAACTTTAGGAAGGAGACAATGGCAAACCACTTATGAGAAACTTTGCCAAGAAAACTTGCAGGCAGTCTCCAAGAATTTGGATATATTGGATGGAAGGAAAAACAAAACACATGTGAACACACATATCCATATACAAATCTTCATAATCTAAGACTTTCTAGGTAATAATTTGAAAACCCCGATATAGTTAGTATACATTATTATAAAATTTACATTTTGATTCTGTTGACCCGCACTTTAAAGCTATATATATATTTTTGTTTATTTGTTTGCATTGAAGACCAGTGGCTTCTAAACAAGAAATTACAGCATTTTTGTCTTTGCTTGGCCCAGAGATGGGTGAACTATTAAAGGGGGACATCTGAGATTAAGTGTCAGTGTTGCTAAGCATGGCATTCACAATACTGGCACTATAAAAAACTAATAATTTATTGGACAGTTTTTTTACTGCCATTTCAATTTGATGTGAGTGCCTTGAAAACTGATCTTCCTATTTCAGTCTCTTGAGACACATGCAAACAATTTTTGTGAAATGAAAAGACTTTTCAAAAAAGATAGAACAAGAAAGGTATGTTCTTTAGATGAAAAAACAAAGAGCCACATTTACATTTTTTAAAAAAAAAGCCTGGTTGAAGATAGTGGACATCAAACTGCCATAAGACCCAATCAAATGAAGATGTATATCCAGCACAACTTCGGACATCCATTTGCTGAATTATTCTCAGCCTTTCTCTTTTTTTTCAGGACAACGCTGCTTAGGAAATGGAATGGAAATGATTTACTGCTGAATTAAAACTCAAATGACACAAATTGCAAGTTGTTATCATTGAATGAAAAATAATTCAGGAACAACAGCTAATTTTTTAAAAAGTTAAATTTAGTGCACTCTGTCTTAAAATACGTTTACAGTATTGAATACATACAAGGGTAAAAAAATGTGTGTATGTGTGTTTGAGCAATCTTTTTTTTTTCAAAGTTTGCTTAATAGGTTATTAAAAATGCCATAATGGCCATGTGTATATTGTTTTCTTTTGGTGACGGGGTTTTAGTATATATTATATATATTAAAATTTCTTGATTACTGTAAAAGTGGACCAGTATTTGTAATAATGGAGAATGCCTGGGCATTTTACAAAACCAGAAAGAAAAAAAAAACTTTTCTCTTTTTTCCTTGAAAATGTTGCAGTAAAATTTAAATGGTGGGTCTATAAAATTTGTTCTTGTCACTGTAACTGTAAAGTCTGAGTTTTAGTATTTTTTTTTCTGCCTTGGGTGTTGAATTTTTATTTCAAGAAAAAATGTATAGAAACTTGTATTTGGGGATTAAAAGGTGACTGCTACACCATGTAGAAAAAGTATGTAGAAAAAATGCTTAATATTGTTATTGCTTTGCAGATTAAAAAAAATCACATTTCTGACCTGTACCTATTTTTATCTCTTCCTCCCTTGCCCACCTTCTCCCTTCCCTCTACTTCTGGAATGAATATTGATATTGGTTGATTCATATAATGTAGGCACTTGCTGTATTTTTACTGGAACTTGTAATTTTTTAACTGTACGCTTGTCCTTTTAAAGGGATTTAATGTACTTTTTTGTTAGTGAATTTGGAAATAAAAATAAAAACAAACAAACAGGCTGCCATAATATATTTTTTTAATTTGGCAGGATAAAATAGTAAAAAAAATTTGTATGTCAAGACCTTATTGTACAGAAGAAGGTAAAATAAAACGGTTGTTTGACAACCTGTGGGTAAAAGAAAAAACTAATTATTATTTTTAATTATTGGAGGGGGCAATAGGGGTATTAAATTTTGTTTCATTTAAATTTTTTGTTCATTATTTTAGTTGTGTGCATGTGTGTATATATATATATATATACATATATATATATATATTAAAATATATATATATATAAATATTTTTTCTGTCAGAAATGGCCTACAAAAAAACTGCTTGTTCCTTCAAGGCAGTAATAACTTTGAAGCTACCTGGACCCCTTGTATCAAGGCCTTCCCAGGTATAGTTGAACTAGGTGGTTGGCTGTTGTCTGTTGTTAGAAGAAATTTCATTTTTGTGAACTTGTTTGGCTTAACATTCCACAATTCCCCTCACCCAAAGGGAGTGACTTTTTCCTAGGAAATGTAAACTTTCTAGCTACGTTCCATAAAACTTATATGTATGTTAAAGGTATCCAGCGGTACTGAATTAGATGGCACTGCATCTCCTGAGGGATGAAGTGGTCTGTATTCTGTCTTTCTCTCATCATTGAACAGATGGTAGTACTCTTGTCAACTGTGGGTTAAGGGAATGTCTAACCAGACCACAACTCACCCAACTGTGCAAGGTTTTCTACTATGTAAAACCTTCTTCCTTCAGAGGGGCCTGATCTGGAGACTTTATGGGAACAGGGTACCTGTTCATTTCCACCTTCTACCCTATTCTCTTCACAGCTTTCAGGTGGTCATTTTAAAAGGGAAAAAAGAAGAAAGAGCAGCATTCTGTTGAGTACAACTGTGAATTGCAGTGGAGTTAAAATTGGTCCAGCCGCATCCTATATTTTTTCCCCTTTCTGTAAGAAAGGGACCATTGTACAGTTTTTGCCAGTCTATGTTCTTTTGTCTGCTTTGCTGCTACTGTTGATTCCTAATTGTACATTCCATAAATTTTACAAATATTTGAAGGACTAGGATGAAATTCTGTGTTTATTTTATTGACTAAGTTATCTTTCCCCTCCATCTTTTATTTTATTTGAGTGGAGTAAGGCAGGGAGAAATTGCTGAAGTCTGATGAAAAAGCTACTGATAACTTTATCTGAGAGGGTTCCAATAATGTTATGAAAAAAATTGAGAGGAACTGTGATCACAAACATTTTTAGATCTAAAAATTTTTAGATCTAAAATGCCTCAATTACAAAGAGGGCTTTTCCTGACCATAGGATGTTCTTTGTGCAGTGGAGAAATCCTACTGATGGAAAGCTAGATCTTCATTAATTCTCCTTTCCAAGCAGTCTTATTTTATCCTCTCCCCAATTTCTTCCATCCCTGAAGACATATTTCGCTAAATATAAGGGCAGTGAACAACAATAACAACGACAAATAGGTGACGGTCTGGTTCTCAGTGGAAAATGTCCAAATGTAGCTCTCTTCAAGAAATGCTACGGTCAGGGAAAAGAAGATGCATCTCACCTATTCCATCTCTTCCAAATTGAACTGGAAAGACAGTTCACTGGATGTATCTCTAAGGAACTTCAAATGGCAGATTATAAATTTAACTTCTTAAAGGCATATTCCACAGTATTTTATGCATTTGACTTTTCCTTAATTGGGATATGGTCAGTGAATTCTTCTGGAATATTTTTGGTCAAAATTCAGGAATATAATTTTTATTCCAAGATGCTACTTTCACCTTATTCTGTAATCAAGTGAATTCAGATCTGTCACTTAGGGTATTTTTCATTGTAGATGAACTCTGTTCTAAACCACCAGCAGTTGTGATTTGAATACCTGAGAATAAAGTATGTGGTATTTAAAGCACAAATGTTATATTCAGTGAAACTCCTCCTTTTCTGCTTTTACGATTCCAGTATTACAAGGCACAATGTGATAGGCATATCCTAGTTATCTCTGCTGTTACAATTGGAAAAAAATTCTGTTTAAGTCAAAATGATTCCATATTTCAAGCCTGTCCCACACTTGTTAAAATTCATTCACAGAGCATTTCTGAGGTAACACTTTTTTTAAAATAAAAGGATATAAAATAAGAAAATAAGTTGTACTTTTTGAATATTGTCATGACTTCAGTATTTCATCCTAGTCCTGATCACAGTCCAAGGTTTTATTTTCAGAGGCATACTCATTTTATGGTGCTCTTTGTATTTTAGAATTGCAAAGCAAAGTATTGTTGATTTCAGTTGTTTGCATTTGTACCAGCAAGTAAACTATTTTTATTACCTTTTTCTATTTCTTATTGTATGAGCTTTCGTTGTTTACTTGGAGGTTTGTCTTTTACAACAAGTTTGGAACTATTTATTATTGCTTGGTATTTGTGCTCCATTTAAAAAACAGGAGCACATTTTCTATTATGGATACAAATGTTGAGATGGCAGGATGTCATTTCAACATCAGTTAGTAAAATATTTATTGTTCCTTTTATTCTCTGTACAAGACTTTTGGCCTCTTTCTCCCCTTACTGTCATATTGTTGAGTTCAGCATGTGTCTACCATTTCATTTGTACACTCATTCAAAACGTTTGTTCCAGTTTCAAGTTATAAAAAAATAATAAATTGGACATTTGACATGATCTCCAAATATTGTCTTTACTGCTTATTTGAAGGAGTTCAAACTAGCATGGATTATATGGAAGACTAACTAAAAAATTGTTTTAGACTCCAGATTTTTTTAGGGGGAGGGTAGGGTTGTTAAAATACATTGCTAAGTTCCTTGTATACAGCAGCCTCAGAAAACTATTTCAATATGGCAGTGTACTTTCAAACTTGTAAAAACACTTCTTCAGTTTCCCTTTTTGCCTTTGTATACTTATGGATAAAAGGAAAGTTTTTCATCCGAAAGCAAAGTCATGGTTATTCAAAGAGACTCAGGTACTTGTTTTTCTTGTTCAAGGAGTGATATGAAGATATGAAGTCTTGGACTTCATATTCAAATTTATTTATATAGTCACTCAACTCAGACAAGTGGCATTACTAAAAAAAATAGTGTATATTATTGTGCACTAATACAATAATGCGGTAATCAAGGCTAAAAAATAGTGTAATTCCTCAAAGTTGAATTCTGGCCCAAAGTCAAACTCTTAACTGTCCTTATAAAAGCCTCATAACTTTATACCTTCAGTTATATCTACAGTAGTAGAATGAAGAGAATGGGAATGTATAGGATGCACAAACAGTCTTCACCATTAAAATGATTGGGGAACATGTTGTTCAGGAGTTAGGAGAACTTAACACATTCAAGTAAATATGTTCATTGTGTTTTGATGAATATTCTAAAGAATATTAGAAACTAAAAAGAATGTGTTCCGAGTTAAAAAGGGAATAAGCAGCAGCACATTGAAGGGAACTTTTAATGTGCATAGGCATTAGAATAATCTAAGAAACATTGTGCATATGCACATTGAACATACCTTAGGTACATACATAAAGCTTAACATTATTCTAGAAAGGAAGCTGAAGAAATCCTACTGGATAGGTATTAAGAAAATATCAGCGATAGCCTTTTACCGAGAGGTAAGGAAACTGGCTTTAGTTGTGAACTATAACAACATCTTTCACCATTAATGCTACTGCTTGAGCTGTATGGATTTTAGGATTATATAAAAGGATTAGAGTTCCCTTGACAAAACCTGAAGAAACAATAAGAAGTGAGGAGGGGGAAAACGTACATGGAGACCATGGATGGCTAATTTACATAAAAAGGCAGAACTCACATTAGGATCCCCTCCCCATTTCAATACTTAGCAGAGGTTGGGATTAAGCAGCATTTAAGATTTTTCAAACAATGCAGGGCAATAAAGATGGTTATTTTACATAGTTTTATCTAGTAACATGTCAGTCTATGATGGTGATTTGTCCTTAAAAAGGAAATGTCTCAACTTACTTTTTATGAGGCCTGTTGACTTCAGCTCTGATTCAATATGACGTGGAGATTGGGGGATTCACAACAGGCATGATTTGATTCAAGTTTGTGTTCTGAGATTTGAGGGCAACCTGATTCAATCTGAGTTGCTATGCAATTTGATTTGGGGGGGAAACTCATCCACAGACTATAATGGGAAAAATTCAGAGATGTTTTAATTTTTTGATAGAATACGATGAATATGATAGAAATGGTAAATGCTTGAAAGGACATTAATTACAGGCAACTTTAATTGAGTACCTTCAAAGTTGTTACAACAATACATTTTTAAATATCCTTCAACCTCTTTAAGGGCAGAAATGTTGGAGAGAAAAGGACAACACTTTTCTTTTAATAATGTGATTAGTGTAATAATATGCATGATTGTTTACAAAGTAGTGTAGGTTGTTAGATCAGGGCATTTTCAAATATATTTAAACAAATTTAATTTCATAACTCTACACATATATCCACAGTTCTCCAAAAGTATGTGGAGTGGTGATAGGATAAACGTGAAATAGCTGTAAATAGTTTGTAAAAACAAAGCCCAGAATGAAATTGGTGACACTTTCTGTCCAGCTGCCTACCATACTGGACAAAACCTTTCCTCTGAGGTATATCAATATCCCACTGAACTTGGAAAAAGAAGAGAAGAAAGAAAGAAAAAAGAGGTTTATGCTGTATTTAGAAGAGACTTTCTCCCTTAAGCAGCTGGTATGTCTCTTCCCGCTCCAGAAGTGTTCCCACACACTCCTTTTTTCCAGTCACTAGAAGAGAAAAGTTGGGCAGTTATTTTCTGACCACTGGAAGAATGGAGCATAACACAGAAGTAGAGAACCCAGACTAGGGCTATGCATACTTCAATAATGGTTTGGAAGAAGCGATTTGGACAACATGGGTATGAATGTAACAGTCCTTTAAAGCAACAATGTCTTTTCAGGTGGAAAACATACAATTAAATAAGTTGGCTTATTCAATTAGAATTTCACTTGTGCATTTTTCTGCCAAAGATGAATCTGAGCAGTGTGTTTTAGACCAGAGTTCCCAAACATTTCCAACTTTGAAGACCAGTGTGGGGGAGGAGATGGTTTGCACAAGTGGCCGGCAAGCACACATGCCTGCTGCTCACATAAATGTAAACGTCTTCACCCACCCCCAGTGCAAGTGAGGTATGTGCATGCATGCATGCTTGCCAGCCATTTCTATGACCCAATTGCAAATCCCTCACAGCCTACTAATGGGCCACACCCACAGGTTGGGGACCCCTATTTTAGACTACTGTAATGCACACTATGTGGGGCTTCTGAGAATGTTTGGTAATTGAAACTGGTATTAAATGTGGCTAAACGACTTTATTGAGACATACTATGTAGGTCATTAAATACTTTTTTCTGCTTCTTTATTCTGATGTATATGTATATCCTGCATTTCTGTTTAGAGATCACACTTATGGCTTCACTATATCTTTGAAATGAACCAACATTTTTTTAAATCTAAAAAGTCTGGACTATCTGAGAGATTGCTTTTACTTCATTGTTTAACATTTAATGAGGTTTATCAACAAACATAGTAAATTAGACTGATGCACGAATGTGGCAACATTTCATTTCTCCTAAACAGATCATACTGATCCAATATTCCCCTAGCTTTAGAATTTCCCTGTGCTATAATGAAGATATAAATTTGTTTTAAATATGGGTTATTTTGTGTGTGTGTATGTGTATATATATACATGCATACACATACACACACATACACACACACACACACACATCCTGGATATTTTTTGGACAGGAAAACAATGTTCCCATTGAAAATCTTGACAATACCAGTTTGTCTCTTTAAAGTTGGTTTAAAGTTTTGTTCACCCTGATCCTTGATACACTGCTCAAAAGATAAATTCTGTAATCTCCCCCTGGAAGAATTTGTGTGTTCCTGATTTAGTGAGAAAACAAAAAACTGAGATATAAAACTATCCAGCCTTTCAGTGTCCAGTGTCTTAATAGCTGAAGACTAATTCTCTCACATATGGCAGAATTATGTCAGAGAAAGTTGTAAAATCCTTCCCACTGAGAAATCTTGGAGGAGAGGAAGAATCTAACTCACAGTAGGAAGAACCGTATATTACTCTTGATCTTTGTCTACCAAATGTAGGGTTGTTGATCTACCTATTTTATATTCACAGTTCTCAAATAATGCTTTTCAAAGCAATCTGGAGAAGATCATTCCATATGTCAAGCAGGATAATTTAAAATTTCATTGGAGATGGCTTGCAGTCCTAAAATGTTTCTGTATGGCTGGTCTCATAATACATCCAGTACTTGAAATGGTATGGTTTAAGGTTATATAAAGGCTTGGATTTTATTTGTCCACCTGTAGACTATGGATAAATTCCAAGTTTCACAGTATTTACAAATACACTTTTCTAACTATACTACAGCATAAAGACACATGTCCATTGTGCATTTGGGGTTAAATGCCTGTATGACCTGCTAACTGAAAGAGACTGTAGAGATTAGGCCTGCAGTTTGTACCTCTACAAGTATATTTGCAAACAGGGCTGGCATTTCATTTTTCTGGGTAAAACTATAAGACTTGGAAAGTGAAGCAATTCTCCTTTTAATATGAGTACATAGCTTTATAAAATAATAGTCAAACTTTTCATTTTGCTTTTACAGTATCATTTGAAAACTTACATATTCCTTTCATAACAGAAGCTAGTGCTCTTTTTTTAAAGAAAAAAAAAAGCAGAAACAAAAACTGTTCCTTGCCCAATATTCAAGGAATATTGCAGAACAACTTGGGAAACATATTTTGAATTCAAAATCCCACATGTTCATGCCACAAATATGCTTCTGAAATTTGAATTGAAGTAAAAAAAAAGAACCATACTGTGTGCAAGTCACATTGCCAATAAAACCCTACAAAAAAACCCATAATTTTTACTTTGCTCTTTTATTCTTTAATGATACATTTATTTGTAAACATATTTTAGGGTGGGGGGAACAAAGGCAAATATATACATCTCTGCTAAATCTTTAGTTGTTAAATGCCATTGTGTAATTTATTATTCCAACAGTTGACAGCCTATTCTCTGAAAAAGAAGTTAAAGATGCTCAAAAAATTTAATAACTAGGATAGCATAATTAGAAAGTCAAAGAGGCATAGGTTTGAGGGGACAGAGTGAGCACATGTTTTCAGAAAGCAGATTCTGTAAGGATGTCCCTAGCTTTTTTGCTGATATCCTGAGCTATTTCCGTCTTTTGGAGGATGGAGATATTTAAGGAAACCCTGTAAAAATACTACACGGCTATTACATGTTCCAGGGGAGGGGAACTGTACCATCAATAGGACCCAAGAGTCATTTAGAGACCTCATGAAATCTTCTGCTAAGTATAGGGAGTCCAAATAAAAACACTCTCAAAATGTATTTAGCCTTATCCTCTGCTTAAATGCATACAGTGAAAAGGAATCTACAAGTTCTCCAATTCAACCCTTTATTTATTTATTTATTATTTATTTATTTATTTATTAATTCAACTTGTATGCCACCCCCTCTTCGAAAGGACTCGGGGCGGCTCACAGCTAAAAGTACAACAATAAATAAATTACCTAAAAACATATTAAACAAATTACAAGCCGAATTGGAATTAAAACCCCAAAGTTAAAATCAACCAACCCCCAGAGAGTCAGCACAGCCCGGATTGTAGAAACAGCCAGGTTTTTAACTCGTGGCGGAAGGTGCGGAGATCGGGAGCCAGCCGGAGCTCCGGCGGAAGAAGATTCCATAAAGTGGGAGCCGCCACAGAGTAGGCCCTCCCCCGGGTCACCGCCAAGCGACATTGAGTCGTGGATGGCACCCCGAGGAGACCCCGTCTGTGTGCCCGTACAGGCGGTTGGTATTTGATGCTGGGAGGAGTCGTTCTCGTAAATATCCTGGACCCATGCCATGTAGGAGTTTGAATGTTAACACCAAAACCTTGAATCTCACCCGGAGGGCAACTGGAAGCCAATGCAGGCCGCGCAGGAGGGGTGTAATATGGGAGTATCGGGAAGCTCCCATCACTACCCGCGCGGCCGCATTCTGCACCAGCTGAAGCCTCCGAGTGGTATGCAAGGGCAGTCCTAAATAGAGAGCGTTACAGTAGTCAAGTAGGGAGGTAACGAGCACCTGAGTGATCATGCGCAGGGCATCTCGGTCCAGATATGGGCGCAACTGGTGAACCAGCCGGATCTGGGCAAAGGTCCCCCTGGCCACGGCCCCCACCTGCTCCTCCAATTTGAGCCATGAGTCCAGGAGGACCCCCAGATTCCGTGCCCTGACCACGGGGGGTAACACTTCCTCCCCCATGACCAAAGATGGAATCTCCGAACTGGACTGAGATGTCAGTATGCACAACCACTCTGTCTTGGCTGGATTGAGTCGAAGCATGTTCCTGTCCATCCAGATCCGCACCGCTTCCAAGCAACAGGACATCACAGAGAGAGCATCACTGATGTGGCCCGGGGTGGAGATGTATAACTGCGTATCATCAGCATACTGATGATAGCTCACCCCAAAGCCACGGATGATCTCCCCCAGCGGCTTCATATAAATGTTGAACAAGAGAGGTGAGAGGACCGACCCCTGGGGTATCCCACAAGTGAGAGACCTCGGAGTCGACCTCTGCCCCCCTGCCAACACTGTTTGTGAACGTCCCGAGAGGTAGGAGGAGAACCCCTATAAAACAGTGCCTCCCACTCCCAACCCCCCGAGACGCCGCAACAGGATACCATGGTCGGTGGTATCAAAAGCCGCTGAGAGATCTAACAGGACCAGGACAGAGGAAAAACCCCTGTCCCGAGCCCTAGAGAGATCATCAATCAGCGCGACCAATGCTGTCTCTGTGCTGTGCCCGGGTCAGAAGCCCGATTGGTACGGATCCAGGTAGTCCACTTCCTCCAGGAAAAGTGGCAATTGCTGCACCACCACACTCTCAACAACCTTCGCTAAAAACTGAAGTGTTTTTTTTTTTCTTCTCTAATATTTGCTAAGAATCCACCTTAAAAGAACTTGAAAGCATTGCTCTGCATCCATACTTGGAGTGATGGAAAATAGATCTTCCTCTTCATCGGTGTGACATCCTTTAAAATATCTGTAAAATAACAGATTTCTCCTCAATCTTCTTTTTCTGAGGCTAATCATTTTCAGTTTCTTCAGTTTCTTTTCATGGGATTTGGTTTCTAGTCCTTTTACTATCAGTGTTACTTATCAATCATCATTGTTACTCTGAATCTGTTCCAGTATATCTGAATCTTTCTTAAAAAAGTGATACCCAGAACTTAATATGGTGGTTGAGGTAGGGTCTTCCCCCAAATAGCACAGGTTGGAACTTTTACTTGTCATGATTTATAAATGATATTTCTATTAATGCAACCTAAAACTACAGTGCATTGAACTCTTTGTATTGACATATTCAGTTTGCAGTTCATTACTATTACACAATCTTTTTCACAAATTGTCTCACCATATCATGAAGTAAGAGTCGGCTGCTAACAAGGACCGCTTCAATATATAGAACAAGGGCAGGAGACCTTCTTTGTCTAAGACAACATAACATCACTGGGTCAGTCCTGGAATTAGACTTAATATTAGATTTGTCTTTCACAAACTGTTACCTTTTAGATGCATTGGGGTTGTAGTGCCAAGATTTTTCCAGCAACATAGTGTTTGTTGAATTCTGCTGATTATAGTTCCAACATATAGAAGAGAATATTTGTAGCTCAGGAATGAACTGTGAAATCCTTAATGCTTTCTGAGCTTGGTTGTTTGTTTGCAGATGTTTCATCACCAAACTAGGTAACATCATCAGTACAGATATGTTATAGTTCCAGCGTATCTAGACAGCAACAGGTTAGCTCATTTCCTTCATATCTTTCCCTAAAAGAGATAAATGGCTGAAATCATAGCTTTTGAATCTCTCTCAATATGTGGTACAAAGCAATGGTAGTTGGCCATTGAGATAATGCTTTTAATTTAGGAGTTTCCTGGCTTCCTCATTTATCTTTGTCTCTTCTTGTTGTTGTTATTACTCCCCCGCCCTCAGTGCATCCAGCTCTTTCTTGGAGTCTGACATTTTCTATTTGGTGGCTTTTAGGGAATATGGATTTTAAGAAGAAATATAATTTATGTTCTGCCCTTTAATGATGCACCTTTTAACCAATGAAAGAACAGCACTGCACTTCAATAGATATAGCCCTGCTGGCCTGGTTGAGGCAGATCATTTTAGCAAAGGAAAACAAAAGGTTGTGTGCAGTGAGTATCTCTCGGCCAGGGAAGCTACTTTGTCTTAATTACCTCAGGATGAGAGACTGCCCCTGAAGCAATCATCTTTGTTTGTTAACACACCCTATCGGCTCCACTGCTCTATATAAATAAAACATGACCAAGATTACAATGTCATGTTCTTTTGCACTGCATACTCTGGTAACTGCTCAAGCTGAATTGCAAAAACATCCCAGAGCAGTCTGGTGCATATCAGAGGGCATCAAGGAATTATTCATTCCTAAGCAACCACATGCAAACTTGTTTCTAATATTAAACTCAATTGTTTGCTCAAACGTTAAAAAAAGTGCAGTAAACTCACTTTGTTTTGCTTTTGTTTCGGTTAAGCAGAAAACTGCAGAGCCAGGAACTGACAAGGATACATTGCTGCATTTATCTTAAACAAAGCTTTGATTCTCTTGCCCTTTTAAACTCCCTACTAATCATTTTTAGCCTTCCATATGCACACACACACACACACACACATTGAAATCAGGCTGTATTTTGTAATGGAAGCATATGTGTTATCTAAATATTTAAAAAATTAATATCTTTTTCTTTTAGAAATTCTTTAGTATAAAATTACACATTTCTCTGCTTTGTTTTTCTTAACAGGTATTTGTTGGTGTCATTATTCTGTATCTTACATAACAGACATATTGATGCAGCACCATTCACATCAAATGAGAAGGTATCAGCAGATTTGAGGAAACTTGTAGCAAATAGTTTGTAAAAATATGCTTTGAAAAAACGTCAAAAGAAAATAATTGCTTATGAGGAGGAAACATTGTAAAACAGTTCACTGAAGACCTGGTATGCTCAATCATGGGATAAGTGGGTAAACAACAGAAAACCAACATAGAAGTGGGAAAGAAGGAAGAATTCATAGAAGCACGTTGCTTACTAGAGTCCTGAAGCTCTCTTCATTGAGAATCCTAAAAGTCTCACTTTTTCTACAGTAGATACTGCTCACCAAATTATGCATTTATGTGTCATGTGTTAAAAGATTGTGTTTGAACACCTACTTGTAAATTCATTTTGATTTGGAGTTTTCATGTTAAAAGATCTCACATCTTAATAATACCAAAAATGATAATCAAATATGCCTAACTGAAGATTGCAAATATCCATTACAGGTAGTCCTTCAATTATGGCAAGAATTTCCATTGTTAAATGATGCAGACATAAAGCATAAGACCACATGGCTGCATTGCTATGTAGTCCCTGTTGCTGTTGTTAAGCAAGGATTACGGGTCATTAAGCAAGCACCTCTTTGGAACCTCCTGCCAGCTTCCAACAATCAAACTCAGTGGAGAAGCTGGCAGGAAGTCTCAAGCAGCTCACAAGAAGGCCAGAAGGCAGGTAAAGTCACTGCTTCTGGCTGAGAGAGAGAATGAGGGCTTGTCCGGTGCTAGGGAGGCACAGAATGAGTACAGCAGGGTTTTCCTGCTGAATGGGAAAATAGGTACCAATGTACACAAATGGTTGGGGAAAGCAGGGAAGTGGCTAGGGAGGTGCAGCATAGGTACAGAGAGGCTTGGGGATAGTGTGTGATGGTGGTTGAGTGGCTGGTACACCTCAGATCTGGTTGGGGTGATTTACCCAATTAACTTCTGAACTTCTCTGCCATCTTCCCCATTGATTTAGTTTGTGGGAAGCTGACAAGGATGGTTGCAAATGGTAATCAAATGACTGTAGGATGCTGCAAACATCATAAGTGCAAGCCAATCACCCAGATTACCATGCAATCATGTTACCATGCAGGTGCTGTGTTGGTCAGAACTTTGAGGACTGGTATAACCACCATTCATTTACCTATGTAACTTTGAACAGTCACTGAATGAGTGGTCATTAACAGTGGATAACCTGTATGTCCTATGAGATATTGTCAATACAATCCTGAATTCTCTTGCTAGAAGCCCCAAGATAAACTATAGATCCTTAAAGAAAGAAACACAAAGTAGCTAAGCTCGTCCTCCCCACTTTGATACTACTCAGTTTAGTGATTGACTGCTGGTGATGGCCAAACACTACTGCTAAACCCATGAATTGCATTCAAGGTGCATTGGCCACTCAGAAAACCACACTCACCATCCCCAATTACAATTGACCCCATGGATATTGTTCTTGTCCAATAAATGAACAAACATAAGCTATTTCTAATCTCCTAGATCACAGATGTTTCTTTACTTGGGCTATCAAGACAATATTTTTTCCATGTTTCCTACTGCATATCTTGCTCATTGTATTCATAATGACATGATAGGAAGAAAAGGTCACTTCTAGAAAGGAGAAGAAACAACTCTCAGTCTTTGTTGATTGATAGTAAGAACTTCCTGTCTCATCTCCCTATTTCCTGCCACCAATGAATAGTCATTGGTGGAGGCAGGTCCAAACTGGAATGGTTTGGTTGTTGGTCCCAGACAGGTGCTAGAAAGGTGTATACTGCCAAATTTTGCCTTCTGCTGTGATCATGATGTTACACATAAAATCACTGCAAAGCTCTTGGCACTAATTTATCTTCTCTACCTATAGCACACCTCTCAAATATACTTAGACAGAAAGAAACTTTGAGGAACATATTATAGGAAATGTTGACAGGAGATATAACTGTTTTCTCCTTCCCCCTTTTTTGGGTTGGATATAAATGCATCCGATCATTAAGGTTGTGCCAGCATCTCTGTGTTCCCTTGGTGCATGTTGGCACACCAACGCTCAATCTGGGAACAAACATGCTTACATAATATGCATTAAAAAACAAATAAGTTTTGCTTGCCTCTTGAATTGAGGAACAAAGTGGGGTAAGAAATGAGAGAAAATTCATTTTGAAATAGCTTATTTTGTCCAAAGGGAGAGGATTTGATTTATTTTACTGATTATCTATGTTATGAATTGTGCAGAAGATTTGCTGTAAGCTTCTGCTGAAGCAAAATTCTGTTGCTCATGTTTGGTCAGGTGCTGGTTATAGAGAAGACACTACATGATAAGTTAATATATTTTTTATATAAGCTATATTGTTGGTCATGAGTCAAGACACTACTGTTAATGTAACATGAGAAATACAGTACATCCCATGTTGCCTTAGAAAATAAATCAATATTGTTTTTATAGATTTACAACATTGTTTTCAACGTCAGCAACTTTAAGGACTTCAACACCTCAAATTCTCCAGCCACCATTCTGGAAGTTGAAGTCCAGACATCTTAAAGTTATTGAGATTGAGAACCACTGAACCTACAGTGTTTTCCTCTTTCTTTACCTCACACTTCTTTCTCACTTTTTCTATTCCTTTATAATCCCCTATCTGTATTTTGTATTATAATAAACTGCAATAAAAATTGATATATAAAAAACCCAATGGAAGAATGGATGGAAAAAGTGACAGAGTTGGAAAAAACGACAAAATTAACTGCTTTAATTAAGGAAAATAATGTATCCCATCCTGGATATAAAGTGTTTCAACTTCTTCCCTCAAGATGATGCTATAAGGCATTGCACACCAAAATAACCAGACGCAAGGACAGTTTTCCCCCCATGCCATCACTCTGCTAAACAACTAATTCCTGTCAACTACCTAGTAGGGCTGTATTACTATTATCCTTCTCATCTTTCCTATTACCTATTTCCATATCTTCTTATGATTACAACTTTGTTGCTTGTATCTTACAATTTATATTAATTGGTTTATTTAGTATTTTAGTATGGTTTATGTTGATTGCTTATTTAGCATCCTATGACTATCACTGTGTTGTATCTTATGATTTATGATGGGTGTATTGTTGGATTATTATGATCATGATTTATCACTTGTTGCTTGTATGTACACTGAGAACTTATGCACCAGAGACAAATTCCTTGTGTGCCCAATCACACCTGCCAATATAGAATTATCCTATCCTATCCTATCCTATCCTATCCTATCCTGAATGGATGGAAAAAGTGACAGATGGCAAAAATGGCAAAATTAATTGTTTTAATTAAGAAAAAGAATGCATCCTGTTTTGTTTCTACTAGGAAACTGCTTTGAGACTTTGTGCTTGAAACAGAAAAAAAATGAAAATTGATTTTGGATTTTGACGCTTAAATTAGTTTGCTATTATAGAAATGGCTAACATTTCACCAATGATGTAACAAGCTGAGGTTGCAACTCTATTTTGTAGTTTACTGCACTGAAAAAAGTTGGAAGTCCTTCCTTCCTTCCTTCCTTCCTTCCTTCCTTCCTTCCTTCCTTCCTTCCTTCTTTCCTTCCTTCCTTCTCTCTTTCCTTCCTTCCTTCCTTCCTTCCCTCCCTCTCTCTCTCTCTCTCTTTTCTTCCTTCCTTCCTTCCTTTCTTCCTTCCTTCCTTCCTTTCTTTCTTTCTTTCCCTTCTCCTACCTTTATTTCTATTTCTGTTTTATGATAAACTTATAAAATTATATAAAAAAGAAACAGGGCTCTATAGCAATCTTTCATATATAGTACCTCTAATACTGTATATCTTCATTTCTCTTCTCCACTATTTTCTTATCATTCCTCCATAGCCACCTTTGTCATCTGTCTCCCTTATTTTTCTTACATGTCTTTTCACATTTTAATCCCCTTCTGAGTCTGATGCTGGAATCAGTCTTTGTTGTTAGTTGCGAAGTTGTGTCTGACCCATTGTGACCCCATGGACAACGTTCCTCCAGGCCTTCTGTCCTCTACCATCCTCCAGAGTCCATTTAAGCTCACGTCGACTGCTTCAGTGACTCCATCCAGCCACTTCATTCTCTGTCTTAATCAGTCTTAAATACTCTTAATTCTGGAATGGTTGGTTTTTTTTTAATCAATTCTTGATGACATGTTGCCATGATTAAAGTTTGGTTTAAATGAATAAATGGGGTGCTAATTAGTGATAACAGTTAAGAGAACGAACTACTTTTGTATTGGGGTCAATGTCTGAAAGAAGAAGGAAGCTGATTGAGTGTTATTCTTTTCAGTAAGCTTTAATCATTCCCTTTCCTTGCCCCATTCCTTGCACTATTCCCTACAAGCTGACATAACGAAGATTGTAGTCATCTCTCTCCAGACCTGCTTGATTCTTATCAAACTTAGCAAACGTGACCAGTAACAAAAAATGTGAGAATTGTAATTATAGATGTTCAATAGAAGCCATGATGGCATCACATACATTGTGACATTATTGTCAAATATCACAAATCATTTTACTTGTGCTGTGAAGTGATGCTATGAAGTATGTGATGTCCCTTCTTTTCCTTCCCTTGGATGCCCATTGCTATAACACATTTGATTGCCAATGCCTGATGCAAAATATCTACCTTAACGAATGGATTCAACGAAATTACCAGTAGCCTGACTGAAAGATGAATCATTTAACAGAATAACAGTTGGAAGGGATCTGCACCAAAATATAGCGATAAAACAAAGGCTTACACTGTTCTCCTGGCTGATATGCTCTTCTTCCCATTTCCAATCTCACAGACTAAATTCTAGACTACAGTTAATTTTTACAATAATTATTAGAAACAGGCCAGCTTCATAACTACGGTTTTATGTTCACATATTTCTGCTGTCCAAGTTAAGGCTACAAGATTTTTTTGGTGCAGACAGGAAATTAAAACTAATTAATCTAAATCGGAAGTGCAGAGCAAGAAGGAGAAGCCCAAAATAATTGGAGGTAGGCTTGGTTTATTCTTGGAACAGTGAACTGTGGATTAACATTATGTTTCAATCAATCCACTGCAATAAGTGAAGAAGGTATGCTGGACATCACTACAAGTTCAGTATGTCATTTGAAGCAGACATGCATTATTTGCATTATGCAAGGCATTTTGCGCTTTGGTGAGAAAAATGAGGTCAAATGCATGGATATGAACTATTGGCAGTTCATATGTTGTTCATATTGGCAGTTCAGGTGATAAAAATGCTATTGTAGTTCAACTCTGGGACTATTTGATATGCTTCTCATGATTGTCAATGTTTTTTCAATCCAGTGATATATCAGTATATTTCGGTGGGTGGGAAGGCACAGAGAATGGGAGGAGAGGAAGAGAGTTCCTAATAAGAATTCATGTTGATTGGGATATCTGTATGGGATTCTTGAATATTATGAAGACAATGAACTTAAATTTAAAATTAGGAACTGGAATTCAAGTGCAACTTTTTATTAAATGAGCCAATTGTTTACCAAAGTATCAATGATCCCTAAGGGATGCATTCTTTTCCTAGAAAGTACTTATTATTTATTTATTTATTTATTTATTTATTTATTTATTTATTGGACTTGTATGCTGCCCCCTCTCCGCGAGGACTCGGGGTGGCTCACAACTAAAAACAGAGTAGTACAAACAATAAATATTTAAAAGAAAATTAAATCAAACAAGCCCAATCTTTAAAACCCAATTAAAATAATTTAAAAACCCCGGAGGTCAGTCCAGCCCGGCCTGTTCAAACAACCAGGTCTTCAGATCACGGCAGAAGGAGCAAAGATCAGGAGCCAAACGGAGCTCCAGAGGGAGCTGGTTCCACAAGGCGGGGGCCGCAACAGAATAGGCCCTTTCCCGGGGCGCCGCCAGCCAACATTGTCTAGCCGATGGCACCCCGAGGAGTCCCCGTCTGTGCGCATGCACAGGGCGATCGGTGTTTGATATTGGCAGGAGACACTCCCACAAGTACCCTGGACCCATATCATAAAGGACTTTGAATGTTAACACCAACACCTTGAATCTCACCCGGAGGGCAACCGGTAACCAATGCAGTTCGCGCAGGAGGGGTGTAACGTGGGAGTATCGGGAAACTCCCATCACAGCCCACGCAGCCGCATTCTGCACCAGCTGAAGCCTCCAGATGGTATGCAAGGGCAGTCCTAAATAGCTATAATCTAGACAAAAGACTCATAGAAATAGAGTTCATCAAAAAGAGCTAAGTCGATGATCTCATTCCATTATTTTTAGCTATGTACACTATTGATAATTAATTTGTCTGACATCATATTGATTTCCTGTCTTTTTTTTTGTAAACATTTTTTTTTGTAATATACAACCAAAATTGGTTAGGTTTCAATTAACCCTTCTGTTCAAACAACATCTGAAATACTAAAAAAAATGCTCTCTACTTGATTTAGGAGAAAAATATATTTTTGATCAGCATAGATTTAAAAGAATTAATAAGCAAATTATTTATTAAATGAACAAATATAAATATGACAGAATTGGGAAGCAGACTCTGCAAGTAAGAAATTATCATCAAATTATTTTTGCCAGTTCTCTGAAGCTACTCTGCTCTTGGTTTTCACTTTGCCAATTAGCATTTGTTAGCTAATATTTATGCATGAACAAATCACTTATCTGTTACTTTCCTTGATGGAATTTGATGACATTAGAGAGCTTGATATTCTTATAGTACAGATACAATTTTGTCCTGGGCCACTGTGGCCTGACATAGCTTTCATTGTCATAATTGCAGGTTCCTATCTCTGAGGTGTCACAAAGGATTTAACAGGATAATTACAAATGTTTATCACCACTTTTTAAGTTCTTTTCCTTCAATGTTCTAATAATACCAGATCCTGCTTCTGAACCATGATCTCAGTCATTATACATATCAATCTAATTTGAAGTAACTTGAAAGCCATGATGGAAAAAAATACCCAACTTATGGAGTGATAACATAAACTATTATTTTTATTCAATGATGTTAAACAATAAAAGAAAATGGAGCAATTGTAGCATATATGATTTACATTAATTGATCAAAAGCATACATAACATTGCATATACATAAATACCAAGAAAGGAGAATATTTGTAACTCAGGGCTGAAATGAGGAATCCTTGGTGCTCTCTGAGCTTGGTTGTTTCCTTGCAGATATTTCATTATCCAAACTAGGTAACATCATCAGGGCTAGGTGCTCCTCAGAGAGCACCAAGGGCTCCTCATACATAAATAGCTTGAACTTGAAGAAATATATTTTCTTTTTATTTGTAGTTATGCACACAAAGTTCATAGCAGCCATCATTTTTGAACAAAAGCTTTTCTGTGTCTGGGAGGAGAGAAGAAATTTTTTTCTAAGAGGGCCCATGCGACCTGTTATTTTTGCAGTCTGTTGCATGGAACAGATGCCTCTTTCTATTCAAAGCAAATAGATGAATGGCAACTGTTATCTGATTAGAAGAGCAGCCCTACAAACTCTATAGGTGCCACTGATTGTCTTCCTCTGTGGTCAAACATGAAAATGTTCATCCATCCATCCATTTGAGATGTGATGGCTCTGTGGCTTAATGACTCTGGAAATGGTCTCTGCTCTAGTGGTTCAAGTCTTAGTGTTGTGTGGCTGGGTGAGCTCCCATCACTCACTTCAACTTCACATAAAGTTTGAAAGCATGCTCTATGAGAGTGGATAAGTAAGTACCACTTTGGTGGGGAGACAAACTGGTGCTTCATGCAGCGCTTAGAATCTTGCCAGCACCGAACCTTCCTGGCTGCAACATCCATTGTGAGGTGGCTTTGGTGGAGGGAGAAGAGCCTTCCATGACATGACACTGTAGGAAAAGCTGCTCAACTTTCTTTCTGGTGCAAAGCTAACTTGCTCTCTTGTGGTACCAAAGAGCTGGTAAACTACTATTTTGCATTAGCATTGTAGTCTCCTGGCTAATGTAACAATGCCATATACCAAACAAAAAAATTCATTCCATGTTGTCCCAAGTCTAACGGTAGTAAAGGAAGTCTTCCTGCAGAGGAATCATAGTGAGGGAGTCATGGTCTCTGCTACCACTGATCCTTTTTGAGATAAAGGAGTATGTTGGGACAAATCATAGGCATATTTGAACCTGTGCATTCAAAGCCTCCTTTCCTGCCAGATGTGATCCTTGCATGGGGAATAAACTGTTTTTCCCTGGTGTTAACATATTCAATATATTGTATAATTTTCCAATCATAGGCCGTGGGATCAATCAAATTTCTCAGAATTGTTTCCTTATAGAATTCATCTGTCACGACCCATCTTTAGTTTTTTGATATTTTTCTAACTTTGTAAACGCCTAGTTCTCTACGGGCTTTAGTTTGTTATATCGTTAAAACTTTATTCTAACCTTTATTTTCCTTCCAAGCATTGTATAAACCACTTTGTGAATGTGTATACTTAAGAAGCAGTTTGTGTGTATGTGTGTAATAATACTTATCAGATTCATCAAGTAATTTAGAATGCTTTAATCCAATGATTTATATTTTGAATTACATTCCATTGTATAATTTAACATTTTCAGACTCGTTCAACTTGTATCAAATGTTCAGAGTTAGAATGACATGTGCAACATACTGAGATACAGTGCTTTAAGAGGAATTATTGCAGACGGAATGTCAAATAATACATCAAAGAGCATCAAACAATATTATAATCTTTCTCTATCTCATGGGTTATTATCATAGCTCAGTTATAAGTTTGCATATGTTGTGATCTCTGCCACTTTCAGGAATAGCTGGGAAAGATTCCAGGTAAAATCCTGACATAAGTTTCAAGTAGAATTGATTTCTTGAGGAGAAAACAATTAGATCATTTATCCAACTTTCTTCAGGGCAAGGCACATTCTGATGGAAAATATTCCATGGGAGTTCTATCAGTAATATTTTCCATGGGATTTGACTGAAGTGTGGAATGCCAGGGAAGGTTGTAGATCACTGGAGACAGAATGATAGGGATTTATTTGATATCCAATATATATCCCATTTACTCACCTTCTAACAAAATAAGTGCAACAACAAATTGAAACATTTTCTACTCAGGATAATTTCTCTGACATGTTCTTCTCCTTCTAAAGAATTCCTAAATTTTATGATGAAATAAGAAATGACAGAAAAAATGACATTTAAAAATTACTGACATAGTTTTCTAATTACCACGATTGACTATTCATAAAGTTATCTCCTAATGTTAAATATGTAACAGAAGCACATTCACATGAAGAAGAGGGAGGTATATTATATCTATAACAGTTCAATGCTGGTCTGAATTTTACAATAGTTACTTTCAGTTTGAGCATTTCATTAAGGACAAAATTTAATGATTACTTTTCTTTAGTACCTCTCCAAAGAATGGCAATGAAATAATTTAAAATACTATGATATGAGAATATATTTAATAATTAAAATTGAAACATATTAAATTCCATGATATCATCCAATTCCCAATTGTAGAGAGACAGGTTGAACTTTTATTCTATCCTTTCTCCACTTTGAAATGCTGACAATAAATAAGAACATTGTTTTTCAACTAATTCTGCAGAAAATCCAAGAAGAAACAAAATCCTTTGTTCCAGTGAGATGCAGGAGGCACATGCAAAAGGTGGAAACCATGAATCTTAAAATAACCACTCACAGAAAAGAAAGCAATTGATACTTGAGAAGTGATAAGATTAAAAGAAGTGGTAATCCACAATTAGAAGTCACAATAAACATGATTGGTATATCATTGTGGGCAAAATGGAGAGAAGGGTTGAAATCTGGAAATGGATTTCTTTAGCCACCTTCATTTTCAGCTAGTTTGTGCAAGGTTTTAGTCTACTGGGGCATCAGCTGTGAATAGAGAATTAAGAATGTAAATATTCATCAGGGTAGCTTGACATCTGAAAACTGCACACATTGTGGAAATATTCTCTGGCTTATTATTAAGTCCTTCAAACTGTGGAGGCTCATAAAATGCCCTTCTCCTTATCTCTTGTCATGTCACATTTGTGTGCCTCTGGGGGAAAAATGTGCTTTTTGCACACACACACACACACACCACAATAATTACACATATACTTTATTTAGGTCATAGCAACTAGGACTGTTGCACTTCATAGAGATTCATTTTATTAACTTCACAATTAAGGCTTTTATCTTGATGAATGATTTGGTATCATTTTGGATGTTTCCCCCCATATTCAGTTTAGTTAGAGTAGGTAAAAACACAATTTTTCTACAGATACATAGCTGGCTGGAATAACACACAAAAAAGGGAGGAACTAAATATCTATTGCAATTGCTAAATGGTGGGATGACTAAATAAAATACATTTGGTTACCATATAGTTGACTTCTCTCTCTCTCCCTCCCTCCCTCCCTCCCTCTTCCTCTCTCCCTCCCCCTCCCCCTTCCCCCCTCTCTCTCTCGTGTGTGTGTGTGTGTGTGTGTGTGTGTGTGTACAGTGTGATCTGTATGTGTAGTGTTTTCCAAATTCATAGCTAGAGTTGGTGGAATAAGATTTCATGATAAATATATTATGATGGGTCTATGATAATCATTTCAGCTTTTGAAACAGGCACTTTAGTTGGCTTTTATTTGTAAATCTCATGAGTCTTTCATAATTTGATGGTCCTCCTTCAGGGGAAACCTTCAGAAAATGGAGAGTGTCATTCTACACAGTAAATGGAATTGGCAAGTCTCTCTTTTTCTCTGATGGGATTGCCAGTAAACTATAAATGTATGATGGGAATGAAAAGCAGTTTTAGCATTCAAGCAAATGCATCCTGAAGTTTATGCACAATAGCAAGGATGAAGTTTGACCACTGATAGTAGAATGATATTGTAATGTAGTTTGAGCCTTCAGTGTTCATAATCTGACTTGTGCTGCCTGGAAATTCTGTAAGTTTTGGTCCTATCTCATCTGGCTACGCACCAAGTTGAAGAAGGGTGCATTGTGTCCAATGTCACACCATACAGTAACTCAAGATTTATTTTCCTACATAAAAGAAAAGTGGAAAAGTGTCAACTTGCAAATCGATATGATTTTTCCCACTTAGGGAAGTGGTCAATTTGCAGATACTCGGAAATAAACACAACAGATTTATTATGGCAAGTTCCAGCACACTGATTGTCCATTTTATTTTTTTAGGTATTGCAATAGTTTCTGAGAGTGTGATACAGTCTGTCTCCAGTGAGTGACAACTAGAACACTAGACTCTTCTTCCTTTGGTATATAAAAAAACCCTATAAATATTATTCTCCAAGAAATAGTTATCTTCCTTCATGTTATTGAAAATGTAGATGTAAGTATGTTTTGCATGTAAGCAAAAATATGTAATCTTTGTTTTATATATATATATATATATTAAATATATTAAAACATTTTGTACCATCTTAGATTAAAGAAGTAAATAGCATACAGAAATTTAAAACCTCAAGATAAAACAATACAGTCTCATAACATTTAGTCAGGTGTATGTTTCTAGTATGTTCCAAGCACTCTACCGCAAAACTAGTTGTGATAAGACTACTTCTTTCATGTTGTGTTATACTTTACCATTTGGTAAGATGACCATATCCAAAACTTCCTGCTAAATCACATTACCTTGGAATGTGGTCCAACATTCAATTAGGACAATGTTAAACTATCAGAATGTGAATACCACAGAACAAAGATAAGCAAATTTGGAGGTCCAAGAATCTATTTAGTCTTTTATAGTGTCTGTCAGAAGCCATTCCAAAAATGTAGGGAGACAAAAACTAAAATTGATTTCATTAATATCTATGAAAATGCAATTAAGTGAAAGAAAACTTAATAAGATTATTCTCCACTCTTAAATTTAATCATACCCTCCTTCTGTCATATTAGAAGTTACATATTAACAATTCTTAGAAATCTCTGGAAAGCACCTCACAAACTACATCTATTTCCTGGAGCACCAGTTAGTGCATCTTTGCTTTAGCTGGAATTAGTGTTGTATAACAGTGTTTCAAAAGAATTATAAGATAGGTCTTTTCCACACATAAATATCACAAGTGTGTTTAGTTATTCTTACAATTTACCAGGGAACATCAGGGATGCTAACTGAATTGGTTGTGGAAACCTGGCTTACCTCACAATACAAGTAGTTTAAGTAATGCCAACGTTCTATGAATACAAGAAATTTAGCAGACCTAGAGAGAATATTTCATTATACCTCAAAAATATAAACAAGGGTAATGTTCACATCATGTATTCAGCATGTAGACAGCTCAGACTAACTAAGTGATCTTCTGGCTCCAAGTGTTTTGATTGTCTGCTTAGGTCTCTTCTGCACCAAAATCAAAGTTGATGAGAGACCCAGCATAGTGACATGATTGGGTCAAAATAGTAAATCCAAGGTATGCAGCTGAAGAACTGGCTGTTACTGGATTAGGATTAAGTTAGGGGTTATAATATGATCATAACAAATTTATGCCAAGTACTACTGACAGAAATTTTACTCTTTAAAATATTTACTCTATGTTGTGCATAATTGAACTATGGAAACTGTCACCACCAGATGTGGTCTTGCCAGCCATTTAAATACTGCAAACAAATTAAGGAAGGATGAAGCTATTGATAACTGCAAATCAATAACGGTAATATTATTCTGAGGCAACATGCCTCTAAATTCCAGACACTACTGTGGGAAGAGAATATTGCACAAATTAAACCTTGGTCTGATCCAGCAAGCCTCTTAGTTTGATCCCAAGGGATATGGAATGCCACTGAACTCATGACAGTCATACTAACAAAGCACTTGTTAAAATAATGTAATTCATAAGAAAAACCCCCTTCTATCTTGATCTTCTGGTGCATTCATTCTTTAAAATGAGAGACAGAATTGTTCAACATAGGGAAGTGAGCCTTTGTTTTATGCAGCAAAGGCCCAGTGCTTCCTTTGACTGTGCGATCACCAAGAGAGTGCAGCTTCTTTGCCAGGTCATAGGAGTTCAGCCGAATGCTGTAGAGTAGAAAAGGCATGACTGCTGTCTCTTCAAGACATCAAACTTTGGTAATTCAACATTGCCCTTGGCTCTGAAGGAAAATCACCACAGTTTGAAAGCTCTTACATCCCTTGGTCCAATGCTCTTCCAGTCAAAAGGGGAGGGGGAAAGAACCAAGCTGGAACACAGACAGCCATGGTCAATTGTTCACTTTACCTGTAACAGACCTTGATGTTGCTTTGTAAACAACAACAATAACATATTTAGAAGGCCATTGGTGAGGTTCAACATACAACATTACAACAAAATAAAAGAAATAAATTGGCTTGCTTATTGTAAGTCTGGTGGTTTTTATAATGTGTGATAAATAACAAGCATACAATGTGAAATACAACATAGTTTAGAGTTTTAAAAGGGGGACAATTGACTTAGGAAATGAGGAATAAAATTAGGGCCAGCCTAACCTGAGGCAGAATGTGGCAGCTGCTTCAGGCAATATGAATGTTTGAAATAATGGCTCATTGCTGCAAGGCAGAGCTATGTATGTCTCATATGTTTAGTCCTGATCCTTAAACTGAACATGCACAACTCATTGCCTCTTGAAAATTTTGGAGGTGGCTTTCCCTAAAAGCTCCAGAAATTCTTATTAAACTGTGATTTGCAATACGGGAGAAAAAGGAAATTAGTAAATATTAAAACTGGGCAACTTGTCTTGTTAAAAATAATTTTAAGTGAATGTAAAAGAAAAAAATGGTTCTCTCTTGCTCTCCGTATATTTTCCTCAGCATTCTATTGGACAAAGTTGCTCAAATTCACTCTCAGCTGGATCAGTGGAGATGTATGTTGTGTATCGTTTGTGCCGATTCCTCAGTTGGGAGAGACACACAGCTCACTATCACTCATGTCCTAATCATCTCATGTTTGGACTTCTGTATTGCTGTCCCCTCTTCAAAGGGCTGCCCTTGAGGAATATTGGCAAGCTTCAGCTGGAGGAAAAATGCAGCAGTGCAGGCTTCTAGAGTGGTCCTATGCAGCTTGTGGTACACATTACACCCCTGTTCCACAAGCTGCATTGGTTGCCAGCAAAGGAATCTTATGGAATCTTCTGTTCCCAGAAGCGATGTTAGCTTTAGCATTCTGCAAGTCATTCAAGACCTGGCTATGTTATCAGGCTGTGGTCTCTTGTGAGATGGTTGGGATTATACAACTATACTAATATATTCATGAATAAATGCCACTTGAAAACAAGCAGCTTTATTGTACTGTCCTCTGGTGTGCTAATGAATGCTGATCTCATGTTGAAGGAAAACTGAAATGCTAGCCCTGTCATCTCCTCATGGAATGGTGGGACATCAAATCTTGTTTATTGCCTCCAACAATAAAAGTCTTGAGTTGGTTCAGTGCATGACGATGGCCATATCAGCAGAAACAGAATTATAAATTAGAATATTTCAGTGTCTCATCACACAGAGGATTTTATGCTGAATATGGGGTACAATAAGCAATGAGGCCATGCTATAAATGATGGACTATAAGATTGCCTTTTTGCTTAATAGAAATAGTGGAAAGTGATTTTTGTGAAGTTACAGTACAGGTTATACCTTCTGCAGTTTCTTATGTGTGAATGATCAGACATGAAGTAGGTTTGGTACCCCAATCTTGAGTCTTCTGACCATCGCTCAGAGCAGACATTCCAATGGGAAGTAGCAAGAGACATTAAAAAGCAGTGGCATCATGACACATAGTGTCAGGGGTCACATAACATGGCTAATAAAGTCAATTAAGGATACAGTGTATTCTGAGAACCTACTAAAGAATTCATTATTAGAGCAAGAGAGGATCCATTTGGACCCAGAACTATAGTGGAGCAACTGTGATTCAGACAATTCTCCTCTGCCAGACTGTACAAATTCAAATTTGGATCAGGATCTATTCTTTGCAGACAGAATGTTACAGCTTTGTGAATGCAAGCCACTTGTTTTCAAGATGCAACTTGGAGTTTAAAACTTTTGGTAAAACAAAACTCCATTACTTAAATAAAAAAAACAAATACACTAAACCTGTGACTGAATTAGTGAAAATAATTTATTCTGTTCCAGAACTCCTAAGATTGCTATTCTGAATGGGAAACCTTGGAAGTTTCCTAAGAAACCCCCCTCCCCCTTACTGAGTTCTGACATTCTCTTTGGTTTCACCCATGTCTGTAGCCACTGCTGTTACTCCTTTACACCATGGATAGATAATAAGCCCCCTTTTCAGGAATAGAAAAAGCTCTTATACATTTTAATGTGACCTTAGACAGTGCCTTTCAGAAATCACAGGCACATCTGACTACACTTGAGGTTGAATTGAGCTAATGGCATTCACCTCATCTTTAGATGCAAAATTGGAAGATAAAAAGACCTTGATATGAAAAGGAAAGAGGAGAGGAGGGAGGGAGGAAAGACAGGCAGATTAGAGATATTGCTTAAAAATCTTATGATTGCTAGTTGATAACAAAATGTCTCCTCTTTCTGGGGGGAAAACCCTGTGGGCTTGCAAGATGTCCTCATGCTTTTTATTTTTAATGATAGAATCTATTTTATTCCCTGGCCAAAAAAATTTCAATGTTGCTGCATATGTGACCAGGAGATATGCTGACCTTTAGCAAATCTTATTTTAAAAAACTGATGGAACAGTTATTGCAATATTCCTTTCCTGTAAGATTAAAAAAGGAACTTTCTTTCTCTGTAATCAGAAGTGGATTAAATTTATTAAAGGTGCAGTAAATTGCCCCCCCTTTAGAAAAAATGACACTTGCCAGTCATATTTCATTATGAAAAGCTGTTTGAAAACATAGTTTCATTTTTTTTCTTTATATGTCTAAAAACCATGCCAAGCTATTAGAAAGTTAACAGGTTACATTTATTTGAAAGATATTTAATGTTAACAAGAGGAGGGCACCCAGTGAAAGTAATCAACCAAATAATAATAATAATATTTGGAGACAGCAGAATAGAACAGAAAGAGCTAGAGAAAATTACTAAACACAAAGACCTACATATAGAAATAGAACAACCGTGGCAAAAGAAAGCAAAAAT
The DNA here is from genome assembly GCA_009733165.1 of Naja naja. NCBI lineage: Eukaryota > Metazoa > Chordata > Lepidosauria > Squamata > Elapidae > Naja > Naja naja. The sequence continues at coordinate 333,465,660 of CM019148.1, read as the reverse complement.
AGTATCAATAGTAAAATGTGCCTTGGGTGCAATCCCAAAACATCTGGACCACCACTTGAACACTATTGGCATTAAGTAAATCACCATCAGTCAACTGCAAATGGCAGCTTTACTCTGAAAGTTTACATCCTGCAACAATATCTTTAATAGCACTAAACAACAACATCTGCCTATCTAGTTCCCGGGAAGGACTCCATGGGTGGATGAAAATGCCAAATGCGATATAAACATCTGGCTGACTGTACAACCAATGATAATAATAATGAATAAGAAGCAAAAGGACAAAACATGTAAATACAATATATATAACTATAGTTTAGTTACAAAAATAAACTATATCTGAAAAGGTGTGCTGATAATAGAAGAAAATCTTCCTCAAAATAGTGGCTACAACTGTGCAGTTAGAAGCCCCTCCCCTTTGCTCATGTGTCAGAGACCCTCATGACTGTTTGTGTGATGCTATTATCTCCATAAGATAATAAAAGAAATAAGTTAGAAGAATAAGGAAAGAAGTGCAGAGAGAGAGAAAAAGTAATGACTTCCAATTTTCTTTGGTGTAGTACATTGCAAAAATAATGCATCAAACTTTTGCTTACATTTCACAACATTTCAAGCCACTTCTATAATTACAAAATCATTTTAATCACTGAAACCAAAAATCAAAGTTTCATTTTCTTCAGTTTTGAGCAAAAAGTCCAGAAATGGTTTCCAAGTAGGGGAAAAAACATAGGTCATTTTTAAAAATGTCAACAGTCAATTATACCATCTCTACTAACTCCATCGCTTTACTTGGTGAAGTCATTATAATAGATTACAGTCAAAAAATTGAGGTTTACTTGTAAACCATATGCAAGCAACAGGAATGATAGTGACAAATTTTATATAACACATCTGCCTCCAGATTTTACTTCGAAAACTTCTGGATTAGGTAAATAATTAACAAAATCAAGCCATGAGATTTCAAAAAAGTAAATGTGAGCATATATGAAGTAGAAGGTTTTTTTATTATTTGCTCTACTTACTTTTTTCTAGGATTTATAGTCTACTTTTCCTCTAGGACCCTAATTCCTTTTTCCAATTTTCTCCTTAACAACTGTTTTGTGAAGCAGCTTTGACTCACAGTGACTCATTCCAAGATGCCCAATAAGTTCCTAAGGAGACTTGAACTTGAGACTCTCTTTAGTTCTAGTCAGACACCATAACCAGTTCACCACTCATGCTATTATAGTTTTCTTTCTGTTTTGTTTTCTCCTTTAAGAAACTTGTTACCCAAAGAAAAATTGAACACCCAAAAACAATTAGGCAGAATTATTACTTTTTTATCTATTTGTTTAGCATGCAGAAAAGTTGTTTGTGCCCTCCCCCCCACAGTTAGGAAAAAATGCAAGCATGAAATCCACACCCATAGCCAATCTTAGATTACCACATGATTCTTCTGAATTTAAAAAAGTAGCCCTTACCACAGTACATAGAAGACCACTCTATTAGCAAACATTCCTACCATAATTTTATAAGAAATATTCAAAGGTTCCCCATTATTTTCTGTGATACAGTGAGGTGTCCAAAACACACTGATAGGGGAACACTTTCTAGCAAAATAATGTTTTCATTATTATTATATTACTATGCAAAATGTGTGTGTCAGCAAGAGTTGGGAAGGGAGAAAGTGACTGGTAGCCTTGTCTTCTGGAGACTTACAACATAATTTTAACTTGACTTCTATTGGCTTGAAGCCTGGGTAAGAATTACACTCATTTTTAATCTTGTTTCTTCAATTGGCACAAGAAAATAAGTTGTCACTGAGATGCACTGGCACTGAAGGGCCATTTTCTTAATTTCTTCTTTTCAGCACACATTGCAAAATATGCACTGCTATTTTCCCATACTTTTCATTTTTATGTTATTTGATTTATTTATGATATATACACTTAAAATATTTGATTAGACCCTGCAGGAAAAAAACAAAATCTATGGAACATTTTCTGTGTGACCCTTTGAAAGATGGCTACCAATAGGACAAGAAGCTAAACAAACATGAAGGTCCTGTAATATATCCAATTATTAACTGTTGCAAACTGATATCCATGAATATTAATTGTTTGCACTATGAACTGAGATAACTATCATTATTAAGGTTGTATGAGCAGTTTACTTCCAAAAAGCTAAAATCTTGGGCTTTCCAAATCTCTGTACATCTTTTTTGACATTTGTAATTATTTACAATTTGCAGATGTGCATCCTTTTTGATAAACTGTAGCTAAAAATTGAAGATAATATAAACAGTATTAGTTACTCTTAAATTGAGATTTAAGATTACTAAACTGAATAAAATTAGTTATTTCATGAACACGGCAAGATGTATGTCAGCCTTCAAAGCGGTTACCTAAGAAAGTATTAGAGGCAGCTCAACTTTTCTGAAATTAATGTGTACAGATTGAAGTGTGGCATTAGTATACCAATGCTGTTAGGAAGCTGGCAACAGTTCAGTAAATTCAGTAGTTCTGCCACTGAAAGGTAATACATGGAATATTCCAAGTATCTCTGTTATGACAGAGATCACGTCAGAATAAAAAGACACCTTTCCAGGTGATCTGGTGGCATGACCTTAAAATTAAGCTATATGTTTTAAGATTCTATTTTCCTATGACTTACAAAGTACCATTTTACACTGATCACACATAATCTCAGACATTCTGTTATTACACAATATCCTGCTCTCCAAATGTTCAGAATTTCATTAAATTCCATTCTGTTCCCAAATCCAAGACCAGTCATCTTCCCCAAACAGTAGCCCTATTCAGACATTCAATCTGGAATGTGACAAGGCAAAGGTTTGGAGGTCAAGATATAAGTACTGTCCATCTCTAAAACCTTGGTACTAAGGTTTCAATACTGTAAACATTTTCTTGAGAAATTCACTTCAATGGGACTTAATGTTGAGGAGATAAGTATTATATTATATAACATTTGTATGAATAATGGCAAATACATATTAAATCATCAAAGTTAAAATCACTGTGTTCTATTTTTTGTTGTTAATAATTTGATTTGAACAGGAATGTTTATGTTTACTAAAATCTACCTGTATTATTTCTGAATGTCCAGGTTGGATTGAGGATTTATAAAGATAAATAAATAGAAATGAAATGAACAACTTGTGAGAATTAAGGCAGCATATGATTATTATTTATTTATTCATTCAATAAGTCATATGAGATAAACTATGTGGATTTATTACAATGTGACAGTAAAAATTGAACTGAAGCCTTGATATTGATTACCAACTGGTGATAGAAGCATTCCTGTCAAACAGACAACAAATGGTCAGACTTGGGAGCGTCCTATCAAATTCTGAACCTGTCAACAGAGGTGTTCCCCAAGGCAGTGTTCTAGGACCAACTCTCTTCATACTCTACATAAATAACCTCTGTGATCATATTAAGAGCAACTGCATTCTCTTCGCTGATGATGTAAAGCTATTCAACACCACAGAAAATACTGCTACTCTTCAAAAAGACCTCGATTATATATCAGAATGGTCAAACAAATGACAACTTCAAATCTCAACAAATAAATGCTCTGTCTTACATACTGGCAAAAAAAATCAGAAAATAAAATACAAGCTGAATAACCAAGACCTTGTTGATGATCCAAACTCTGTCAAGGACCTTGGAGTACTCATCTCTAATGCTCTAAGTGCTAGAGCCCACTGTAACTACATAGCCAAAAAGGCATTAAGAGTTGTTAACCTAATCCTATGTAGCTTTTTCTTTTTTCACACTACTAACTAGAGCATGCAAAACATTTGCTAGACCAATACGCAAATATAGCTCATCAGTCTGGAACCCACATACGTATCTGATATTAACACAGTTGAGAAAGTCCAGAAATATTTCACAAGAAGAGTTCTCCACTCCTCTACTCATTGCAGAATACCTTATGCCACCAGACTTGAAATTCTAGACCTAGAAAACCTAGAACTACGCCGCCTTCAGTCCGATCTAAGTATAGTATATAAAATTATATATTGCAATGTCCTACCTGTCAATGAATACTTCAGCTTCAACCATAACAATACACGAGCATACAATAGATACAAACTCAAGGTTAACTGCACCAAATTGATTGCAGGAAATACGACTTCAGCAACAGAATGGTCAATGTCTGGAATACTCTACCTGACTCTGTGGTTTCTTCCCCAAACCCCAAAAACTTTAACCTTAGACTGTCTACTATTGACCTCACCCCTTTTCTAAGAGGTCTGTAGGGGCATGCATAAGCGCACCAATGTGCCTACCATCCCTGTCCTATTGTTTCTTTTTATTTTTCTTATATGTATCCATTTCATGTATTCATAACTATGTTTATACTTATACCTATTATCTTGTAAGTGATTGACAAATCAAATAAATAAAAATAAAATAAACTTTATGAGGAACCACCAAAATGGGGGAGCCATGGGAATTGAACCATCAAATGAGAATTCAGCCATCAAACACTCAGATTGTGTATTATGCTCTATTCTTTGCTGGTCACATCTAATAAAAATAACACAATCCTTGTCTTTAGCTTCTTGGTCATTGATGTCCACTTTTATTGCCTTTAAAGCACTTGCAGATAGAATAGAATAGAATAAATTCTTTATTGGCCAAGTGTGATTAGACAAACAAGGAATTGTTTTGGGGCAAATGCCCTCAGTGTTCATAAAAAGAAAAAGAAAAAAATACATTTCTCAAGAATCATAGGTATTAATAGTAGTCAAAGGTACAAATAAGCAATCAAATCATACTAGGAAACATAATAATAAATGATCAAATCAAATTATACTAATAAACAGTCAATTTTAAAACATCATAAGGATACAAGCAACAAAGTTACATTCATGCAGTCAAACCTATAGAAGAGTATTGAGATAACACTGAAAAAGGTATTCAACAGTTGTTTTGTAAACATTAGCTTAGTCCCAGAAGGAGGTAATAACAAAGGAATTCAAGATTGTCCCACCTTCTTTCTGTTTGGTACAAGAGGGGAGAGCGAAAATTTCTGTCAACTTTCCAAGATTCTGTTTTCATAACCTTGTGGAATACATTAGAGTTCCCGCAGTCCTCATGAAATTTACTCTGACTTGCCCTATATTAAAAGGCTGACAAAGCCCTTTGATTTTCCCATGACTCATAGAATTTCCCATCAATTCCTAATTTTATTTTTACTTCTGTTATGTAACATTAAATGAAAACTATGTGAAGCTTATATGCCTTCTCATTAATTTTAGTTTGATTATATGATATCAAGTCAATGTTGAGTCTTAGCTTTAGTTTAAATATGAATGTTTTAATTTGGTCTAGTGGTCAAGGCTTCAGGCTAGAAAGTAAGAAACCATGAGTCCCACCTTGGCAATGAAAGCCAAATAGGTGACTTTGGGCCAGTCACTTACTCTCAACCCAATAAGGCTACTATTGTGGGGAAAATAGGAGGAGGAAGATGTGTTGGATATGTTTGCTGCCTTGAATTATTTGTAAAAATGATAAAGGTGGCATATAAATAAAAAATAATTCTTGCAATTTCCTCTTTTGTTACTTGTATTTACTTTATACTGTATAATAACCATCATTTGCTGCATTCTTCTGTCTGTGATATACATGGTTCATGGAGTCATCATGAAAGAACTCCATACTTGATCTCTTCAACCAGGTCCTGGCAGTGTTGTGGTTAGCTGGCAGCAGGTACGGACGGCTGAGGAGAGCGAGGACTCAGATGAGGGGCCAGGACCATTAGGGAGTGGATTGCTGCCTTCAGAGATTGTGGGGGCTGGCAGCAGCAATGAGGAGGTTCCCGAGGAGCCTGTGCCAAGTGCGCGTGCACGCAGGATTGCTCGTAGGAAAGAGCAGCTACAACAGCACGGGTGACTCGGGAGTAAGGCTGCAAGGTAATGGTCCCTCCTTCAAGAAGATAAAAGCCAGCTGTGAAATGAACGTACTTTGCGGAATGCAAAGATGTTTTGAAACTCCAGCCTCATGGACATTCCAGTATCCTGAGTTAGTTTTTGAAGATTCTTGTATTGCAAATTATTTCTTGTCTGTTATCTTTTGGCAAGTCTCGCACAGTTTGGCAAGGCTTGTGCTCATCACAGCTAATTATTTGGCAGAAGCATTACAAGGTTTCTGTTCCCTTTTGGATTGTGTTTGATTTGTTGGAAAAGGGCGTGGGTCAGAACAGGCAGTCCTCTCCTTCTCTTCTTTTGAATTAAACAGCTATCCACAAAGGAACACCTTTAATTTTGGGCAGGGTGGAAGTTGCATTGTACCAAGTCTGGAATATATGGTGAATGGGGTAAGAGAGGAGTTTTGTTTGTAGTTAGATAGTAGATGGCTCATGTTTTGTGTGGTTAGTGAAGTCATGTTGCAGAAACATTTCCTTCTTGTGCTTTGGAACTTTGTTTAATGATTGTTTCAAAGTTTTGGGTGTTGCAATATAACACTCTAAATTGATAGTGTTCCCACTATACAAAGAAATCCATATGAGTAATACCATTTGCTTCCCCAAAACTGTATCCATAAATTTTGATGCTGGGATCTGGTTTTTTCCCCTCATGGTTGAAACTATATCATATTCCATGGACTGACACTTCTTTCTAGATCATAATGAAGAGGCCATGATGAGGCTATCACAATATGTGGAGAAATTCCTCCCCTTCATTTTTGCCACATGACAATAATTGCCAGCAAATTTCAATTACCAAAGCTTTCATCTCATTATCAACATGCAAAGAACCCATCTTGCAGACATTTCCTGATATTGAAAAACATCAGTAATGTGGCTTATCCTATGAAATGCCAAGCTTAACAATTAGTTTCTTTTGAGTGATGTACCAATTCTTAATAAGTTCACCATTTTTGTGTGATGTCATGGGTGATTCACTTCAGTTTTGATCACACACATTAGTTCTTCCTGGTTCATCATCTTTATATTTTTTGGCCCAGTGATAGACAGTACTGATGTCAACACAATCATCATTTGTTTGGCCCAGTGATAAAGACATTAGGATAGGAAGCAGGAGACCATGATTTCCAGTCCCAGCTGGGTGACTTTTGGCTAGTCACTCTCAGCCCAACCCACCTCCAAAGGTGGTTGTTATGCGGAAAATAAGAAGAGGAAAGTGTGTTCAATATGTTTGCCACTTTGAATTAATTGTTAAAATAATAAAGGTGGAATACAAATAAACAAAATAAAGAACTGCATTTGGTGAATTGCAGCTGGAGAAACTTTTTCAGCAACCCAAAATTCAATCATAGCATGTCCTTTAAAGCCCCTTGACAAACATACATTGCAGCCATTCATTTCAAGTAATGTGGTTATTCAGTGACTCTGGCTTCCCCATTGACTTTGATTTGTCAGGAGGTCACAAAAGGTGATCACATGACCCCAGGATACTGCAACCATCCTAAATATGAACCAGTTGCCAAGCAAGCAAATTGGGATCACATGACCTTGGGGATGCTGCAAAGCTTGTAAGTGTGAGAAACAGTCATAAGTCACTTTTTTCATTGCTGTTGTAACTTTGAACAGTCATTAAATGAATGGTTGTAAGGTGAGGACCACCTGTATGCTGGTTTTAGACAGGAGTCCAAAACTTGTAACTGGAGTTGTTGGGATTTGAACTTGAACTTTCCAGATATAAGTCATACAACAGATACAAGGGCCAAAGTCAGCCTTTACCTGATGCCAGAAGGATAATGATAATGACAGCTAGTTGGAAGTATGGTTATGGGATACTGCTCTAGAAATCCATTCCAGAAAAGGAAGACTGAAGATCTCTAAAGTCGGTTTTTAACTTGTGGTCAGTTTTGTTCATGAACTATTTTTGCTTAAAAGGAAAGCAGGCACATTTTATTGTCCAAAGATGACCAGACAGGGCCTGTTTTCAAGTCTCCCCATTGTGTCTTAGCTATAATTTCTGTTCTTAAAAGGGAAGAAGGGGAGGGAAGGATCTGTCTACATAAATAAGCTGGCATACTGATAAAGGAGAAAGCAGTTCACTTTTTTTGAAACTGTGATGAAAATGATGCTATGATGAAAGAGTTCTTCTTGCACTACTTTTGTAAGGTTGAAATTAATTGTTATACATTTTTAAAGGAAATGTTTTGACAGTTTGAGGGTAAATATCTTAATATGGACATTTAAGCCTTGGTTGATAATTATGCAATTCTAATGTGTTCTCTTTCTATATCAAAGTTCTATGGAATTTCAGCAATTTTTTCTTCAGCAAAGTAATAACTTTCCATATATTTTCTGTGGCTCTATTATCTTATTCATGTGGATGCTGATATATATGTACAGTATGTACTTGTAGGAAATGCAAAGACATACAGTAGAGAATACTGCAATCTTTCTTTTTTAAAAAAAAACCTATCATCATTTGCTTAAGTTATGTGAAGTGTGCAAGTAATTTTAAGCTGGTTAATTTAAATTTAAAATGACATATTTCAAGCTTCTAATCACTTTGAACTGAAGTGGTTTAAACCAAATGTGAAGTGCCAGAGAACAGCAGTTGAAGTATTTCAGAATGGAGCAGAGAGTTGTGAATTTTTCAGAAGAGTTTAGCTATTTAAAAAAAAGAAGATGAGCAGCAATATTTTAACACTTTCTATATTAAAAATAATAATAATAGAATGTGTTAGGTTTCAAATGATCAAGGTTTTCTTAAGACTGTGCAGAAAAAAAGATGCAACTTATGCACAGCTTGTGAAAAGTTGTGATAAGAGAAACAAATAACAAGAATTTAAAGAAATCTTTAGCTTTAGCGGTTTGAGCAAAACACAAAAAGTTGCAATTAACAATAAGCTAATTGAAAAAAGTTTTTTTTTACATTGGATCCATGGTGTCTCTTAACCAGAATGACAAGACTTCTTCTGTTCATAGAAAGGTTTCAGAAGTAATGGATGGTTCATAGATGGAACCTGGTTGGAGGTTATTGCCATCAGTTCTTCTATTGATGACTCTCAGGTATTCAAAATATTCTGTATCTTGAATTTTCATAATAGATTTTTCAGCTGGCACATTCCTTCCTCCTACTGGAGAATTCCATGAATAGAACTTTTCCAATAGATAGTCAGGATCTTGGCCTTTGCGTTTGATTAGTTACATGATAAATAAGAATGATTCTTATTAAAATGAAGTAGGAAAATATTTCAAATAACTACATAATAAGCAACCCTGTGCTTCTGCTTTGTCAACTGCATGCAAGGAGAAGTTGTGATATTTGAGAATATTTAATATTCTCAATATTAGTAATAGTTAATGTGCTTTAAACACCATTACAAAGTGTTATAGGCCTTCTGCAAACACCAGCACAGGACTTATCTAGTATTCATTAAAGCAACCTCATCTTCTTTTATATTTAAATCTGAACCTGAACCTGGGGGAAAAAAAAGAGATATGGCTACTTATGAACTAAATCCTTTCAGCACTGCATTACTTCTGCAATTTGACCAGCATCCTGAAAAAATGGGCTGCTTTAATGAATAGCAGAGAAATGTGCATGTGTTCACATGTTCTTCAAAGCAAATCTTTCAAATCATTTTCATAGCAAGCACAGTTTATGGCTAATGAGAAAATTTGTCTAGAATTTAAATAGCAATATGGATCATTTTTGTACTAATCTACCTTTTCCAAATACTATAATATAAAATATCTGATATGGGTCTCATGGTAAACAGCAAAATAGGCATTCTCAAAATTGAGGAGTTTTTGATTTCCCCAATGTAGCTTGTTCAAAACTTATTTTCTTTATAACCTCTTTTTAATACAAATACAAGAACAAATGCATAATTAATATAAAAGGCTAATAACAGCTAAAATAATATTACAAAAAATATCCACCCTGCAGTATAGAATTACAAATATATTAATAGTCTGATATTTCAAAAAAACCCACAATATTTCCTTATAATACAATCATTACAAGTCAGTTTAGATAAAACTTTCATTTATTTTAACTAAGCATGTATGAAAGATTGCAGCTAATTGACAATTCCTTAATTGTACCAACTGTGCTAATTGCTAAATTTTGCTTATATCTAGTGATGGGCACTAATTTTAATTGTTAAACCAGATTTACATATTGCCAAACATCCAGACATTCCTACACTTTAACTACAAGACAAATGGTGAGTCCCAATGTTCGGTTTGAATATAAGTACAGCATGTTCAATCATACTTTTTAAATTTTCCAGTGTAGTTGACATATGAAAACAATCCATATCTTTTAATTTTCACTATGTTATTGACTCTCTCTAAGAAACTATATTTAAATTCATTTTTTTTTTAAAAAAGCTACTGATGTAAAGAAAAAGCAAGGGCAATGGCCAATAGGTACAATGTTGTGCCTTGCTTTCTGTAGTCTCAAGAGAGGATTAGCATTTTTCTTGTTTTCCTTTGTAGCTAATTCTCATTATCAGATTGACATTAACACATATTTACATATGTGAATGTGGAAGGCCATGGAAGGCCTTTGCCCCCTCATATCAGTGTGGTGGAAAAGTCCTACTTTGACTTTAGATGTGTGGAAACTTTCTGTGAGTTCAGGCTTTTGAATTCATGTCATGATGCCTCTGAAACTGCCAAACAACCTGTGCTGGCATTCAACTCTCAGTAGTTCTTTTGGGAACAATTTGAACACTGGCATTGTTCCCAGAGGCAGGGGGTATCTCTATCCACACTGTATGTCTAATTGCTCAGCATTACAGTATGTAGATTCATTTAACAGTAAAGAGGGATCTACTTTGTATAGTATAAATATATAACTATAAACCCTGCTTTAAAAAATAGCACCATATCTCCTCCTTTGCTGAGTGTAGGCAGTGTAGTGTTGTAGGTACAAGCCTAATCTTTGAATTAGAAATTCATTCAGGATTCATCCATATCTCTTCTCTGCCACTCTCACAAAATGCCTTTGAATAGGTATTTGTGATAAGGTATCAGAAATACTTTGACCTGCCCTTAAAATGTTTTGTAAAGGAAAACAGTACAAACCTGAAGAAAATTTACCAAATAATGCAGTGAATATTTCCAGTGGAAGCCCATTTCTTAGTTGTGATTACATTTGGGCTAAATCCCTAATTCATTTTAAAGGAGTGAACAGATTCTATCCTGACAACTGCAAGTAAGCAATATAAGTGAATGCATCAATGTATTTAGGCTATTAATTAAAAAGAAAAGTATCACACACAAGCTTTACTACCTCTAGATGCAAATTTATAAATAAACTCCTCATATAAAGATGAGGTGCTTTTATAGGTAGTCCTTGACTTACAACCATTTCGTGATTGTTCAAACTTATAACGGCACTGAAAAAAGTGACTTACAACCAACCCTCATTCTTATGACTGTCACAGAGTCTCCGTCATTATGTGATCGCAATCCAGGGACTTATTAACTGGCTGCCTTCACAATGGGGTCACTTATGATTGCTATTTGCAACTTTCCCAGCTGGCTTCTAGCAAGTAAGCTCAATGGGGAAGTTGGTAGAGAAAGTCTTAAGTTATGGGGTCATGTGATATCTCACTTAATGGCTGCACTCCTTAATGGTGAATTTTATGGTCCCAGTTATGATAATAAGTTCAGGACTGCCTGTATTCATCTTTAGATTCTAATTCTGAACACCTTCAGATATGTCAGATATAAATGCAGTTTCCCTCCACTGACTAGATCCAACAACATTTTACAAGACCATGCAAAAATACGTATCTTGAGTTTTTGTGTATATGATTAGAAAAACTGATACAGCTGCGTATTCTTTGAATTTATATGGCCTCCATATCTTCCTTTTACCAGCTGACAGCAACTTTTAAGTTCAAAGCTCTTTTTTCCCTTCCTGCACGCTGCTTATAACCGTTGTTCTAGAATAGTGATACCAAAATAACTAAAAATATTTATTTGCTTTTATACCAACCTTGAGATCCTCTGTTCTGTTTCAAAGGTGTGGACAAGCAACATACTTTTTTTAAAATACATTTTTTTAATTTTTAAGACAAACATAGACAAACAAATACATAAAGAACATAAAACATCTTTTCTGAGAACAGTGTGCTCCCGGGTTGTCACTTCTCCATACAGACATAAATTCAATTACATATTCAACTTACATATTCTAATCCATATCTTGTATCCATTTTCACGATTTTTTTCCCATAGCTTTTCCCTTTCTCTACTTTCTATAATCTTATTTTTAATTATTCCATTCCTTTCTGATTTCAATTACATTTCTTTTTCTAATTTTCAATATCTTTCCATTTAATATTTTTACACTTTCATCTGTCCTGTTTACAATTTCATACTCTTTTTTTTCCTTGTACATATTTTGGCCTGTAATTGCTAAGGCTGGAGTTATAGCACCTTTATATCTTTTAACTATTATCTATTCAATTATTATTTAACATTTAAAGTATGTCTTCACAAATATGACATTCATTTTCTAACATAGCTATCAACCGAATTCTGCTTGGTACATTCCCTTACAAATACACATTAAATTCTTTAATGAGAAAGAAAAAAGAAGATATACACATATATAAAATACATATTTCTATTTCAAATTCAGCTCCACCTTTGATATTAATATCCATCTTATTAGCAAATAACATAAATTATCAATCATTTTGATCATCTGTATTTCATACTAGGGCCTTAGTGGTGCAGGCTGTTAATAGCTTAGCACTTAGTTCCAGCTGCCTGTAATTATTGCAGGCTCGAATCCCACCAGGCTCAAGGTTGACTCAGCCTTCCATCCTCTCAGGGTAGGTAAACTGAGGACCCAAGATTGTTGGGGGCAATAAGCTGACTTTGTAAAAATGCCGCTTAGTAATAAGCAGGCATATACAGTGGAAGGAAGGCTATTGCTGAGCACATTGGGTTGTATCCCAAAAATTGTAAGCCACCCTGAGTCTCCGGAGAAGGGTGGGATATAAATATGAATTAAATTTTTTAACTTATTACTATATTTAAAAAACTGCATTAAAGCCTTTCATGTTTCTTTTAAATTTTTAAATTATTAAGAACCTTATTCTTTTATCCTCTTTACATCATTTAATTACTAAGAAAGAATATTCCATTACATATCACTTTCATCATCTAACACATTTTCCAATAATATAGCAATATTATCTCATGTACCCTTACAGAATTCTTTTTGAATTAAACTTCTAGCCATTGTCTCTGTGTCTCTTAAATAAAGTTATCCCTTTAATCCTTGTACGCTTTTCCTGTCTCTTTCTATCTTGTTCCAATCCTTTATAGCTTCTTTTCTTTTCCATCCCCCTTCTTCTTCTCTCTCTCTTTTTTATTCCCTTTTCTGTCCAAATCTCCCTTCTGAGATTCCCCCTTCTGCTTCTTTCTAGTGTTATAGTTACTTTTCAAATTACACTTTTTTTGGGTTGTTGCTTCAGATCTTAACTTTTTGACTCCCTTTCCCCCCTTCCTCTTTTTTACCACCTTTAAAACTGCTTGGTCTTTAAAGATGGCTTCTTCTTCATCCTGCCCTTCTTGTTCAGCAAATGTTTCTTGTTGTTTTTGATATTTCAAGATCTCCATTTCAATAAATTGGAATGCGGGGCAAAAAGTCTCTCCTTTCATTTGTGCTTCTTCTTTATGTTTTTTAAGTATCATTTTTTGTTCTTCAAGAAGTAATGGCATTTTGAAAAGTTTTTTTTAAACAACCCCCAATTAATTTTAGTCCATTTCACTAGGATCCACTGTCAAAGTTCTAAGAATCATACAATAGTCTATAGTTGTTTCTTGCTTTTTTTCTCGCTTTCTCTTTCAAGGGGCTTTGTTATCTTGTAACAGGATTGCAGCTAGGATGTATCCTTTTCAAGTCTTGTTAAAGTTCCACTCTCAATACTTTTTAGCTCCAGGTGGTATCCTCCATTTTTCCAGATTCCACCCTCTTTTTGTTTTCCTCCTCTGCTTTCTTTCTCTCTTTTTAAAAGGCTTTTTGATTATTCAGGAATCTTTATCCCTTTGACACTTTATTTTCAGCTAAGAATAGCCTATTGATGTCAAAGAGGATTAATATCAATTCTTATTCAAATCTCTTCTTCTTAACATTTAAGGTTTATTAGAACTGTCAATTTTAAAGAGGAAGAAAAACAATTCTTTTTCCTTTCACTTTCCTTTTGCCGCTTTAAAAAGGGATAGTATTATTCTTTGTTGCTCAAATTCCAGGTACCTTAAATGGCTGTTTTCTCTGTTCAACCTGGTCAGTCAAACTTTCTCTTTCCAACTTCCTCCTGCATGATCTTGTCCGGTCAGGTTCTTCTTTGAGGTGGCCATTTCTGACCACCGCTGCAGCCTCCTTCGGGAAAGAGAGTAAAAGCCAGCTGGGGAGGAGAGATGCAGCTCTCCCTGACCCTGCTAGCAGTCTCCCACCTCTTCACCACCTCTACAGGGTGGCTTAGCCCCGAAGCCAGCTGGCTTCAGGCGCTCCGGTGGTGAGCACAGTTCAAAACTGTGCACAGTCGCGGATTTAGGTCTGTCTCCGAAGAGTCCCAAACCGGAAGTCCGACAAGCAACATACTTTTGAAGAGGATAAAAATTGGAACATTTTGTTTTTCTCCACTTGCAGATGTATCTGCCTCTTTTCATATTGTTTGGGTCAGATAGTCAACAATATAATAGCTACAACAAAGTATATCCCATAGTATCTTTTATCTGACAGAACAGATACCAGATAGCTCTCCAAGACAGGAAGGTAACGAAAGCTAGATTGTTACACATATACAGTGTCTGTTTGTCTTCTCATGCAACAATATTTTTAAATCTGAACTATTAGAAAATACAGAACTGGCTTCAGTTATTAGACAGCTTCATGCATGTCAAGGTAAGCAAGGCATTCTGGGAATCAAAGTCCACACATCCAAAACATTAGGAAAAGCTTGCAAAGCATAAAATCATTTTTTTTCCAGTGCCAGTTAGGTGTGCCTTTCAATTCAACTATCTCTTCCAGTTCTTTTGTTTTATTATATATCCTGATGTAAAATGAGTTCAGTTGGTTATTAGACATATTTGGACAGCACAATGAATTATTTTGATTTTTGTTATCTCTGCCACTGCCATATCAAGTACTAAATATGATTTAAGTTATTGTTTGCATTACATAATATTTTTTGAAAAGTTGTTCAACAATTTTTAGCAGATGGAAATCAGTCTCTTTTTAGGTGTCAATAGATACAATTCACTTGGTGCAGTTTAAAATAAGAAGAGCAATGGTTTAACTGAATTAATAATATATACCTGAAATTGTTACAGAACATTCCAGTTTAATTCTGTGACAACGAAAGAAGAAAGCCCATGCATTAGAGTTAAAGAAGGTATTCTGAATTTGTATCTTTGCTTTAATGGCTTGAAAGATAAGCTTGAGCAGAAAGCCTTCTACCATTCCAGACAAATGAGTGTCCAATCTCTTCTTAAAAACCTCCAGTGATGAAGAACCCACAACCTCTGGCAAACCAGAAGTTAATTGTTCTCATTGTCAGGAAATTTCTCCTTAGTTCTAGTTTGGAACTCTCCTTGATTAGTTTCCATCCATTGCTTCTTCTCCACTCAGGTGCTTTGGAGAATAGGTTGACCCATTTGTCTGTATAACATCTCCTCGAATATCAAAAGAGTGCTATCATGCCACCTCTAGTCTTTCTCCATATTAGACTAGACATACCTAGTTCTTGCAACCATTCATTATATATTTTAGCCTCCAGCCCTCTAATCATTTTTGTTGCTCTTCCCTGAACCCTTAACAGAGTCTCAATCTCTTTTTTGTATCATGGTTGTTAAAACTGGATGCAGTATTCCAGATATAGTGTTACTAAAGCAGTGTAAAGCAGTACCAATACTTCATGTGGCCTTGATACTATCCCTCTGGTTTTCCTAGGCTGCATTTGAAAGAAAGTGGGGGAAAAACTGAAAATTTTCAGTATTAATTAAGCAGTTTTAATCTAGTAAGTATGGACCCTTGCAGCATTTACATGATACTTTATTGAATAATGTTCTGGAGAAGAGCTATGAACAATGCATTCTACTGCATTACTATAACTTCCAAACCAGATGACCCATTCTGTTTCTGCGTTCTGAACATTACACTAGCAATGTAAACTAATGTAATGAAAGCAATAAACTTCACACAGACTTTTGAAGTTCAATAATGTAGATTGGAGAGGTCAGCTTTTTGTAATGTCCCCAACTGAAGATTGCTGCTATTTTAAGGAGGGCCTCATAAAATGGCCATTTTTTCTATCGGGGAGATGAGAGGAAATAAAGTTATTTAGAAGGCAAAAATAGATATGATAAGCCTTCAGAAACTTAATATACTTGGTTCCTTATTTGGCATAAAATACAAAGCATTACATTGCCACAAATTAATGCTATTACGGAAAATGTGGCTTCAGGCCATGTATGAGATATGACTATTTTTACCCACATTTCTTATCTATTCCATCAGCAAAACTCAGGGCTAACTGTGGTTTACAATCTGTGAAGATATAATCTGTGAAACTTTTGTTGTTGTTGTTGATTCTGATTTTGTAACTTCTGGGACAATGCAACCATTTTGACAAAAGATTTCAGCAAGTATATTCTTATTATTTAGTTAAATGAATGCCATGTCTTATTGCAATCATCAATACACCTACTTGAAGAAGAATTTGATGTCATTTTTCTGCTCCTAAATGACATATGTCTGGAGGGTGTACAGTATGTGGAATAGCCAGGAATAGATATCCATTGGTAATGATTTTTGATGGTGAAGTCTGAAATAATACCAGTTGTAGCAATAGTGAGTGTTTTCCAAGCAACATTGCACAGATCTAAGAATATTACCATTTTCTTCAGGATAAAACCCAATGAGGGCTTTCAACATAGATTGCTGAAAAAAACAAATTTAGAGCTGCAAAGAAGTATTGAAAAACAGTCTGAAATACTGAATTTTGTGGGCAATACAAAAATTTTAAATTTTAATTCCTACTTCATGCTGATCCTCAGAAGCAAGCATAAAAGATGGCAGAGAAAGCAACGGACACTCATTTGAATGGTCTTTAAAGCATGAGAAAATCCTAAGTGAGATTGTTGCTCAGAAAATGGGGGCTGAAATTAGAATTAAAACTCTTGAGATTCATGTGGCTGAGAGTAGAGCTGTATCAAAAAAGAATGATTCCTGCGGATATTATGGCAGACAGAGAGAGACAATTCTCGCTCTACTTGCTTTTGACAGTCTGTCGCATAGGATGGAGGCTTTTTCACATTCTACATTTGACAGTCCATAAAGGCTAATTAAACAAGTCTCCCAGGTCCAAATGCTACCATCCTAGGAGCACTCATTCTTCTTACCCAAATAGTTAATATCAGATATCATGGGCATGTGGCTAGTTAATGTGATATAACACATATTGTTGGAACCTACTGAACACAGATATTACCAATTAACACATGATATCAGCAATCAGCGTCCCTGCCATTTATAGAACACTTCACATCTTCACATTCCAGTTCTCATAGCTTCAAGCCTTGTAACAATCTGAAGCCTTTATAACGGAAGGATCTGTGTGTCAGATGGAAAATTAAGATGCTGGTTGGGGAGAGGGTTATAAATAACTCATAGAGACACACATTTTACTGTGAGTGTATGTGCACAAAATTAATATTTTCTTTTGTCATTTTGGGGGTGTAAATTACTTAGGCTTTTCTATCCATCTTCAAACTGCACTAGCATGTACAACAAAATAACTCATGGTATATTTTGATTTAAGTCTACAGAGTTACTTTTAACAGATAAACAACAATGCAGGTTTGAAATTCAGATAGTGTTGTGTATGCCATCAAATACTTTTTAGGCATAGATGGAAATAGGATTGTGTAGTGATGGCTGCTGAATTGGGCAGGCAATATGAAAATCTGCTGGTCACATCAGAAGCTTGTCTTCTATCTCTGGTTGCTTATGTGGCAACACTATCGGTTTGTTGATTTTCAGATCTCAACCACGGTTGTCAATATTTATTATTTGGGTTCTTCAGGTCTAGATCTAGCAGGCATTCCTTGATTGGTCCTAACAGATACACCATAAATCACTATACTTACGTTCCTATGTCTGAACTCTGAAAAATTGTAAATTGACAGTAGCTCTGTCCTAATGCAAAGTTCATAACAACAATTATTCTTTGTCTGATAAATTCATTTCTGCTTCTTTCAAAAGCAGTAAGAGTTTTATAGAGCACATGAAATTATTCTTCTCCTTCTCCCTCCCTCTCTTTCTTTTGGCTTGTAAACCAAGTGATGTTGTCAGCAGGTGGATCAAAGTGGCCACCTTACATGAAATAGCTCCTTCTGGACAATAGCACATCCTAATCAAACCACTTATCTCTGAAACAGGCTGGATTTATTATTTAATATATTAGCTGCATGGCATAAAGAACCCTTATACCTATGTGGTAAAGAACCTTGCTCCCCGTGAGCTACCACAGAATGATGAACAGAAGTTCATTCCCAGCATTACACTAAAGACTTAAATTGAGAAGACAGAAGAAAAGACTCCTGATAATCATTTTTATTTATTTTATTTTATTTTATTTTGACTTGTATGCCACCACTCTCCAAAAGGACTCAGGGCGGCTCACAGATAAAAACACAGAACAATAAATTATTTAAAAAGAAATTAAACTAGACAAGCCAAAATACAACTATAAAACCGAATTAAAATCGAATTAAAATCGAATTAATGGGTCTTGATGTTAGTTGCTTGGCAAGTCATGATAAGAACTCTTCGATACACTTGGAATTTTGAAGGAAATTTATATTCACATATCTATTTCCTTCATTAGATATAATGACACAAATAGATATTTAAATATAAATTCCCTTCATGATTCCAGATATTTGCCAAATGCCAAAAATGTGCTAAAAATGCTTCTTTCAGTATGTAAGGGACAAGAAAAAAGTCAAGGTAATGATCGGTCCATTAATGGGAGAAGATCGCAAGAAGGTGAGAGGCAGCAGGGAGAAAATGGAGTTGCTTAATTTCTTCTTTGCATCTGTCTTCATGCAAAAGGAAAATAAAAAGACCAGCCTATCAAAAGCAGCACAGTGGGGACAGAATAGAAATGCAAGTCAGAATAGGTAAGAAATTGGTAAAAAAAAAAACAACCAACCACCTATCCAATTTAGACGAGTTCAAATCACCAAGATCAAATGGTTTACATCCCAGAGTACTGAAAGACCTGGCAGATGTGATCTTGGAAGGTGTTATGTTTGCATGAAGAGTCAGACACGAAGAGCTTCAGTGAAGAGTTTATTTAGTGACTACAGCTCGAATGGACCCAACTTGGCTGGGCTACGGCTGCTACTTATAGCCAGCAGCCGTAGTTGCCAGCCAATCAGAGTGCAGGGTTTTCCCGCACTTTTTAAACCAATCCTATTTGACATTTTACAAGAACAATTCAAACTAAACCAATGACATTCAAACCTACATACATAACAGAAGGTGAGAATCGAACTGTGGCAGTAAGCAGAAGTAGCCTGCAATTAGCTTTCAATGCTGCATTCTAATGACTGCGCCACCAGAGATCAACAAGGCGATCGCTAGAAGCCAGCATGGGTTTGATAAAAGCAGATCATGCCAAACAAACCTTATTGCCTTTTCTGAAAAAGTGAGTAAATTAATGGATCAGGGTAATACTTTGAATATACTTTACTTTTTTTTTTTTTAATTACATTTATATGCCGCCCTTCTCCGAAGACTCAGGCTGCTTACAATTTTGGAGCACAACCCAATGTGCTCAGCAATAGCCTTCATTTCATTACTAAGCGGCATTTTTACAAGGTCAGCTAATTGCCCCCAACAATCTTGGGTCCTCAATTTACCTACCCCGAGAGGATGGAAGGCTGAGTCAACCTTGAGCCTGGTGGGATTCGAGCCTACAGTAATTGTAGACAGCTGGATCTTAAGAGCAGGCATTTAACAGCCTGAGCCACCAAAGCTCTACTTGGACTTCAATAAACAATTTGACAAAGTAGAACATAGCTTATTTCTTGGAAAGATAGAACAATGTGGAATAGATAGTACCACCACAGATGGATTTGCAGTTGGCTAACAAACTGCACTTAACTTGTCCTTAATAGGACTACATCTACACAGAGAGAAGCATGCAGTGGGTTATCTCAAGATTCTATCTTGGGCCCAGGGCACTTCAAAATCTTTATAAGTGATTTAGAGAAGAGGATAGAAGAGGAACTTGATCAAATTTGCAGATGACATCAAACTGGGAGGATTGGAAGATAGGATTCAAGACTCAAAATTGTCTTGATAGACTGGAGCATCAGACCCTATTTAACAAGATGCAGTTCAGTGGTGAGAAAAGCTTGGTCCTGCACTTAGGCAGGAAAAACCAAATGCACAAATATAGAATAGGCAGTACCAGATCACAGTAGTAACTGTGATAGGATTTGGTATCCTAGTGGACCATCATTTACGTAAGAGCCATGAGTGCCATGCAGCTGCAAAAAAACAAAAAACAAAAAAAGCCAGTACATGCATAGACTACATCAACAGAGGGATAGTATCAAGATCAAGGAAAGTAATAGCGCCACTGTATATTTCACTAGGGAGACCACACTTGGAATACTGTGTCCAGTTCTGGTTGCCATGATACAAAATGATGCTGAAAACTTAGAAAGGGTGCAGAGAAGAGCAGCAAAGATGATAAGAAGCTAAGCTGTATGGTAAACTGTTAAGGAACTAGGTATGTGCAGCCTAATGAAAAGAAGGATTAAGGGGTGACATAATAGCTGTCTTCCAGTACTTGATTGGGATGTCACAAGGTCAACTTATTCTCCAAACCATCTGGGGGCAGGATAAGAAGCAATGGGTGGAAGCTCATTAAAGAGATATTCAATCTGGAACTAGGGGGAAATTTCCTGACAGCAAGAACAATTAATCAATGGAACAGCTTGTGCCTCAGAGTTGTGGGTGCTTCATCCATGGAGGTTTTCAAGAAATGATTGGACAGCTATTTGTCTGGGAGGTAATAAGGTTTTCTGTCTTGGGCAATGGATTGGACTAGAAAACCTCCAAGATGCCTTCTAGGCCTATGATTCTAAGATTCTAATCCAATCTAACCCTTCATTCATGTCTACTTGCTTCCATTTAGAGGTTTTCATTGGCATTTATATAAGTACTTATATATAAAATGCATATGTGCAGCCATTTCTTTCATTCATCCCTTTGAAAAAATTAAATCCTATCTTTTAATCCTGAATGGTGTTTTCACCCATATGGATGCCAACTGCATGTTGACTGCACAAAAATCAATGAAATATAATTTTGTGCAACTCTACTCAGCAGTATGTCCCATCTGGCCAAATGAATTCATTTCTAAATCTTTGTAGACTGCAACTTAATTATCTAATAATCACCACTAAAACCACAAAATGAAGACTGAACTTTATATAGTTTATTCTAAGTTTAAATTCTATTTTAAAAGCTCACTAGTAAACTTTAGATATCATGAGAACTAATGAGAACTTTTGTCTTCTGAGACAGCCAACCCCCAAGACAATGGTTAAGTGAGAAGTTTCTTAAATATCATGGTATATTGATCTGATTCTATTCATACAATTCTCCATACTTAAAAAAAGCTGTCAGTCTGTCCACAGTAATTCTAGCCATAAAATTTGAATTGTGTGGGACTATTCATATCTGGATGGAAATTGCAGCCATCTTTGGATGCCCAGATTGCTAATCATGAAAGGAATCACCATATCCCTGTGCCACCTACATCTCATTTTCCTTACCTGAAAAGCTTCTTCAATTTTTAAGGTGTGCTGAATTCTCTTAATCAAAATTACATTGGATATGATCTTTGGCAATTCTGAGATCTATAGTCCCATCACATCTGGAAGGCAACAATTTGGGAAAAATTATCTTGAACAGAAATTATAAAAGACATTTGATTGAGGATGATTATTGATCTCAAAATACCTGTGACAACTTTGTAAACTGCAGAATGCAATTATAGTTTTTCAATTTTCTGGTTGAATATATTGAGGTTGGAGAATAGATAGGTTGAGATTGGGACTTCCCAAAATTCTGGATGAAAAAGGATCATTAGTTCAATAAATGTTGCTTTTCCTGAAATCTGAGAATTTTAAGTATAAGCACCTTTCTGTGTATTTAGTGATGGAAAATTTTGGTGTAGGTCAAACCAATGGAATTTCTTTCTTTTATAATTTGACTCAAGCCGATCACCTCTTCTTCTCATTATAAATCTCCCTATGAATGACCCTGGATAATCAGAGTTTTTTCCTTGCTTTCAAACCCTTGAATCTACAGTATTCTAAAAAGCCTGACTTTGCCCATCTTTGTTAGATAATGGCATTGAATATGTGTCTATTTATCCAGCTTTCAAACAACCAAGACTTGCTCCCCAAGATCACTTGAAAAATAATTAGCCGATTATTAAATCTACAAGATATGTACATGATCATCATGATCATGATGTTCAAAATGGCTGCTGTTGAAATGTGATTATTTTTGATGGAAACAATGAAAGAAGGAAGGAAAGAAGGGAATAGGAAATATGTATATTTAAAGTCCAGCATCTTGATTAGTGTGTGAATGTGTGTGTGTGTGTGTGTATACACACACACACACACTCAAACACATTTCCCACCTGTGCTGTGACAGATGGATGAAGGGGGCCCTGGGAAAGTGTTAATTGCTCTTTTTTATGCTTGTGGTTTGGAGGTTCAAGAGACCTTCTAATTAAGGAATCTGCAGAAGAACTGGTCATCTTATAATACCAAGAAAGGGCAGTGATAGTCCAATTGCTTGACTCTTGAAGATGCATGCAGGGTAAGAGGATAAAAATGCCAGAAGTGCTGGATTGTTGTCATGTGGCAAATGCAAGCTATTTCTAAATGTCTTTTTAAAATGAAGATATGCTCTGAGTTTGTAGTTTCTGCAGTTCTGTGCCAAGAGCAAGCTATAACATGCAGAATTCAGCATCCGGCTAATTTCAGTTGCCATAAAAATCCCCAGGTCTCTCTCCCAAACCTGCCTGTTGCTTGCAACATCCACTGCCTTTTACAACTGGGCCAGCAAGCCATCAGTTTAAATGAACAAAGCAGACTGTTCTCTTATCCTCCCAAGACCTACATTTATAGTATCCACATGCTGGGGTAATTATGGCTAAATAATTTAATACTATAAAAAACTGACATATCCATTTAGGCATAGTTCTGTTATATTGTTTAACTGTATTGGGGTGCTGACCTCTATTAGATGACTAATATTCTGACTAAAGACTGGTCATTTTCCCTTTTCCTTCTGGTTAGATTTTATTCATAAAGAGTTTACTCCACTCCTAAAGACTGGTTATTAGCGTGCATGGACTGGTTGGCATTATGGAAGTTCAGCACAATCATAATCACATTTGATTACCAGTTCTGAACAAGCCAGAGATCACGCTTGTAAATGAAAATGTTCTCTCTGTTTAATAGCTCTGGGATTTGTATGTGATCATGCTGTGTGACCAACTAAAATAAAATAATAATAAAAATGAATTAGATTATTTGCTAATGCCAAGGCACATTAAATATTTTTTGACAACAGAGAAGATGCTTTCTAAATTGTAATTAGCCTGGAAATTATTGCACAAAGTCGGCTTCCCTATAATCCTTTAAAATCAGAAGGGTTGTAATTGGCCTTAGAGATTCAACACTGCTTTGTGCTTCATTTTCCAGAAGTTCTGGTTCTGCATATGTAATAGCTGGATCCTTTGTGGTTGTGATACAAAACTCCATCAGGGAGGGGGAAAGTGTGAAGCAAGTAAAACAATTGGATTATTTCCCACACTTGCAATGCATGCTAATGGACAGAGAACATTTGTAAACTGTGTTTAGACTAGCATGTAGAGAAACATGGTGAATGTTAAACTGGATTACATAATGTCAAGAAGAAGAAGTTAGATGTATACTGAGAAATTGTATGTAAGAATATTACAGGTGTGGGTAGCTTAAAAAATAATTAAATTAAACCCTATCTTGTGTAGGGTTGCATTTATTTTCTGTTCAGCTTTCTAAAGGGGAAAGAATATATCCTTTTTGAGAAATGATTTTCTGTTCACTTTATCATATACAGAACCACATTCTGGCTTTTTGCAGATGATCTTCTAGAATCCTTGTAATGATATGGCAATAAATGTGCAACAACTATTGATTAGTTCTGAGGCCAATCCAGCCACTCCCCGTGATACATGGAAGACAAGGCACTGTAGTTCTGCCAGATTGCAAGAACATTGATGGCCAACAACCCATCATCAAACAATTCAAAATATGATTGTATGAGTGACCACATGTAAATTCAGTGACCACATGAAGCATATTTCAGCACAGGAAACTGAGGGAACACAATAGCCTGCTGTCCTACTCTGATTCCACATTATGTACTCTTGTATAGCTTCCATTAATTTGGCTGGGAAAAAAAGAGAGGGTATTCTGCAATGTTTAGTGTTTCTTTGGTGAAGAAAGGACAGCTTAGCCTGGAATGAAGTCCTTAGAGCAGTGGTGACTAACTTTTTTGGCACCGAGTGCTGAAATGGGAGAGTGTGCACTTGCACCGGAAACTGGAAGCTTAGCTTCCTGGCACGTGCATGCATGCTGGCCACCTGGTCTTCCGGTTTCTAGTGTGCATGCGCGCGTGAAACCAGCTGGCTGGCATGCACTCCGGGGAGCTGCTCTTCTGGTTTTTGGCACTCTTGTGTGCATGAAGACCAGCTAGCCGGCACACATGCACGCACCAGAACCCAGAAGAGCAACAGGTGGTGGCTGGTGTGCTCAGAGAGATGGCTCTGCGTGCCACTTCTGGCACATGTGGCATAGGTTCATGGCCTTAGAGGGATCATTTAATTCAGTCAAGACTTTATCTCGATTTGTCAAAAGAAAACCTGGTTATCATCAAATAATGTCCCTTTAAAAAAGAAAGGAAAAAAAGGGGGGAACCCCACTCCAAAGCAAGAACAACAAAACCCCCATGGCGTATCCCTTCTGAAGGAAAATAGCAAGGCAGATTTTGGCCTCAATGGTTACTTTTGTCAGCATTTCTTGAAATGGATCTTCTCCAGATCAGATTTATTTTACAGCCAGACTGAAGCCTCCAGCTATGAATGCAATCCTTAATTAAGGCCTCTTCCTAGGCAACATGTTAAGTTTTACTGCTGTCCCTTCAGGACAGCCAAACATTTTACTATTACAAAATTTGGGGAGGTTCTTCATTCATTGCCAAGTGACAGATATAAGAGGCTGAAAGCTGCTGAAGTACTGTTGCACAAGGGTTACATAAGCTTCTTATATATCCAATGTGAACGAAACTTGCAGGGTTTGTATTCTCTGTAACAATCTGTTGTGTTGGAAATGTTCTGAGAGAAAGAAAAATGGATTACATAGAATCATATCTTCATTGTTAGCTTAGAATTAACAAAATCTGCTATATTTTTTAAAATATTCCCTTTGTGGTGAATAATTCAAATTCTAATTATTTGAATCTGTGAAGGAGTGATCTATTGCCCTTCCAAAGCTGGGTGTGACCACCCCATTGAGTGGGAGCATTTTGATCTCCCGTTCCTCCTCCCCTGATCCTGGAACAGTAGTATTGAATGGAAGATTAATTCTTCTTGGGTGAATTTTCCTGACAGTGAGAACAATTAATCAGTGGAATGGCTTGCCTCTAGAAGGTGTGGTGCTCCATCACTGGAGGTTTTAAAGAAGACATTGGATAGCCATTAGGAAGGGAGAATGGTGGCCTTTAAGTTGTCCTTCAACACTTTGAGTAATAGGCTGAATAGACACGGAAAGCTGGACAGAATATTTTCCATTATGGGGAAATGCACTGTATTGCTCTTTTAGTCAGGAATCAGCAGTATCTTGTAATCCTGGGCAGTATTACATGACTGCCTCTGTATGTCATATGCAAATGTAAATTTTTGTCCTACTTACTGGTGAAGCATTTCCTCTTTGGGGCAGATATGCCAGCGATCATATTTCCATGGAAAAGAACACTGCTAAGCTTATAATTAAGATTAAAGGGCCTACATTCTATGTGCCAAAGGACATAAGAAGCGATCCTCAAAGGGTCTCTTGGAGAATGATTTAAATACTAGTTGAGTGTGAAAAAAATACTTGCCAATTGATTGTATAGTAAAACTAATACGTGATTTCTTAAGACTAGGGTGTTCTTAGGGTTTTCCAAACAATGATGCTAATGCAACTGAGTCCTACTCACTTGGATTCACACTTTTATGACCAAATCTTGTAATCTTTATTGTGGGTTTACTCAGGCAAAACTCATTTTGAGTCAGTGGAAAGTGTGGACTGAATCACAGCTGGTTGAAACTGGTAAATCATCCAGCCTTGGGATTAATAGACTGGATGACCTACAGGTCTTTTAATCTTAATGGACAGTTGGAAATTTGGGATTAAGAGACTGGAAAAATAAAAAGACAAGACAGCGATCACAGCAAATTGACATTTTTTAACACTTTTAAAAATTTCCATGAATATTGGAATTCACATGTTAAGAGACTGGTTTGGTTTCATCTAAAAAAATCACCCCCATTAATTGTAGGGCTTTTAATAACTCTGGTTTTCTAGAAGATTAGAGTTGCTCCTTGTCAGACATTATTGCTGATTTGCATCCATTACTGTGAATGCAAATCCCCAATTGTGGATTTGCATGATCCATGATTCAAACAGAAGTTGGGGAAAAGCCTTATTTGAGGTTCTGAAGAATCAGTGCTAATCCCCGAAGTGCTTTTTCAAGTGCCATCTGGACTTTCTGTTTTTTCTTTGAAGACGTTTGAAGAAGCTTCTTGGATGAGAAGTGAAATGTCTTCAAAGAAAAATCAGAAAGTCCAGTTGCCTCTTGAAAAAGCACCTTTGGGACAACCAGGACATGGATGACTGAGAGTCTCCATAAACAACCAGTGCTAATAGATCAACTTTTCCTAATCTGCTATCTGTCCATTCTGTGGAAAATTAATTCCCAAAATTTCTTGCCATCCAAAAATTCAATATATCTATACTAGTCTGGAAAAGAATGCAATAGATAATAATGGGCTAGATAATAATTTGTGACCTTCATATTTGTGGTGGAAGTCTATCTTCTAGATACAATTTCCATTTCACACATACAAAT
This sequence comes from Naja naja, assembly GCA_009733165.1. Taxonomy (NCBI): domain Eukaryota; kingdom Metazoa; phylum Chordata; class Lepidosauria; order Squamata; family Elapidae; genus Naja; species Naja naja. The sequence continues at coordinate 333,438,434 of CM019148.1, read as the reverse complement.
GGCCTTTTCTTGATGCAGCCAAATAGTGAACCAATGTTCCATTTAGCTTGAATTCTACAATCTAAATCTGCTGTATAATATTTACCTTCTGCTTTTTATCCTCTTGTTAATGCTAATATTGAGTGGCACTGTATTATATTGCCTTTTAAGTAATTTATTATTAATAGGTTGAATTCAGATTTCATTACCTTGATTAAACTTACATCAGCAAGAATTAATATGTGTCTTGCATCCTAATAATTTACATGGGTCTTATGACAAATAAATCCACATCCCACCCTATATTGACTTAACATCTAATTTTATGAACGACGGGTGCAATTTTTTAAAAATGCAGTTATCTAGTGTAGCAATTCCATTAAATGGTCAAATTCCATCCTATTGCAAATGATTAAAAATGACAAATGCCAACACATGGAACTTTTGGCACAGGAGCTAACAACTAAGGGATGAGCTGCATCTGATGATTGGCATGGAGTGGCATTGAAATTTCAGTATTTTCAATTTATCCCACTATTTTGTTGCTTAGGCAGTGAAACTTTCCTCTGGAATATCATTCTTCATTCACCTTTTTATCAACAATCCAGGGTTCATCTGAGTCAGAACAAGAGAATTCAACATAGTTTTTCTATGTTGTCCTTCTTTTCAGAACATTTTGAAGGTAATTTAAACTATCTTTTATTGAAGGGATTTCTGCCTTATCTTGAGTGTGGCTGGGAGTTAGCAATGAACATGTTTAAACTGTTCCTTCTTTAGCTTCTTCTTAGCTAATGTTAGACTTTGCTGTTGCACTGGTCAACAAAGATATTGTTTCCTGAACATTATTAGGTATATCTTATAGATTTTTGGCTGCCAATCATGAAAATAACCTGTAAACCATCATACACCTCTTTATATAAATCTTCTATTTTTATACAAGGGCAATTGTCCACCCTTCAGTACTTGTGGTTTATGTTGCACACATGAAACCAACATATGAAAATATGGACCTGTTGTTGAAACACATCTATACATACCAATACAACTGGAATATCTGTGGAAATCTGAAAACAATGGTTCTGTTGCTTGGAATGCAGCTTGAGTATACCAAGAATTGCTGCAACATATGCAAATGCAAGAGATTACATTACATTAAAAAGAAATGGCCACTTCAAAAGAATTTGGTTTCAAGCAAAAAAATGTGGCACATGAGCCATTTGTTTGACCAACAAAGATATTTTTGCCTCTGTTTTGCATACAACTTGAATGGAGGAAAATTTTTGGGAAGTGAACAAGGAAGATGAAAGTTTTTGTTATTTGAGACAGATGTTCCAAAAATAAAGATTAAAGAAGATATTTTTGTTAGTCCACAGATCAGATACATCATTAGTGACAAGCAGTTCAAAGGGCCTTGGTGGCTCAGGCTGTTAAATGCCTGCATTTAAGTTCCAGCTGCCTACAATTACTGTAGGCTCGAATCCCACCAGGCTCAAGGTTGACTCAGCCTTCCATCCTCTCGGGGTAGGTAAATTGAGGACCCAAGATTGTTGGGGGCAATAAGCTGACTTTGTAAAAATAAGTAATAAGCAGGCATATACAATGGAATGAAGGCTATTGCTGAGCACACTGGGTTGTATCCCAAAAATTGTAAGCCGCCCTGAGTCTTCGGAGAAGGGTGGCATATAAATGTAATTTAAAGAAAATCTGTTAGTGGGGCCAGAGAAAATCACCTGGAAAGCATTCAAAGATGTTGTTGGGTATTTTTTGGGCAAATACAGAGCACCAAACTACATTCACCTGGCTGACAAATTTCTTACAGTATACAAAACCATGAAGTGCAATATGTCACTGAAGATTCTTTTCCAGAATTCAGACTTGGATTTCTTTCCCCCAAATCTAGGTGCAGTCAGTGATGAATATGGTGAAAGTTTCCAGGACAAATAGATCAGGGCAACTGGAATCCATCAGTGCTGACTGATTATTGTTGGGGACAGCTGCAAGATGCATCAGACAATGAATACAGATAAAAATCAGCAGCAAAACACTTTTGATCCTGTTGAACTCATGCAGCACATCAGAAACATTATGTGGCTAAATACATTATAATAATTAAAAGTTAATTTCATATTCCTCAAGATTTCTACATCTCACAGTCATTCTGACATTATATTTCTGTTCAACTTGAAGGGTCTATCATAATCACCAAAGGTTTTTCAGGAAACAAAAGTTTTGAACATTTTTTTGGTCCAGTTTAATCACTGCATTAACCATGAGCAGCAGAAACATAATAGAAATTTCATTCCGAACTGTTGGGAAATACCATATTCTGTTTTTTTGTTCAGCTTGTGACCAAATAAATGCCATATGGCAAGATACAAATGGCTGAAGAGGCTGAGATCAAAGCACACTTAGGTACAATCTAGACTCCCTTGGAAAAGATTTTTTTAGTATTACTTCAAAACACTTACATTTTGGTAGTAATGAAAAGGGAAGCAGCACTTAGAGTATTGCTGATATTTCAATAAGTGGACCAGAAAAATGCATTCCCTAACATGGTGGGAAGTAGATTATTTTTCTGGGTGATAATTTTCTTTTCTTGGTCAAAGTGAGCACAATCTGTGAGGAAGCAGGCAGATTTCCTGCAACTTTTTTGGAAAGCTAAATTCAGATAAATTGTTGGATTGGGGAGTGGCAATTTCTTATTTAAATGCTATAGTATAGGGATATCAAACTCAAGGCCCAAGGGCAGGATCCAGCCTATAGGGTACTTGAATCTGACCCTCAGGGCCACCCTGGAAATAGCAAAGGACTGGCCCGCAATGCCTCTGCCAGTGAAAATGGAGCTTGTGAGGGCCACATGTGGCCTTCTCAGGCTCCATTTTCACTGGCAGAGGGTTGCAGGAGCCATCCCAGCCAAAAACACAGCTCATGAGGGCCACGCGTGGCCTCCCGAGCTCCATTTTCACTGGCAGAGGGTTGCAGAAGGCCATCCCAGCCAAAAATGGAGCTTGTGAGGGCCGCATGTGACCCCCAAGCTTCATTTTCATTGGCAGAGGGTTGCAGGAGGCAGTCACAGCTGAAAATGGAGCTTGTGAGCTTGTCTTTGCTGGCAGATTGCTCAGGCCACCACAGGCGCCCCCAACACAAGTGACATCATGCTGGCCACAGTCCCCTGTCCCCCACCCCTGAACACAACCCTGATGTGACCTTCAATGAAATTGATTTTGACACCCCTGCTCTAGTACATCAGCAGCATAGTGGTAATAATAATAATACTAAAAAAACCCACACAACAATCTATAAGCTGTATCAGAAATTATCACAGACCTAATAGGGGCAAATATAGCTTCATTTTCTTTTAACAAATTTATTTCCCAAGATTGCTCCTGCCCCTCCAAAAGAAAAAAAAAGAAGAGGGTTTGTCAAAAAGTATTGGGCCATCTCTCTAGAGATGTTTTCTTAGCTTTGGCTATTTGTCCTAATCTCAAGATCTTTTCAGGCAAGGGTGTCATCAGATCCTGGAAATCTTTCTTGCTACTCTACTGGAAAAGAGGTCAAGAGTATAGTAATAAGACCTGCCAACCTCAGGATCTTGCAACTAAGCAATAGAGATTGTGGGCAGGCGAGAACAAGCAACTTTTGCAAAGGTTGTGATTGCAAAATGTGAAAGGCTTCCTATGTGAACTCAGACTGATGACTAATAAATAAATAGCCCTTATATACTCATGTCTGCCATTTGATGCATCAGGCCTTTCTGCCAAAGGCTCCTATGAAAACTGAGAATCCTGTCTCTTTGCCTCATCATGAAAGGGGAAGGAGGGGGGAGGATGAGGACTTTTCTACAGAAACCTTCAACCTCAGGGTAACTGTGAACTGTGCATCATTAGCCCGGAGCACAATTTTCAATGTTGAGTAATGGCTTTTCTCACAATCCATCTTTTATATTAATGTCTATAATAGCACTGGGTAGTATTTCTACGGTTTAAAGTGACCTTGAAAGATAAGCATGTGAGTTTCTAGAACTTGGTGGACCACTCACTATGGCTGAATTATAGTTTCCAGTAGCTACTTTTGTCTTGGCAAGTGAGCAGGGAAGGTGGAACTATATTTCAGCAATACTGCAGGGAAATCACAAAATCCCTTTCACTATACATTCTCAAAAAGCTCTTCATTTTTTGAATTTTTTTATTCCTTATTTATATCTATGGATTATAAAATATGTCATTATTTTATTTATTTATTTTTATTAAACAAAGTACATAGACACCCAACCTCCACATAAGTGCTTCTGGGTGGCTTACAAGGTTTGGTTTAATCATGAGTTTTTATATGCCATATTTTATCACATTTACATATGCTAAGCAACAACCAAACCACACTATGAGATATTGAAAAACGGCTGGTTTCACGTAATAAGCTATGCTTTCCTTACAGTTCACAACTAGGTCCAGCAAGAACCTTCACCTCAGCCCCCCCCCATATACTCTTTTGTAAGTTATTAATAGGCAAAATAAAACTGTAACTATAAGTCTGCTGGAAAAGAGAAGTTCCTCAAGGATCCTGTTAAGAGAAGGAGAGGAAAGTCACCCCCCCTCCAAACAATGGTGGTGGATGGAAAGGAGATTGTGGCAAGCCACATGGTAACAAAAAGGAGAAACAAAATTCTGTGAGAGATAGCAGTGTAGGAAATATTGCAGGACTTTGTTCACCATTTTTCCTCTGGAATAGCAGCACGTATTGGCCAAGCTAGACAGCTAAAGAGAGCCAACCCTGGATAGTATATGGTGAGAAGAAACATATCACATGAAGGCAATAGGAAACTACTTTTGTATTATCTTATGATAATTTCAGGGGTACGTCTATGTAAGTCACTCTGATCTGCCTTTCTGAGTAGAAAGGGTTGAGTTGAAGCCTGTTGTCTCCCTTCTAAACTCCTATAGCTTCCAGCATTGCTCCCCTCACCAGGTGACTTCATTCAAAAAAATACCATGTCATTGTTAAATAGGAGCAGAGAAAATACTGAATCCTGTTGCACCCCACAAGTTTAGGAGCCTGTCGTCCCCAATCAACACCAACTTAAGCCGGCTACTGAGGAAGGAAGAAAATTACCTCAATACAGGGCTGATCACTTCCAACTCCTACAGAATTATACCATGATCAAAGGTATCAAAATCTCCTGATAAGATAAGTAGTGCAAGGATGGAACACACTATCCCCATCCCACTCTCACTGCAGGTCATCAAAAGTGTGACCAATGCCATAACCAAGGCTGAAACCTGACTGAAAGGGGGTCCAGATAATTTGCTTCATCCAGAACCATTTGAAGCTGTTGCATGACCACCTACTCAACAGTCTTCCCTAAAAAGGAAATATTGGATCTGGATGAAAATTGTCCAGAATGGTTGGGTCCAGTGAAGTCTTCTTAAGGAAAGGATAGACCAACACCCTTTTAAAACCCCTCCCTCAAAGAAGAATTTACCATTTTTGAAGTCTAACCACATGTCACTTCCCTGGAAGCTTTTGCCAACCAGGAAGGGCATGGATATAATAAGCAGATGGCCAACTCATAATCATAAGGACTCTTCCTGTTTCCTAGGGCCAACAGGTTCAAACTCCTCCCAGATAACTTGGCAAGACTTCTCCACACATTGCCAGAGAACCTGTATCAGTTGGCATCCTGCTGGGAATGAATCCAAGCAATTTTGCTGATAGATACTCTGCAAATGCCTCCACATAGACCTGAGATAGTCAAAGTCCAGTTTCCCAAAGTCCAGTTTCACTGTAGTCCATCACATCATCTCTCCTTTTGTAGGCACAATCCTTCATAATAGTTTCTTCAGTTCCATCTGCAGACAGTCATGGATTTGGATTTGTGATCAGCTGGGAAATGTGGACATTAGAAATATAAAAAATAATGAAATCATGGTACATAGAAGACTGAGATAAATAGTCACTATTTTTATGATTGATATAAACTTAGTTGCTTGTTTAATGTGATGTTACGGAAAACAGAAATGCATAGGATTCACCAGGGATTAGTTCCTATTTTTCTTCAGGCAAGTATAATTATTGGCTGATTCAACAAACGATAGTTTCCAAGTTACATAAATAATTGTTCCACTTTATTCTGCTTTGGTTATATCTTCACTTCAACAACAACAGTAAGTTGTGGGCACCACATTTAAGAAAAAAATTAAAGAAATCTGGAACAGTTTCAGAGAAGGGCAACAAAGATGACCAAAGGCCTGAAAACCAATTCGTACTGGGAGAGGTTGAACAAGCTGGGCATTTTTAGCCTTGAGAAAGGATATGGAGGATGGATATGAAAAGTCTGCTCAAAAAACTGAAAGGACATTAAAAAAACTTTACTCTAAAGTGTAAACTGTGGAATAATGAATTTAAGCTATAGGGAGGCAGATTCTGATTGTTTTCAAAAACTTCCTGAAACCAATAGCGTTCTCTTGACACCCAAAGATGAGCTGTTGAGAGAATGCCTGAGGAAGCATCAGACATGGGATGAATATCAAGCAGAGTAATTACCATAGTGAAACAAGACTCTGCATGGGATGTGCCATTGACAGATAGCTGAGGTGATCAACTATGGAAAATTATAATTAAAGGGCTGGACTAAATGATAGCACCGAGACACTCATCATAGCAGCACAAGAACAGACCTAAGAACCTGATCCATAGAGGCAAGGATCCATTATGCTAGACAGGATCCAAGTGCAAACTATGCAGAGAGGCCTCAGAAACAGTTCATATAATGGCAGGGGGTAATATTCAGGCAGGAACAGAACAACTGAATGGAACAACAAATAGCTGGCATTGTGTACAGGGCCATCTACATGGTCTAGACTCTCCCAAATCTAAATGGGAGATTCCACAGAAGGTCATGGAAAATAACAGGGCTAAAATCCTGTAAGACTTCCAAATCCAGATGGACGGTTACTGGCCAATTAGCCGGACATCATGGTAATAGATAAAGACCAGAAGTTAGCTGTGCTTATAAATGTAGTGATATGTTGTGACAACAGTATCAGGACAAAACGGAATAAGAAGCTGGAAAAGTACCAGTCTAGAGGATAAACTTGACTGGAAGTGGAAAGTAAAGATACAACAGGTCCCAGCAGTAGTAGGAGACCTTGGGGCTTTGCTTCTGTGCCTCTCAAACTGGAAGAATGGCTTCAACAGACCCAGAAATAGCATTCTGTCTGGAGAAGTGCAGGTCAGGTCAGGTCAGGCCAGGCCAGGCCAGGCCAGGCCAGAAGAGAACAGCTAAGATATTGCACAAAACCCCCAAACTCCCAGGCCTTTGGTAGATGACCTGAGATTGAGGAAGACAAGTACTTCCCATAGGAGTGAGAAGGGATTTTTTTTCATGCATATGCATTAAAAGATAAAATGAACTAAAATTGATTGTTTTACCCTACTTGACCCTTGAGAAATTTGTCTGAAGACAATTTAGATTATGAAGTATAGAATTCTTGTTCATTTAGAATCTATAATTTCAATTGTAAGAACAAAAGAAATGATGGAGCTTATTATTACATTTATACCACTTAGTTTCAATCCTAGAAATACTTATTTTGAAACATATTCCATTAAAATCAGTGAGTAATTGCCTTTCTGATCAATACAGGAAAAGCATGCCTTGCTGATAAGCCTGTGTGAGCAGGTCTACCAAGATTGAGTAAGTTGGAAGAGTAGAAATGCTTTATCTCTGGCTAAATGGTAAACATACTGGGCAATTGAACATGGCTGTAATATGGTTTACGCAGAGAGTAAGCATTTGTCTGACTTCTTCACAATGCATTTAACTCTCTGTCCCCACTCCTACCCTGTCTTGAAGAATGCAATTGTGTGACAAAATCATGGTTGAAGGTATTTATTGTTTAGACATGGAATTGTGGCAAGGTGCTTCTTGTCATGACCTGTAATATCACCTATCTCCTCTTAAACCTATATACAAATCATAGCTCAGTCTTGAAGCTCCTTAGTTACTCAACCTCAGGAATCAGTGTGGGAGTGTTAGATGTCTAACTAGGATTTAGGTTAATGCTCTTGGGAATCAGATATACCACCTCTCAGATACTCTACGTGACCAGATATAGACATATATTTTGTTTTACTGTCTTGCACTGTTAGTGGCATTTTTACAAATTGCTAGAAAAGAACTTAAAGGTCTAATTAGATCTTGAAGATGTATATGAGTCTGAAGAATGTGATTGATGCCCGCAAAGGTACAGCTTTTTAATGGAGGCCTCCTGACAGCAGTTGCCGAAGCCCATTTAACGGCTGATGCCTTGTTGTGATCCATGTTGTCATTTTTTCATTACTGATTAAAATTAAAAATCTGCTTGGCAAATCCATTGTAAAAATTTTCCTTCATGAAAATCGACGGGTACAAATTATTTTGTCAATCGCCTGGCAATCAAAATGTGAGTTCTTCATGTACAATTCATTTTTGTCCTCCCCCCTTTTTATGTTCATATCAGGGACTCCTCATAACTAATTTTTGGAAGGACAGAAAGCAGCATTAGAAACACTTAAAATATATATATTAAAGACTTATCTGTATGTTTTGATTAAATGTCCTCTTTTTTGCTCTTATCATAAAAGTGGAAGAAATATTTTCCCCCTTATTATAGAACTCATGGTATGCTGTGTAATTGTCTAATGTTGTATAATGACAGGTGAATAGCAGTAATAAAAGTCTTTAATAGGAATAAAATGTGGAGAAATGCAGCTCCCCCAGCCCCCAAAACCAGCAACAAACCAGCTCAGCCTTTTATGCAGAATAAAAAAAATCTTGTTATAGTTATTTTCTGAAACCATCTGCAGCACATTTTCTCCCTTCTTTCCCCATTTTTCAAGTAGTTAAAAAACTAAAAAAGCCTTTGCAAAAAATGCGTGACCAACTTCTCAACCAGAGAGTGATCTGTATTTAACACCAGCTCTATATAAGGACATGAAGAACAGAGCATCTTTCTCATAATGTCTTGAAAAGCTTCAACCCGTAGCCTCCTTAGCAAACTGCGTGTTAGGCTGGTCCCAGTTTGAGCATTTAGGAAAGAAAGACCATCGACTCCATTTGTAGTGAAAGGTATACTAAAGCCAATGTAAGCAAAGCTGAATCTGAATATTCCCACTCAAAATCTGCCATTCCGCCATCTCCTAGGACATCGTCCCTCGACCAATTCATAAGTGTCTAATAGTATTCGAATTTGGTGTTTGGTAACAGCTTTAAGGTTTGAAGCTTCTTTGGTGTAGTTTCACATTCCATTCTCATGCTGATCTCCTTGGATGCCCCGGTCTGTTCTGAATTGGCATTTCTGGTTCCCATCATCCCTCCCCCTGCCACATTTTCTGGCATGGCAAGATGGCAGCGAAGTGAAGCAGGTTGAAGCATTTACGATGGCAGACCTGACACTGAGTGAATCTAAAAATGGTGCATAATGACACCATCATCCAAATGCCACTCTCGTATCCTGATATCTGAGGCAAGTATATAAGTCATGGCATTTCTGTGATGTTGTAATACACATTTCTTCATTTGCTTCTCCCTTGCTTGCCCTGATGATGATCATAGCTAAGGGGAAGATATTGCAGCAGCTTTGGGTGTTGAGCTGCTGAATCCTAGTGCTTGGGCCTGGAATGAGAGGAATTGTTTTTCATGGTTCCACTCCTACTTATTGGATTAATTTCAATTAGTAGTACTAGAGAACTTCTGTCTGACTCTTTGGGGTGCCATGGTAGTTCTTCCTATATCCTTGCTGTTATTTTTTTTAAAATAGGAAGCCCATAAGTAAGGGCAGAGAGATTGGGATTGAGTAATACTGCAGGACTTTGACTGATACAATGGATGTAGCCCAATAAACTAAAAGTTTGTCTCATTAGATATTTTGTGGTCCATAGACCTGGGAACTGGATATATCTCTAACTAGACTTCCACTCTTGCTGAAGGAATAAATATGTGGCATTGGTGTTTGCCTAGATTCATTTCTGTAACTTCAGTCCAAACCTCATCTGGCTGTAACCATTAGCTCCAACCAGAATCCATACTCCAATAACTTTCCTATTTAAGTAGCTGCAATATGCATGACAGTCTGCCCTTGAAGATGAATTAGAAGCTACAACTCATGCAAAACAAGGTTGTTGTCTAGTCAGCCATCTAGTTATATTTTACTGAATGTTTTTTTTTACTTCAGACTCTGACATATCTTGGTAGCTTGTATATCTGGCTGGTAACTGTTGGCGGAAAACACCAATTGCAGCTCTGCTTCAGATAACGAAATATCTTTGGTTATGTTAGCTATTTTTTTCTTTAGAGTGGAAGGTGTAATAAAAGTTAACTGAACAACCCAATCAAGCAACTAAACAAATTATGAGCTTTCAACATGAACAGTTCATACAGATGCCAACCTATATTCACAATTCCTGATCACAGAGACAAATTTTATCCTCAGTTCTAGGGGTCCTTATTTTTTTTTCCTTGCTCCATGTAAATTACATCTGATGAAGCATCATGGGCTTGTAGAGGCAGAGGAGGAAGAAAGCTTTTCTTATCAATTTCTTGGTACTTCAGATGTGAATGCATTGATCTTTCGCTTTCCATTGAGATTGTTCCTAAAGCTTTTTAAAAAAGAAATCCATCTAGTTTTGCTAGATAGTTTTCCCTTGGTATTGGTGCAGCTGTGCGAACAATTAAAGGAGACAAACGGCAGTAATTTGCAATGTTCTTTTGCAAGATGACCCAGATGTGCAATTTTGTCACTAACCTTTACGTTTATGTATATGATTGTACAGGCTTTTCAAACATTTCCAATCTTTGCAATGGAAAGGTCAGGAGAGAGCGAATGAGCACGTCTTCCTCTTTTCAACATACTAAACTTGCCTGCAGAATTTGATGCAGTGGCCTGCTCTGTTCAAAGTAATGTGGGGCTTGCTGCACCTTTCAAAACAATTGCAATGGATTCTTGCTGCTTCATTGATTATTGTTTGCAGCATTGGTAAAAACTGAAGACAATAAGCTACAGCAGAAGAACAATAGTAACAAAAGAGCAATCCCAGAACATTGGATTTCCTCCCAACCCCAATAAGACACAATGGCTTATTTTTATTTATCATTTTATCATAAATTTCTTTCTTTCTTTCTTTCTTTCTTTCTTTCTTTCTTTCTTTCTTTCTTTCTTTCTTTCTTTCTTTCTTTCTTTCTTTCCTTCTTTCTTTCTTACATCAATCAAATTTAGAGACTGCCCATGCCACTCACAGAGTGAATCTAAGCAGTGTACAATTAAATACATTAAACCATATTACATTTCAACAAAAGGAGGCAGTTGAAATGAGTATAGGAGAATTAAAGTTGAAAAGGCAGGGGGAGGTTCTTCAAAGTGCTAATCAACCCCAAAATTGCCAAGGAATATTACATCACAGGTTATTTTTGCTTTCTGAATCAAAACAGAAGGGAGGATGTCGGGCTGAGTATCAAACTCAATTTACTAATTTGTTTGATTTTTGTGAAAAAAGTTTCCAGAATCCTCTCATGGCACAGGAAATAGTTGCCTTGCAGTGGCTCCATCTTACTGTCATGGGTGTGACATCTGTTTCCACATAACAAACTGTTCTCAGGTCTTACTCTGTTCTTTTAATTTCCCAAGACAGAACTCAGCACTTAGTGGCCCATTCACAGAGAAATGTAATGCTACTTTTTAATGTATATCAGCAGTGAAGTTAAAGGAAAGTAGGTTTGGATTTCTCTTTAATTTAGAACTTAACTACAGAAATCTTTTCAACATAGTCCAAAATAACTGGAATGACTAGGAAAGGATTTCTGCCGTGGACAGTCACACGGATTATCCTGAGTTGTTTAAAGTTTTACAAAAGTGACCTGTAAAAGGCCTGGTCTGCTACTGTCCAAAAACTGCCATTAAATTGTAATTATTACTGAGACAAAAAAGAAACCTTATATCCACATGATATAATTAAAATTAATAATTAAGGTAATAAAATGGCAACACGGCAACCAAATGGTTGACCTGTTTTTGAACATGTGGCGAAAGCCACTTTCTTTTTGCTCCTCCTGCCCTTGATTAAGATGGTCAGTTTCAAGGTTTTTGGTTTTAATAAAGATTACTTTCTAACTTAAAGTAGAACTGATGAAATGGGCCTTTGAAAAAGATGTCTTGAATCCTTAATTGTCTTCTACTGCTGTCCTTTCAAATAGAGTCCAGAAGCATTTTCAATCAAAAGAGAATTGGGAATGACACCAAGTAATGATACCATAGTAGGAGTTAAGATACCTATTCAATAGCAGAGAAGGAAAGAAGTTTAAGATCTATCCTTATTGCAATTTGACAGACCACAGGTGGTTCCTCTACTGTGTTGTGCCCTAACAATTAAGGTAAATAATTACTTGACAGAAATAAGGCAAGATTCCTTTCTTTTTTCTTTTTAAAAATCTCTTTAATATTCAGACATTACATAAGCAAAACATACAAATTTAACCTTTTTCTGAAGGTTAAAATCATATATGAAGCCACATATGTGAAGCCACAAATACTAGTGCTTTTTTGTGATACTAGTAAGTGAAAAAAATCTTTCTATAATTTAAACCATATTTATTTTCATTTTAAGCATGTTTCTGCTGTATTATGATTGTGGGTGCCAGGTTTCAGCTGTTGGCAAGTTCTTATATGCTGCAATATTAATCCCTGAAAAGAGAATATGTGGGGGAAGTTTGTCCTACTGAGGAGCAGGTAAGTATTAGGAGTGCCAATATGAAGACTGGCAAGATTCAACCTTACATTTCTATGGATAATTTTCAATGTAGTATCTTGTTGAATTTATCTTTTCTTTTATGTACACTGAGCGTATATGCACCAAGACAAATTCCTTGTGTGTCCAATCACACTTGGCCAATAAAGAATTCTCTTCTCTTCTCTTCTCTTCTCTTCTCTTCTCTTCTCTTCTCTTCTCTTCTCTTCAGGATATTACATAATGTGCTATCCTCACTGCCATAGTTGCAACATTCTATATAATGAAAACGCCTAAATAATCATAGGCTCATAGAATGGGACTTTGAAGATCACCTACAGTACTCTAACCCGCTCCCCAATGATGGAATCCATTACCACATCATTCCTGACAGATGGCTTTCTGTTAAAATTAACAGCTTTACACAGTATAAAATGAAACCCTTTAGATCTTGGAAGAGGGATGAAAAGGCTTGTCCATCATTCTGCTGAGAAATAAAGTTGAAGTTACCATGGATCCTGAATTGTGTTTCCATGAAAGGGAGGTCTCCTTCTATTCATAAAGGAATAGATCTGTTGGAAGTTCTCACTGGGGAATGCAGGGAGTAACTTTTCCTCATTCTCCTTTCTCCTCCTTCTAATTTCCAGGTTATGTTTTCTCCTGTGCCAACTCAGAAAGCTCAAACTGCCGAAGGAGCTGATGATACAGTTCTACAGAGGAATTATTGAGTCTATCATCTGCATCTCTGTAACTGTCTGGTTTGGTTCTGCAACCCAACAGGACAGACACAGACTTCGGGGGATAATTAGGACTGCAGAAAAAACAATTACTACCAACCTCTCTTACATCGAGGACCTGTATACTGCACGAGGCAAAAAGAGAGCTGTGAAAATATTTACAGACCCCTCACATCCTGGACATAAACTCTTTCAACTCCTTCTCTCAAAACAACACTATAGAGCACTGCACACCAGAACAACTACACAAGAACAATTTCCCCCCGAAAGCCATCACTCTACTAAACAAATAATTCCCTCAACACTGTTCAACTATTTACAAAGTCTGCACTACTATTACTATTAACCTTCTCATCACTCCTTATCACCCATCCCCTCTCACTTGTGACTGTATGACTGTAACTTTGTTGCTTGTATCCTTATGATTTATATTGACTGTTTCCTAGTATGATTTGATTGCTTATTGTATGCTATGTCTATCATTAAGTGTTGTACCTTATGATTCTTGACTCTTGATGAATGTATCTTTTCTTTTATGTATACTGAGAGCATTTGCACCAAGACAAATTCCTTGTGTGTCCAATCACACTTGGCCAGTAAAGAGTTCTATGTGTTTTCTCCTTTTATCACAGCAACATTCTTCCTCATTTCTTGGATGCACTTATTTCTATGCACCCGATGTAGTCAAGAATAGACTATGCAACTTCATCTGGGAGATACTAGGTAAGAGCTCTGAGCTACTCTTACCACTATATTCTAGATAACCAACCTCTTGCATATTGGCTGGGCTTTATTTCTATCATCATAGCTTTCCCAACTTTTTCCTTCTCTTCGGAAGCAAAATGTTTACTGACAGCAGTGTCTTTTCAACGCAGACATTTGATTGGTCACTGCCTATAAAATATTGTTCCCAATCAGCAGCTTCAAGGGCTGTCCAGTGCTTTGCTTCTGTGAAGCAAATTTAAATTTAAAAACAAAAGAAACAAAATAGATTTCAATAGTGACAGTTCACCATGTAAGGCTGGTGCCAGATTGTTTACAGCACCATAGTGTTACATGGTGAATTGTCACTAGTTAAGCAACAGTGGGATCCTACCTCTTCCACTACTGGTTTGGTGATCACGGGTGTGTGCATGTGCACCTAACCTGCGCGCGCAACTTTCCCCACACCAGCTGAGGCCTGCAGCACCAATCAGCTGAGAGGATAAAGAAGAGAAAAGCACAGGGGTGGGTGGCAGGGCTGATCCTGCACTTTTCTCTTCTTTCTTCTCTCAGCTAGAAGCTTTTTTTTTCCTCTCAGCTGATCATCAGAAGTTTTTTTTACTACCAATTCAGCCGAACTGGTCCCAACCGCTAGCATACCACCACTGTACTTAAGTCTATTTTCTGTTTCTTTTATTTTTAAATTCAAGAGAAGTTGGGTTCCTATAGTGAAGAACCTTTTAATGCAAAATAAAAATATTTCCCCTTGATTTTCTATATGTTTGAATTATTATTCATCAAAAAGGACCTTATTGATTAGTTTTGTTGTTTTAGAATCATCTCCCAATGAACAAAACTTTGATTAACAGATATATCATTTAGACCATTATAGTAATTTCCTTTTGTCTTTGGTTTAACCTTTCTGTTCCTTTTTAAAATTTAGCTTAGGAAGGTTTTACAGATTATAGATTAACAAAGTTTGAAGGGATCTTGTGGATCATCTAGTCCAACCCCCCACCCAAGCAGGAGACCCTACACCATTTCTGACAAATGGCAGTCCAATCTCTTCTTGAAAGTCTCAAGGTTGGGGGAGAGTATTTTGATTGGGCCACATTTTTAAGTGATAGTGTATTTTTTTAACCTTTTCAGCCTTTTCAATACTTTGCCCAATATTGTTTAGAAAATACACCTTAGGGACTTTTGTATAAAAATATGTACAGTAGAAAAAGTGATATACAAAAAGATGCATAATTTGTCCAAAGTATAAAGGAGGATAAATGTGAATATTTATGCACCTGGCCATGGGATGAACTGATATTATGACCAAATATACATAAACCAACATACCCTGTTTCCCTGAAAATACAACCTACCCTGAAAGTAAGTCCTAGCTTGATTTTTACATGTGTGCCCAATATAAACCCTACTCCCAAAATAAGCCCTAATTAAGATTCTGCCCACTTGAGTGCATGGATAAAAATTAAGCTAGGGTGAGGATGGGGGTGGTGGAGCTACCCTATTACTTACCTTTGGAAGTTGTCGCAAAACCCCAACATTCCTCCCATTTCTTGTGCAGCCAGCAAGGCTGACAAGGCTTTCCTGAAGGCGTCTGTAGCTGATAAGAAAACTCCAGATTGATCTGGAGCTGTAGAGACCTTCAGGAAAGTCTTGCTGGCCACAGAAGAAGAAATTTATGAAGGCCTCTGATAGTGAAAAAGAGGCCGGGGACAATGTGCACAAGTGAGGTTAGTCAGTCAATGACATCCTCCAAAAATAAGACCTGGTGCCTTTTTTTGGTGGCCAAAAAATATAAGACAGGGTCTTATATTTGAGGAGACACAGAAGATACTGATAATGTCCAAACACAAATGCTTGGCACTAAATTTGTGGGTTTAACTCTTCTACTTGGGGGATTTGATGCAAGCATCACAATTGATGCAACTTTCCATGATATATTTTGAGAAAAAGGAAGATATCAGTACTTATATTTCCAAGGTAATTTTGCCTGTGATAATCTTGGGCAAAGGGTGAAATTGACAGGAAAATGTGGAATGTGCTCAATGCAACATGTATAGATATTAAGGGAATTAAGTAGTTTTCAAAGAAAGAGTGGCTCCTGAGTTTAGAGTTTTCTATAGATCTGCATTATATCCTGGTGAACCTCAATGCAGCATATATTTCTGAAGGGACAGAGGAAAGGAAAGAAGGAAAATAGAAAAGAAGGAAGGATGGAAGGAAGGAGAGAGAGAGAAAAGAAGAAAAAAATGAAAGAAGGTATGAAGGTAGGAAAGGGAAAGAAAGAAAGAAAGGAGGAAAGAAAGAAAGGAGGAAAGAAAGAACCACACACATGTATACTGTCACAAACTAAGCAGCTCTAAATGAAAGGCTTTTATTTTAACGTTTAGCTTTTATTGAGCTCGTTACCAGAGTAATAGAATTCTCAGCAAATTTCAAACTGAAATTTCCATCTGAAGTGTTTTGGAAGGCTATTATTACCGACCTTCTAATTTCCACTGTAGCTAAGCATGTATTAATAACAAGGAGAGGTGAGGCAACCGCTGATACATCCAATGGTGCTTGACATTTAGTAGATGAATTAAAGTTTACAGTCCAATTGGTTTTTAACCAGTAATATTAGAGATCTTTGTTGTGAGCTTTTCTTTTTTTATGTTCCTCCCGCCTTCACATTATAATTAGCCATTTCTATTATTTATATTTCTGAGTCCTCATTTGTCTTGTATTTCATGACAAAGGCACAATACACTGTACGCAAAATGGCCAATCTACATTCTGCAAATTCACATTTGGAAATGAATGCAAAATGGCTGAGCTAAATCTTATTCTGATCTATACCTTAATCATCATGATACTAAAAGACAAAGACTTTATCTACAGTATAGATGTAAATTGGTTTAATTGGGACATTTTCTCATCAAAAAAACTGGGAAGGATGGGGAAAGGTTTAGGGACCACCGATGGACAATTAATAGTGTGTTATAAAAATTACCATTTCCACATATTTTTGATGGCAGTGAGGATATCAAATTAAATTTATACTGCAGATTAACCTTAGGAGTCAGTTCACTATGCAAGAACTGCTATGATCCCGCTCCCATGATTAAACAGAAATTAAACAGCCAGGACTATTAGAAAGCTCCCTGTGTTACAATAGGGATAAGCTTGGGTGAGTAACTATGTTCAGAATGGTTTCAAGTCCTAGTGCTTAAATGTATGTTTGGACAACCTCTGACTCAATAGCCAAATGTGGCCTGTAGTCAAAATTAGGGTTAGGGTTAGGGTTATACGCACACACACACACACACACACACACACATATATGACTGGAAAATCTGTTTAGAAGTGCTACAATGTTTGTAAAACAGAGATAAAAAATGGGATACTAGATTCTATTAGAATGACTGTGTTGATCTCCTAGGGCAGTGTTGGTGAACCTTTTTGGCAACAAGTGCCGAAACAGGAGTGCACACACAGGGGAGCACTGGAAACCGGAAAAGCAGCTCCCTGGCATGTACACATGGGGGAACGCTAGAAACCAGAACAGCAGCTTCTGAAGAGCAACTGCCCAATGTGCCCGCACGTGCCTGGAAGCTGAGCTTCCGGTTTCTGGCACATGCATGCACGCTGGCCACCTGGTGTTCTGGTTTCTGGCATGCATGCACATGCGAAGACCAGCTGGCTGTTATGCATGCATGCATTGGAAACTGGAAGCTCAGCTTCCCAGCACATGCATGCATGACAGGAAGCTGCTCTTCCGGTTTCTGGCACTTCCCAGCGTGTGAAGACCAGCTGGCCAGCGCACATGTGCGCACCGGAACCTGGAAGAGCAACAGATGACAGCTGGTGTGCTCGAAGAGAGGGCTCTGCATGCCACTTCCAGCACTCATGCCATAGGTTTGCTATCATGGTCCTAGGGCCAAATGCAGCCAAAATATACCTATAAATAGAAGAAAATTAACCTTGGTACTTAATTCCAACTATTTTTAACTAGGCAGCACATGAGATAAATTGCTTTTTCTTTTTAAAATGCCAACAAAGGTTCATTTAAAATATAAATTTTGCCCCTTTCCAAATCTATGATACTATGGTATAAAGCAGGAAATCCATGTTGCATAAATGAATAAGGCCAAAATTTCTGTTTTGAATGGACCTTTGTGGGGCTTTTTAGAAACATTTTTTAAAACCACAACCTCACATTCTGTGGTTTGCCCCATTGTTATCCATCCCAGCATTCATTCATTCTACTCTCAACAGTCAACTGCTGCACTTCAGTGTCTACAGGGCAGGCAAGGGGGAGAGGCAAATGATATATTTATTATGATAACATCAGCTACATGATTTAGGCGGGAATCTGATACCAAAATTACATCATTATTTGTGCAATGAAGATATAGCACATGTGACATCATGGTTTCTGAATACCAAAGCTGATTCAGTTCTGTTCTTTCCAATAGTGACTACTTATATTTTAAAAACTCAGTTGAATCAAATACTTACATGATATTAACATTATGCCTAGCTGAACCTTGTGTCAAGATGTCAGCAACAATTGTGCAATTAAAAATCCACTGTTTTACATGCATTGCAGAGATTTATTATGAGCTGTATTTATTTATTTAGGAGCTCTATAGGTGGCAGTTTAAATATTTGTTTTTACTCGACTTTAAAGGCTTTTTACTTTCTTTTTACAACTTTTTTAAAATTACATTTATATGCCGCCCTTCTCCGGAGACTCAGGGCGGCTTACAATTTTTGGAGCACAACCCAATGTGCTCAGCAATAGCCTTCATTCCATTGTTTATGCCTGCTTATTACTAAGCGGCATTTTTACAAAGTCAGCTTATTGCCCCCAACAATCTTGGGTCCTCAATTTACCTACCCCGAGAGGATGGAAGGCTGAGTCAACCTTGAGCCTGGTGGGATTCGAGCCTACAGTAATTGTAGGCAGCTGGAAGTTAAATGCAGGCATTTAACAGCCTGAGCCACCAGGGCCCTTTAAACTTTAACTTTAAACCAGGTTTTACTTTTTTAAAATTCCTTTTGTTTATTTGTAAGCCTTCTAACCCCTCTGAGAGGAATGGTTGTTCTATACATTTTAAAAATAAATGAAATAAAACAGTATTGCTTTGATATTTTTGATTGTATGGATTAGTGCTCTAAAACATTGTCAGTGCCTTTGAATGTCAGTGCCTTTGAATGTCCGTGAAGGCTACTTCTGCTGACTGCCAGCTGCCAGCAGTTCGGCAGTTTGATTCTTACTGGCTCAAAATTGATTCAGCCTTCTATCTTTGCAAGGTTGATAAAATGAAGACCCAGATGGTTGGAGGCAATAGGCTGATTCTGTAAATTTCTAAGAGAAGGCTGTAAAGCACTGTGAAGCAGGGTATAAGTCTAAGTGCTATTGCTACTGTATTTCCCTGAAAAGAAAACCTACCCCAAAATAAGTCCTAGCCTAATTTTTAAGCATGTGACTAATATAAGCCTACCCCACAAATAAGCCCTAGTGAAGGGGGTCAGCACAGGAGGCAATGAGCACACATGGGCCAATGATTTCCGGCAGCAGCTGCAGCCTGTGTAGCATAGGTGAGTTGATTCCATATCCAAACAGTAGGCAGAGGCAGAGGCGGCAGGGGTGGGGGAGGCATGTGATCTGGATGTGCCACATGGGCCACAGGAAATCCAAGAATCAGTGGGCTGGAGCAGCAGCTGGCCACAGGAGGCTCACTCAGTGCCACCAGTAGCAGATGGAGGCAGAGCTGCAAGAGGAAGGCAGGTGATCCAGATGTGCCACATGGACCATGGGAAAGCCGAGAGTCAGTAGGCCAGAGCAGGCAGCTGGCCACGGAATGCTTGTCTTCACATCTCTCGGCTTGCCTGCAGCCCGTGCGGTATGTCTGGATCGTCCGCCTTCTGCCCCATGCCTCTATCTCCATTTGCTGCCAGGCCACCACACAAAGATGAGCTTCCTGTGGCCACTTGCTCACTCTGGCCCACTGACTTTCATCTTTTCTATGTCTTTTGTGGTGCATCTGTATTGCCTGTTTCCCCCTCCGCACCTCTGCCTTTGTCTGCTGCTTCAACAGGGAATCGACTCACCTGCGCTGTATGGGCTGCGCAGCCCCAGAGTGCACCAACCAAAGGACCAGTGGGCTACAGCTGGTGTTGAATACGGTCAGTCTCCGCATGCTTGCTGCCTGTTGTGCACACGCCCAGCCAGACTGATCACCCTGAAATTGTGTTTCCCCAAAAAAAGCCCTAGTGCTTATTTTGAAGCCCTCCAAAATATAAGACTGGATCTTATTTTCAGGGAAACGTGTTTAGATGGAAAAGTGTGATCCAAACTGTACTGCTAAATACAGTGAAACATTATAACATTACCGCTTCGTATCAGAAAAGCACGGGTGGGATTCTACTGGTTCAGGCCGGTTCTATAGAACTCATAGCTCTGAAGACCAGCTGACATCGAACCGATTCACTGCAATGATCTTCTGATTGTCTGTTTGGTCCACCTGCCTGCCCCGGCTCTAGGCTGTGCTTTATTCCCTGCTTTTTCCTCCTCAGCTGCTTTGCGCGGCACAGCTGAGTGCCCCTCATCAGCAGAAGAAGGTGAATGCTTGCCAGAGCTGGTAATTTGTAAACAGTGCGCATGCTTGCACAAAGCGTGCACACACCAAACCGGTTGTTATGCCAGTAGCATCCCACACCTGAAGAAAAGTATGTCTGTATTTTAGAAAACTTAAAGGATTCTGGACAAAATATAACATTTACTTATTATCTGGTGAAAATTGGGATGTCCTTGACTCATCCTCAAACCTCTCTTCATAGGAGAATAAATACTGTGCATCCAGTGCTAGCTAGCAAGAGAAGAATAGTTTTATGGCAGCTGTCTTCAGTGAATCTTCAGATTTTGGTAAAAGGCAGCAATAATTTCTGTGTGAACATGTGGGTGGAGGAACTATATATGTCCTTGGCTCCAACCCGTCCTTCACAGATACTTGAATAAGTTAATTATAAATTGCTACTTAATGACATAACTAGGCTTCCTGATTTCCCCAGAATGCAGTTTATGAAGTAAACAGGCTTCTCAAGGTTTTTTGATGCACTGAAGAAATTTAATGCCAGGGATGGACATGCACTGTATCAGATTGCCTGGGAATTCTCAACATATCTGGAGGATATCGGCTGAAGCAATGCTCTACTGCATCATATTGCACTCAGATATGGCTGGTTTCAGTTCGGAGGGTGGATAGCTGGACGATGGACATAAATAGGTGTACTTGTATTGTATTTTTTGAAAGTGTACTGTTTTTCATTGTTCATTGTGAGAAAACATCTCAGAATGAATAGAATGACAAATAATCAGACCTTGAAACTAATGCAATTGCTATTCAGCTTATCCCATAAAGGTTTAGAAGTCCAAGGATGAATATCTCTCTCTGTCTCTCTGTCTCTCTCTCTCTCCACTTTTCTCTTCTCTTCTCTTCTCTTCTCTTCTCTTCTCTTCTCTTCTCTTCTCTTCTCTTCTCTTCACTTCTGGATTTCACACCACCATTTCCACACGTTCAAAAAGAAACAATAAAAAAAAAGTCTAAGAAAGAAACAAAAAGACTAAAATAAAACTGTCCAGCAGTCTATACTCAGATAAGCTTGGATCAATACCAGACCCACCCCCCAAAAAAATATCATGCAGGAAATAATACCCTAATCCAAGAAACTACAAAGAAAAAAACCATACCTCAACCAAGAGCAAACTCCACACTCATTAGTACTGATGATGTTACCTAGATGAGTAATGAAATAAGTAAGCAAAATAACCAAGCTTAGAGAGCAACAAGGAATCCACAATTCAACCCTGAGCTACATATATTTTCTTCTATTATAGTTATAATTCCCTACTTCAATTTTAGTATAAGTGGGGTTTACATTTTGAGAGTAGTGAAGTGAGTTGAAAACCTGTATTTTTAAAAAATGAAAGGAACAATTATTCTATTCTCATATGCACATAAAGCACTTTTATAAGTGTCTAATGGGGAATTTCTTTTCATTCAGTGTGCCGCTTATGCGCTGGGTGCCACACATAACTCATGGGCATTTTTAAAAATCACATATATATTGTGCAGTCTGTTAACTTTAAAATGAAAGGTTTTGACTGAATGTGAAATGTCTAATGTATGATAGAATTTCCTTTACTTTTGGAATGGGAATTTTATATTCCTATATCTTTTCTATGTTTAATTTTGTCACTTTTGTGTTATTATAGCATAAAAGAGAAATATCTCTTCTCATCTCCTTGTTTTACTCATGGCCAACTTGGGTTTTAAGGACAGGACAACTTTACTTCCACACTTTCTCCTTTCTCATACCTTATCCTTAAATTTCTCTCCCTGCTTTTCCATCTAGTGCCGCCACAGCATCACTGGATCTCCCCATAGAGATTAAATCTGGCAGATGGAACTCAACTAAGATTCACTTTTATCTCATTAGATATATCTATTGTTTAAAATTCTTTCTGTTTACACTCCTTGTTGAGTGGTAAGGGCAGCCACAGTAGGTGTATGTCTGATTCAAAAAGTTAAGCTTGTGCCATGATTCTGGCACAGATAGAAAAAGGAGCAGGATTTTGATCTCATATTTGACCTGTCACCTTCATATTCTTGGTTCCTTTTCTCCAGGAGTATCTCTGGGTTGAGCACTCTGCATGATCACTGTTGGTAGCTCAACCACCCAACCATACATTTCCATAATTATTTTCCCTCCACTGTTGCTTTTAGCATTTGTTCTCTTTTGCTTGTATTATCCCATTGATTTAAAATTTATCTCTCTAAAGAAATTATAAACACTGATAACTACATGCTGAAGGGAAAGGGGTCAAGGTGCCTGTGCTACTTTCTCCCATTTCTAAACTTTAGAATAAAGTATCATTGTCTTTTTGTCCTGTCTGCAAATTTTCTTAACTTTCCTTGGAGTAAGCTTTTCTACATGACAAAGAAACATGCTGATAGAAAATCACAATAGCTACTGGTAGGTGAAGGTAACAAACTTTTGTAGTTGGTGACATATTTTTAGTTTTTAGAGCATGTGATGGATGCTTACCTAGTATCAAATTGGCAACTATAGAAATTTGCCCATTCCCCAAAAGGCTATCAACTGTGGGCATGGCTTCTCACAAAGAATCATTTATCAGAAGACCCGGGACGGTCTTTATTATCCCAGTGATGTTGCTAGGGCCCAAGAGGTATGCCTGAAAACCCATATAATGCTAGAGGCTAATGCTTTGCAGAAAGCTAACTAGCTTTAAAAAAAAAGAATATTTAAAAGGCAGGATCTGGTGGGCATCACATGATCTACAGCAGGGGTGTCAAACTTAAGGCCTGCGGGCTGAATTCGGCCCACGGGGTGCTTAGAGCTGGTCCATGGGGCCACTCTGGAAGCACCCTGGAAACAGCAAATGGTGCCTCTGCCAGAGAAAATGGAGCTTGGGAGGGCTAGACACAGCTCTCCTGTGCCCTGTTTTAGCCACACTGGCCTCCTGCATCTCTCTGCCAGTGAAAACAGAGCTCAGGGAGGGTGCACATGGCCCTCCCAGGCCCCATTTTTTGGCCACAATGGCATTCTGTAGCCCCAGAGGGCTGCAGGATGCCGTTGTGGCCAAAAATGGGGCCCAGAGGGTTTACACAGCCCCCCTGAGCTCCATTTTTATTGACAGAGGGCTAGCAAAGCAAACTAAAAACAAAACAAAAGGAGAAATGTTCCCACTTTTGCAATTGAGCGTGCAAGGGGCAAGGAAAGGAGAAAGGGAAAGAGTAAAGACAAAGAAAAAGAAGGAGAGATGGGAAGAGAGCAAAAAAGGAAAAATAAGGAAAGAGGGGAAGAAGAAAGGAGAAGGAAGAAGGAAGGAAAAAGAAGAAATTGAAGGAAGGAAGGAAGGAGGAAAGAAAGAAAAGAGATTATAATGAGAGTGAGGGAGGGTCTGAGTGAAGTCCTGCCTTAGCACTTGGTCACTATGCCCCTGACATGATGACGTTGAGCTGGCCATGCCCTCCTGGCCATGCTTATCCCAGCCATACCACCCTGCCCCCCTGCCCCCCACACAACCCCTTGATGCAGTCCTCAATGAAATCGAGTTTCACACCCCTGATCTACAGGTAAACCTTGACTTAAAACTGGTCATTTAATAATCATTCAGAGTTATAACAATCTTGGAAAGTGTGCATTATGTCCTATAAACCAAAATTTGACCACCCCTCTATGCTTTAAATGACCGCATTTTGGGCATTTGGTATCCAGTTCACATTTTTGACTGGTTGCAGCATGCCACAGTCATGGGACCATGATTCGTAATGTTTTTGTTGGTGTCCACTGTTTTTTGCTGATTTCTGGCAAAAAATTCCTCCTCGAGAAAATGGATTCAGATTTATGACTGAGATTTATGAGATTTATTAAATGGATTCAGATCTATGACTGAGACTTATGAGATTTATGACTATGTGTGATTCATTTAATAACTGCATGATTCAAAGTTACAACTGCATGTTTTGCCTGACAAATGGTCACACAATCTGACCCATCACAAGGGTGCCCCGACTTACAACCATCATGACCTACAACTGAAATTCTGGTCCCAATTGCAGTTGTAAGTCAATGACTGCCTGTATTCCTGACTTAGCTCTTCTTCATTATACTACATTGTGGTGCAGAGGTTAGAGTGCAGTACTGCAAGCTACTTCTGCTGTAGCCAGCTGCCTGCAATTTGGCAGATCGAATCTCACCAGGCTCAAGGTTGACTCAGCCTTCCATCTGTCCGAGGTGGGTAAAATGAGGACCCAAATTGTTGGGGGCAATATGCTGACTGTGAACCACTTAGAAAGTTATAAAACACTATAAAGTGGCATATAAGTCTAAGTGCTATTGCTATTGCCCCCCATTTGGAAAGTCTCAGTAGGCATTTTCTTTGGAAGAGATGCAGTGAATTAATTTAGAAGGAAGAATTATTTAGTCTGTTATATTTTAACACCCTTCTTCTTTTCTCTGATTAAACAGGTAAAGGAAGTCTAAGGACTCCCACTTCACTATACTAATCTTTCCAATCACCCTGACTTGTAAAGCAGACTTTTAGGTTAAAAAAAAAGACTGCACCCACATATAAGATATAGCTTGCCATTTTTATTACTTACAGTACTCCTCTCAAATTCATCACTGACAAAAACCTTAAACAGGAAGATAATATAATTTTTGACATGACAGCCAACAGGAGGCAGTCATAAATAATTTGCCAAATAATTCCAAGGGAACACTCAAGGGGAAAAAAAAAATAACTCGGACTCAAGTATTGTATACTCTAAGCACTGTGTACACACCAAGCACTATGGAGCACATAGATGATGAGTATCCAATTTGAACCTGCTAATCCAGCTTGTGTCTGAAGTTTTATTCCCCTTCCATCAAGCTTCAATATGCATCTGATCTAAGAATATTGGATTCTTTTTTTTTCTTTGAGGAGAGAAATAAATGACTTATCTGGGGAATAAATTCCATTCTACTTTTAACATATTGCTTCCTGTATATATGGTGCCAAAATAAGCTTCACTTTTTAATGTAAATCTCTGAAGAGGAACCATGATAATGAGTTTCTCCTTTTTTCTCCTATGATTTCTAGGCAGGATGGAGGTTTTCTTGGAAGAAAAACATATACCCACAAACAGATACAGAGTGTTTGTTCTTTAGAGGACCCGCAATCACAGACACAAATAGGTTTAGAATCTGTAATTTCATAATGTGGTAACAATAGTTGGCAAAGCACTATCCTTTTTGTTTATATTGAACTGAACTCCATAATACAGCTTTCAGTAATGTTTGTTGCCCCCAGCTTATCTTTCAATTATATTTCCTGGCATTCAGTTCTGGAATATAATAACCTGTTCTTAATCCAGTATTATTAATATGCCAGTGGCATAGAGTGCCTTTCAAGTGTGTGTTTTGTCAAAAAGAATGAGGGGAGGTGCCATTTTGTTTGACTGTAAAGGCCTCTTTCAGTGCAGGTGAAAACTTGACTTTTTATTCCTATACTCCCTTGAGTATTCCCAGTTTGACCACGTCTTTCTCAATGCATCTCGGTTAATGTTACAATATTTATTATTAGGCATTCTGCTTTAATTGACCATAGATATACAGGAGCCTCTGAAATAAGCTTTAAATATTCTAACTTGAATAATTTCAGTTAATGTTACTATACTATACAAAATACTCATAGTCAAGACAGACACTACTCAATTGACCAGGGCTATATACATACAACAGCATCATAGATCCCTATAGTTTGTTGCTGCGAATTTTTCTGTTCAGTTTGGACAGAAAGGTAGCATATACACAAACCAAATAAAGCAACAACCAAAAACAAAAAAACAAAACCAGGCATAATTCAGCAGGGACAACACATTGTACAATTCAGATGCAGAGCTTGGAAATACTTCCCTTGTTGATTTTTATGCCCGTCACACATAATTCTTACAGACTGTTATGCCAGGTGGACACTTTTAATGAGAGAGAAAGAGGGAAAAAAATGCAGATTCTGGACAGTCAACAAACAAGGAACCATTTTCATGAAAGCCTAGAATTTTTAACAAGGGATTGGGGTGTTTTTTTTAAATAGCCTCTGTTTTGGCTAAGGGGGCCTGATGGTTATTAAAAGCTCAGCAGCCAATGTGGGAAGAGAGATTTTTTGATAAAGGTGGGGACTTTGCTGGGTTACAGCCCGCACAACCTGTTTGGTTTCAAGCTGTGTTACATCAGTCAACAGAAAGGCACACCCCTGGCAAGTCTATCTGTGTGACCAGATAACTTCAATTTCCCCTTTAGTCTGAATACTTGCAAAATTCTGAAGCTTTGAGGGATAATAAAAAATTTAAAACCTTGACAGTTCAGATGGTATTTTCTTTTTCCCTTAAATTAATGCAGAAGACAGTAAAAGCTTTTGTTTTGTTTTGTTTTGTTTTGTTTGAGAAGGCGGATATCTAAGGGCTTTTCTGCAATGCAGTTTTAAGCAGCTGGATTCCTCTTCATAAGCCAGCTAATAGCAAATGTGACTTAAGACATTTCATTTTCTGGCTTTTAGTCTCTTCCTCTGCTTTTGACACAATGAGGGCTGGATGTTCTGTCTACTCTTCTGCTCCTTTATTCCACCTGGACTTGGAAAACAAGAGATCAGACAAGACCAACAAGTTTTATCATGTTTCTTCTTACTTAGGTAGAAGGAAAAAGTGACAGAACCCTTGTCAATTCCACCCCCCCACACACTTTAAATGATACATCTTGTTAGAAAAAGGCCATGGAGGACATGGCTCATTGACTGGAGAAGGGGTATTTTTGTCACAGTCTACATGCTAGAATTAAGGAGTTTGCCCACAATGAAATGATGTCCAGCAGGTGAATCAGACAGCACCACTATGGTGGCACAATTTAGAAAATATTTGATACTTCGTGGAGAAAGATGGGCAGGGAGTTGCCTTCCCATAATGGTAAAGGATGAAATCATGTTTGCCTACCCTCAAGAAATGCTCAGTGGCCTGTATTTATTCTGAGACAAAATAATCAGGTGGATTAGTCATGGCATTTTTACAGAAATATAATTTGCAATAGAAGTTTCAACAAAAACGTGTTTTTAAAAAATATCTTTCTGAAAAAATATAACCCCAGTTCAGAATGGGTATGGATTTTCTTGTACTTCAGGAACTGTTCCTATGAAGAATAATCTGAGTTTATGTGTGAGTTTGAGTTACCTCTTTGTAAGAAACAAAAGTGGATTGGAGTGAATGTTATGTGTCAGCCCATCTAATATACAAATAGCTTCATGTAATTATCTTTATAAAATATTTTACATTATCAAGTAAATTACAGAAAAAATAGCAAAGGGTATATAAATACAATTAACAAAGTCATGCACATTTGTAAGGAAAAAGCCTGAAAATGTATATTATGAAGAAAACAACTGACAAATTTTAACCCTAAAGGCCTCTTCCTTCTTCCTTGCTCTTTGCTGGAACCAAAACAGTGTTTCAGTGTTTCTGAGTTCCTTGTTAACAAAACTGATAGGCCTTTGATGCAACTCAGGCATAGTTTTATCATTGTAATGTTATATAATGCTTCTTATAATTCTGATGCAAGCCTTCCAATCAAGAAGTCTTGTATGAGGTAATGAGCCTGGAATTTTTGTTGCAACTCATGATGACCATAACCCAATTTTACAATGTTTTTGAAGTAGCTGGAAAGTGATCACAGAGATCATTAAGTGAATGTCATGTTTGTTAAGTGAGTCCATGCATTCCTATGGGTGGTTTTTTGGGTTTTTTTTGCCAGAAACTGGCCAAAAAGGCCACTTTCTGTCAAAAAGCATTGTAACTTGTGTCAAATGACTATGAAACACTGCAACTGGCTGTAAAACAGTTGCCAAGTGCCTGAAATGAAGTTATGTGTCCAGGGGAAGAGGTTACCCCCAAAGTCCAAAACTAGGTTTAAGTACCTTTTGGAAGAGTCCATCAGAATTTCTAATGGTCTTCAAGGTTGACTCAGCCTTCCATCCTCTTGGGGTAGGTAAATTGTGGACCCAAGATTGTTGGGGGCAATAAGCTGACTTTGTAAAAATGCCGCTTAGTAATAATAAGCAGGCATAAACAATGGAATGAAGGCTATTGCTGAGTGCATTGGGTTGCGCTCCAAAAATTGTAAGCCGCCCTGAGTCTCCGGAGAAGGGCGGCATATAAATATGAATTTAAAAAAAGTGAGCAGTCATTGAGTGAGGACTGTCTGTACATAGCTTGAAATTGGCCTCAAATATTGATTCTGGCTTGGCTACCAAAACATGCGAAATGTGATTTGTTAGCTAAAATAGCCCTATTTTATGCATAAGAGTAAACCATAATGTGGTTGATTGTTTTTGGTTCAGTGTGATATGTGAAGTCACTCCTTATGTTGTATGTGGTAGTATGTAGTAGTTTTGTTATAGTTGTATATAGTAGTTATGTTGTAGTATTAAATGCAAACTGGTTCACTATGCTTTGTTCAAAAAACCCTAGCTAAAATAATTCTGACTTATGATACATGAATCCAGACTAAAATAAATCATGGGTAGCCTGACATCTATGCAGCTGACCTGATATAGGAACACTGCTGCTATCTGAAAGAAATCAATCAATTGAACCCAAATGCTATAAAACTGTTTCAATTCAAGAGTGACTGGTAGAATGAATTTTACTGGAAAATAAAATAAGAAATAACAATAGGATCATAATTTGCCAGGGTAAAAGTTAGCAATCCTAACTTTCTTGGCAATTTAAACATGTTAGCTTAGAGGCTGTCAGCTACATCCATGCAAATATTAAGAAATGAATATGAAATATAAGTAAAAATTCAATAGTTTGTATATATAGTTTGCTTGATGTAAACTGCTCTTGTATGCACAGTTTTATGGGGCAAAGACCATTTCCTGTGATTGAGAACAGCAAATTACATTTGTTATACTTCTATTGGATTATTGGGAAATGTTCAGAGATGAAAGTTTAAAAATGTAATAAAAGTGGATCAATATGTGTTCAAGAATTTCATCAATCGTGTATTAACAGCACTAGTTCCTCTGACCTTTTTTTCCTTACCTATTCCCTTGATCACAGCAAAAATGGATATAATAGATTACACTTTATAAACATCTCTGTTGTAGAGATCATATCAGACTCTCTCACCTTTCCAACAGACCCTGGAAGAAGATGCAAGATTGCTAAACTTCCAAGATAAAAAAGCCTTGTCAATAGTATACCCAGTTTCCTACTTTCAATCTATTTTGTAGTTTTCTATTTATTTTTGAGGATTTTTCAAAAGTGAGGAGAGTTCTCAATTTGTTGCTGGGGAGCAAAAGCCAAAACTGCCTGGAAGAGTTGCTTCTTTATTCAGTGAAAGATTGATTTTCAGATTCTCATTCTTAAAACAAACTTTTTATGCGTTGTTTTAAAGACTCTTCGACCACAGAGTCTTTAAGGAGCTGTAAGGAGAAAAAAACTCTTAATCAATGCCATTTCATCTGTAGGAAGCTGCAGTTGGAGAGACTCATAATTCATGGGTGTCTTTTGGGGGAGCACGGGAGACAAAATGAAACAAATGATATCACATATATCAGGTGACTCGATCAAGAGATAATTCCACAAAATTAATATTTCTATTTTCTATGTCTTCATAGAGCAGCTTGAAATGGAGCTGTGAAAATCTTTACCACAGGTAGATATTTACTAAAATCTAAATGTACAGAGTATTGCCTTATCCTTCCTTTTGTAAGCCTATTGTTGCACAGAATTACAGGACCTACTCAGTGTCTATCTTCTCTGATACAGATGATCAGTACAAG
The DNA here is from genome assembly GCA_009733165.1 of Naja naja. NCBI lineage: Eukaryota > Metazoa > Chordata > Lepidosauria > Squamata > Elapidae > Naja > Naja naja. The sequence continues at coordinate 333,407,855 of CM019148.1, read as the reverse complement.
TATGCAAGGCAATATTTATTTTTATTTATTTTATTTGATTTGTCAATTGCTTACAAGATAATAGGTATAAGTATAAACATAGTTATGAATACATGGATACATATAAGAAAAATAAAAGAAACAATAGGACAGGGATGCTAGTGTGTTGGTATGCTTATGCACGCCCCCTACAGACCTCTTAGGAAAGGGGTGAAGTCAATAGTAGACAGTCTAAGGTTAAAGTTTTTGGGGTTTGGGGAAGAAACCACAGAGCCAGGCACAGTATTCCAGACATTGACTACTCTGTTGCTGAAGTCATATTTCCTTCAATCAAGTTTGGTGCGATTAACCTTGAGTTTGTATCTATTGTGTGCTCTTGTATTGTTATGGTTGAAGCTGAAGTATTCATTGACAGGTAAGACATTGCAATGTATGATTTTATATACTATACTTAGATCAGACCGAAGGCAGCGTAGTTCAAGGTTTTCTAGGTCTAGAATTTCAAGTCTGTTGGTATAAGGTATTCTGCAACGAGTAGAGGAGTGGAGAACTCTTCTTGTGAAATATTTCTGGACTTTCTCAACTGTGTTAATATCAGATACGTATGTGGGTTCCAGACTGATGAGCTGTATTTGCGTATTGGTCTAGCAAATGTTTTGTATGCCCTAGTTAGTAGTGTTAGTAATATATTACCAGAGAAAAAGCTACATAGGATTAGTTTAACAACTCTTAATGCCTTTTTGGCTATGTAGTTACAGTGGGCTCTAGCACTTAGATCATTAGAGATGAGTATTCCAAGGTCCTTGATGAAGTCTGGATCATCAACAAAGTCTTGACTATTCAGCTTGTATTTTATTTTCTGATTTTTTTTGCCAATATGTACAACAGAGCATTTATTTGTTGAGATTTTAATATCCAATTGGCATCTCATTCCCTGAATGGTGGAAACACCATCAAAGCCATCATTACCCGAGCCATACCTGTGATATGATACACTGCTGGAATTATTAACTGGATACAAGCAGAACTGAACAGTTTGGCCTGAAAAACAAGAAAGTTACTGACTATTCACTATGCACTATGTCTCTGTAGCAATACTGATAGATTATACCTGTCCTATAGAAATGAGTCAGAGTTTTACTTCAAGTTAAACAAACTGTTGAAGAAGAAAGGGTGCATTGGCTGATTACATAAAAGATAGTCAAGCATTGATGCAAGTTAAAAACTGGAACTTACTGACTGTGCAGAAAACAAAACCTTAATATGTACTAAAAATAAGAAGTGAAAGCTGGAGTCCTCTGTTTCCTGGTCCATGTCTCCATGCACCTCCAAACTCACTTCCCCAGAGGGGCCGGGACCCAGCTCATCCTCATTCTCTGAACTCATGTCCAGAGAGGAGGCCAGAGAAACATCCATTGCCCTTGTTGCTTCGCGACTCGACTACTGCAATGCTCTCTATTTAGGACTGCCCTTGCATACCATCCGGAGACTGCAGCTGGTGCAAAATGCGGCGGCGCGGGCGGTGATGGGAGTTTCACGGTTCTCCCATGTTAGCCCCCTCCTGCGCTGCCTACATTGGTTGCCGGTTGCGCTCCGGGTGAGATTCAAGGTCTTAACTTTAACATACAAAGTCCTACATGACATGGGTCCTCATTATTTAAGGGAGTGACTGCTGCCGACATCGCCTGTGCGAAGTCATAGACAGGGACTCCTTAGGGTCCCGTCGGCCGGGCAATGCTGGCTGGCGGTCCCCTGACGATGTGCCTACTCTGTCGCGGTCCCTGACCTCTGGAATCAACTTCCCTTGGGGCTCCGCCTGGCCCCTGACCTCCGCACCTTCCGCCATGACCTGAAGACCTGGTTACTTGACCAATCTGGGCTGTGACCCTTGGGAGGGGTGGTTTTAGATTTTTGGATTGATTTTAAGTTTTGTACCTGGTAATTGTAATTGTGTTTTGGGACTGTTAGCTTAATTCTTTTTTAAGTATTTATTGTTGTTGTTTTATTGTGAGCTGCCCCGAGTCTTCAGAGATGGGGCGGCATATAAGTCCCACTAATAAATAAATAAATAAATGATAACATTTAACATGACAGATTTAACTATTCTTGAAAAGAAATAAGTGTGGATAATATCAGGAGATAGTAGAACACAAAGAATTGGAGAAGATTAGATAGTATCAAGATCTAAAAATCAAAACTGAAAAATTGTGGTGTATAAACTGACCATGGTGTTCCCGGTGATTATCAGCACAGTGAATGCCCCACCCAAAAAATCTTAGATTAAACTTAGAAGATCTGCATTTGTCAGTTGCAAAAAGCCACACTTCTTAGATCTGCACCAATACTATGCTGATAAATTACAACACCTCAATGCACATGGTGGTCAACACTGAACTGGCGGCTATAATTTAAGATTGTTGTTTGTACAATAATAAACATCATCAAATGGCAACATCTACCTACCCTAGTTCTTTGGGAAGGCCCTGATAGGGAGATCAAAATGCCAAATCCAGTCTAAATATCTGACTGACTGTGCGACTAACCATAATATTATCTAAGAGGTTGTGCCTAGGAGAAGAAGCTATACAAAGGAAAAATCAATTGTTAAGAAATGTAAATAAATGCTTCCTGGTTGCCATGCCACCTATCTTCTCTTGCATTGAAAGCTATTGTGATTTTTGAGACAGAATGCAAGCATGTTGCAATTTTGTATTAGGTCATTTTTTTTGCAATGGCTGTGACAATGATGGTTGCTGCTGGTATTGTGGCCAAACAGAAAGATGAGAAAGTGGGTGAAGATAATTTCTCAGCAACGTTTAAACCAAGAGTCAGAGGAAATTCTAGGAAAAGAATTCTAAATTTCTGTGGGCAAGGACAGCAAGGCTTTTCCTGAGCCTAGAATCTGGGTGACAAGATAAGGCAAGAATTTCTGCCAATGGGAAAATGGTTTGACAACAAAAACGCATAAAGGAAGCAGTGGCTCCTTCTCAAAAACATCAAACTTTGTGATTAATCAGAAAAAGAAATACAATACTGCTCTGCTTTATTTTCATAGAAGAATCAGAAATATATGGACTTAACACTTCCAAACAGATAACATTGCAAGCAAAGTTAGATGGAGAATTGGCACAAAACGTAACTATGCAAATGCCCTAGCTACCCTAATGGTGCATTCTTCAATTTTTCTCTGAGATTGATTTATTAGATTTAGATCCCACTTTTTGTTTAGAATCAAAAAAGCAAGGATGCATACCGAGTGCTCTCTCCTATTCCCCCCCCACAATAAGCTTGTGCGATAGGTTGGGCTGAGAAAGAGGGCTCTCCAGTTCAACACCTTAACCACTAAGTTATGCTTTGTGATGCCAAAGCCCAGCCCTCTTTCCACCCACCACTGGGCTTTGTTGAAAGCACTGCTCGACGCTGCATTCACTTCCAGGGCAATTGCCTGTCTTCTATGGCTATAAAAGCAAAATCGAGTGTTTGTTTGTTCTTTTGCTAAAGATATACTAGTAAAACATAATTGTCCTACAATATGTTATCAACAGTGCAAAATATACCTCAGCAGATGCACTGTGAAAAATGGCAGGCTGTGCACTGCATGATGCCTCAGTGTTCATATGCCTCTGTTTGCACGCACGCGCACTAGAGATACAATGCACCCTCCCCATCAGCTCAGAGAGTAACTTGGAAGGCCTAAAGACCAGAGTGGGGGGGGGACAATAAATGAACCCATTTGACAAGACATCCTTGAGGGGGTAAAAATAAAGGGAAAAAAACATGGGCAGAAGTTTTTAGGAAGCAAGAAAAGCGAAGAAGTGTATGGATCATGTATTATATTACAAGTGTGGCTGGACAGCTAAATTTCTTCTTCCCGTTCCCATTTATAGAATATAATGAGACTGGGAGATGATCTTCACCACAGTAGAACTGCTCATGGGACAACATTTTTCATTAGACCTGAAAGCAGCAGGCTAATTTAGGGGCTGTAGGACACTATAGAGCTGGGTGGGGTTTTTTACTGCCACCTCATTGCTACCATGGTTTCTGCTCTTATATTTGGGTAGCTTTGAACAGATTGAGGGAGAATACATGAACCTATTGAGGAGGAATGAATGAAGTGCATAGAAAGGCTAGAAGTAGAGGTAAGCCTACTTTATATATTACCAGCAATTGTAGTTCTCCTTCATCTTCTGCTTTTACCTGCAGTTTGCATCAGCATCACTTCACCAGTAGAGTTTAATTCTATAGCTTTTTGATTTTCTACTTTATGCTTGGGATGCTCAAAAAAGGTTTAACACTGTTTTAACTGACTCTTGCTCAGTTTTTTAAAAAAATTATACACTAGCAAATGGTGTTCTCATCACATTTGGATTTTACTTTCCTTTCTTATGCTGCAAGCTCCCTAGCTTCCCTAGGAATAAGCCCCATTAGAGGAGATAACTGATAAAGCTTTTCCTTGGGATTGAGCTGAACTGCAAGTAGAGGGGAAAGTTGAAGCTAATCAGTAAGATGACTGAATGAGATGATCCCATCGCCATTGGCCACTTTGGAATTGAAGTAGAAGAGGGAGAAATCACTGATATTTTCTTTCTCCTTGTGATTTTTTTTTGGGGGGGGAGCCCTTACTGCAGGGGTGTCAAACTTGCATCTTCAGGGTGGCATCATGTGATGTATCGGGATTTTTCCCCCTTTGCTAAACCGGATGTGGGCCTGGCCAGAGTGTGACACATCTGGCTTGCGGGCTGCAAGTTTGACAGCCCTGACTTACTGAGAAAACTGAATGAGAATGGTCCATCCTAGAATAAAATTTTATTTCTGGATTAAAATATACAAAGTATTTTCCCATTACAAGGTAGAATTTAATGTATCTGTGTAGTGACAAAGGCTGAAAAGCTGCTTTATTATTATTACCTTTATTGTCAGAGTACAACATGTGATAATGAGATTGGCTGAACCTCCCTTTGGGCACCCCCTCCCCAACACAACTCACAGTGAGGACAGAAGTCCCTAACCCTTACAAATGTTGGTCACCATATCATGTAGGTATCCATTCCAAATTGAAGATTATGTACATGTGGAACTGCAAAACAAATGATCTGGATATTTATAGTTATCAATGTATAAATCAACCCAAGATATACAGAAGTAAGTGGAATTATGTATGCTAATTTGGTTGATTTGGCTGCAGGCCTTTAACCACTCACTCTTGAGTGTTCCTCTTAGAAGCAACTAAGTGTTTTAATGATTTTGAGCTCTGGCTGGAAGCCATGCACAATTTACTCTGGAGTAGGCCCCGTTGGTTTTTAGGAATGCTTCTAGTTTTTCCCCTCTATCTTCCTTTTTTTAAAATTTGTTTACTACAAGTGATGTGACAGAGTGAGAGGGGAAAAAAACCAACCCTGAAAATAAACCATCACTGGAGTACTGAAATTCTTTGGGTAAGATGTTGATGGATAACTGACACATTTAAAAAAAAGATTTTTAACTAGTACCATGCAGAAAAAGGTTATATGCATTTTTGTATCCATTTATAACTATTCTTATTCTCTTTGGATGAAAGAGAATTTACTGATAAAGTTTATTTTGGTGAAATTCTAATGCATAGAATATGATAGAGGGAGAAACTTGGAGAGGTTTTCCTAGTTTTTCCTAACGAATATCACTTGTAGCACTATTAAAAGCAGAAGAGTGAGGATCAAAGGACACCCATAAGAAACTACTGCTCCCCTATTTCTGAGATGTAGAACTTTCTTTTTTTGCCCTTCTTGTCTTTCCTTTTCTTCATTTCCTCCCTTCCTTCACATTTTTCATTCCAAGCCAATTCCAATCAAAACCAATCCAAGACACTAAGATGCCATCTTGCAGTGCCTGGAGGCTGTGGAAGTCTAGATTGGGGGGGGGCAATAGGTTTTGGTTGTACCCTTGCAAGACTGAATGACTTTGGGTGCATGAAACTTTGAGATCTGGGCTTTAACATCCTTAGTTTTGAATGGGATTGCACTACCCTAAAGAAACCCAGTGCAGAACTTGGGGGTTCTTGTGGACTTACAACTCCTGCTCAAAGAGCAGGTGGTAGTCATGGCTAGGAAAGCCATTGCACAACTTAGTGCTGTGTGCCAGATGTGCCCTTTTCTGAACCACCCATATGCTCATGCCCTACTCATGCCCTGTGTTCATGCCCTACTCTCACACTTGAACTATTAGATTGTCTATCAGTCTAGCAGGATACAGAAGAAAAGGCTTCTTTGCTGCAGTGCTTGCCCTTTGGAGCATCTTATCCTCCAAGAAAAAATCTGCCTCCATCCTCCAATCCTTCTACAGGAGCCTAAAGACTTGATTCTGCTGGTTGGCCTGGGGACCACATAGGGGAATTCCATGCTGGAGGTGGCTGCTGGATTGATGGTAGACTCCATTTCCCCCACTTGTTCTCTGCTTTCCACCTGTCCATTTTTTTGGTTCTCATATTGATGTATTCCCCTTGTGTTCTTTTTCATTGTTTATTTTTTTGTTCTATTATCTTACTTTTGTTTTACTTACACTCTTTTCATTTCTTCCTTTTTAATTGTTGTAAGCTGCTGTTGTAGGCAGCAAATAAATTGAACAAAGCTGTATGCATGTATTCATGTATGTATGTATGTACGTATGTACGTACGTATGTATTTATGCTCTTCTTATCCTTGAAGATCATTCAGAAGCTAAACTGGTGCAGAATGCATCAGCGTGGGCAATTATTTGGACCTCTAGGGTGATCCATGTCATACCACTGTTCCATGAGCTGCATTGTCTGTCAATTTGTTTCTGGGTGCAATTCAAGGTGTTGGTTATCACCTTTAAAGCCATTCATAGCATGAGTCCAAGCTATCTGAGTGACTGTCCCAGTCCAATGCATTGGCTCACCTCAACTGTACCAACAGAAGGCACATGCTGTGAACCTCATTGGTCAAGAAATTTTGGCTGGTAGGGTCCAGGAGTAGTCTTTTCTGCCATGGCTCCTACCCTAGATAAGATCCATACCCACACTTCTGACTTGCCATAAGGGCCTGAAGACCTGGGTCTGCCAGTTGACCTGGGGCCCCAGTGGAGGTGTATCATCCTGAAGGTGGCTGACAAATTAAGACAAGCTCCACGTTTCTCTGTGTGCACCCTATTCCCTTCCTCCCCTTCTTTTCATTGTAAATTATTACTATTATTGAGAATATTTATTTCTTTTGTTTATTGGCTTTTAATGTTTGTAAGCTGCCCAGAGTCGCTTCTAGATGAGATGGGTGGCAAACAAACAAACAAACAAACAAACAAACAAACAAACCTAATCTGGTGTCTTCCAGATATGCTAGTAGCAATTTCAGAAGTTGGTGACCAACACCTCTGTAAGGTATGAATTTGGGACAGCTATTGAATGGATTGATCAGAACTGGGATAGGTAACCTGCAAATCTGCAGTTCATGGACCTTATGATTCTTTAAATCAAGTTTTGTAACTCCTGGTTTTGTCCAATCATGCCACTGAAATATGATGGCTATAGAACTCAAATAAACGGTAGTTTCTTCCTTAAAGACCTCACTCAAATCCTGAAAAAAATCCTATCTTTGCCCACATACATGCTTTGTAGGTTTGCATAATCATTCTTCTCACTTTGGACATTTGTCTCATCCTTCCTAAAAGTGCAACCCTTGGAGAAGGAAACAGGAAGCAAATAAGAATGCTTTTTTGGGGGTTACTTGTTCTGTTTCACAAGAGTTAGTTCTTGCTTAAAGAATGTTTGAGACCAAATTTGGTTTCATAATAGAGAACATAAAGAGAACAAGAGCCTTGAATTTGCCCACCACTACTTAACACCTACTGCCACTATTTTTATTTAAATTATAGCAATTTTTAAATGTGCATATTAATAGATAGAAAGAAGTTATGCAAAACCATATCCTCTCTATTTTTAGTGATGCATTTCCCCGCTTTTAATATTGTATATTTTGTATGAATCCATGAGGTTTTTTTTTCAGACAGTAGTGTATAACAGAAAAGAGATCTGGATGAGACTTCTGTAGATCATAATGCCATGCCCATCATTCTGAAATTTTCAAACCATCACCTCTGATCTCTCTTCAGTTTGAAATCACATTCTTTCAAGTGAACACCACTGCAGAGTGACATCAGAGGTCATTATCTTGAATGCCAATGAATAGGCTATATTGTCAGTGCAGTGATATCTGGGGATTTCAACCTATATCCATTGTGACTAAACTTCATGCCAGGATAAAGAGCTTTGATTTTTTAATAGTGGGGAAAAGTCACTTGTTTAACCACAAGCTTAAGGGTGGAAATAGAGCCATCGGTTATTGGACAATAGTTGAGTAACAATTCTTAGTCTCGGTGATTGAATAAGAAAGACAAGTGATGATTGGCTTTCCATTTTCTGCTAGGTCTGTAGACTCCCTAGTAATAAAAAATTCAGAATTATCTAGTTACAGAAGTACTTATCTTAAAGGGCCCTGTGTCATTACCTTCTCTTTTGGGTGGGTGTGTATTGAATAAATGGTTTTCTTATATTCCCCCTGACCAAAAACATTTACTTTGTTCTCTGTTAAAATCTGGACCAATTATGTTTGGTACTGGCACTGAATTTTGATTGTCATAATAACATTCAATAGATAAGAAATGACGAGTGACAGAATTGGGTAACTATTTATAAAGCAGGATTGTACATCTAATTCCCAATGAAAGGCTATCAGGATTTCAAATCTCTTATAGAAATCCATGTTATGATCAGGGGAAGGGATTCCATGTTGGACTTCCCTGTGTATTTTGATTCTCCATGTGGGGCTTTGTGGTTCCATGAAAAAGCACTTCCCTGTATCTGCACATGATGAAAACAGCCTTATGGAAGAATTCAATTAGATTAGCAGCGACAAGCAACTGCTTGCCCCACCATTCCTGAGCAACAGTTTATTCCTAGGGTAGTGAGAAGGACTTGAGCCAGCGGTCAGCAAGCTGACAAATCTGTCTTCTTTGCTGGGTGGCTGTCACTCAAATTGGGTGCCTGCTGATTGTTATGGCGCTCCCTGTATTAACACCCTGCTGGGATAATTCTTTTTTATCCCTTTTTTTGGCCACCAAGAGGGTCTGCTACCACACTGCTGTTTTTCATCTTGTTAATTGAGTCATTTATTTCTTCAAAAGGTGAAACTTTATCAGGCTTTACTTGCCAAAATGTGAGAAGGCATTTTTAATGATACATCAAATGCTGGAAGCATGCAGGTGCCACATTGAGGGAAGAATAATACATTTTAAAAAATGCTGAGCAGGAAAGTTAACAAAAACTGCCCAAGAAGATCTAAGAAAAAAAAACTGGTGGGGAAACCCCCCCACAAAAGCTACAGTTTATGCAAGGCTTACAATATATCACTTACAAATATCTTATGTCTCTGCCTACAATTAATGTTCTGTCCATCTGTCTGGTGTATTCATTCCACAAGACTTATTGGAGGTTATGAATGTTGCACAGACAATATATAAAATACAGTTAAGGTTGTAATATGCACATTCTGGAATATATCTCTTTTTGGAAACATTATATGCATTATCTCTCAGTGAACAATGGCTGGTTCTCATTTGCAATGTATGTATGGTAATTTTCAAATCGACTTTAAAGTGATCAGTGTGATATGTAGGGGTACCAACCTAAATACAGGCAATTTTCTTTGTATCAATATTTTTACCTTTTAGAAAGAAAATAAAAAAATAGAATACTAAAAATTCCCAATATATGGAGTGCCCCCAAACCTCTGAATTAACGTATAAACTGTTCACTTTTCTAATAGACCAGCTGAAATTCTGCAGTCCCAATATGCCTTAAAGAACATTCTGACTGGATAGAAAACTAATAATCTAGTGCCAAATAACAGGGCACCTGTTCTGAGTGAAGTTGATGGCCATATAGGAAGAGTTCCCCTGGTCAGCAGTTTCAGTGGCAGAAAGAAATATTAAGGAAAGAAAGAAAAGAAAAACACAAATGCCATATGGATCAGTTCATGGAGGCCATGGCTTCCTGAACAATCAAGATGGCTGGTGGGATGGGGGAACCAAAAGACATTTTCATGAAGAGCAAACAAGCAAAATGTTGAAGCTGGCAATACTGACAGAGCAGAGGGTGTGGGGGTGACAGTCAAAGGAATACATGACTAACATGAGTCTGAAGGGGAGGGGGACTGAGCTAGGAAGGACCTTGAAGCTTGAGAGCATGTAGCACAACCTGAGATTTTGAGACAGATAGTCAAAGGGAATAGAGACATAGAATAGAAGAATTAATTGGATCTGAGATATTCATAATTGGTAGGGTAAGGTTTAGGTTGTTGACCGTCACATCAGGACATACCTTACTTATTCCAAAGAATTTTTTCTCTTTTCAGATTTTGCAGATAAATTTGCTGTTTTGTTTTACAACAAATGCCATTAAGAAACAATGCAACCTTTTTTGAAGGAAAAGAAGATTAAATGAACAGAACTCATTTTGTCACACTGTGTTGGCCAAGTAATGGAATCCAAATTCAGGTCAGCTTCAACATTTATTTATTTATTTGGAAAATTTAAATTACTGCCTACTTGCTCACAGCAACTCAAGATGGCTTACAAGAAATAAAAACACAACATAAAAGAAATAAAAATAATAAAAAATTAAAATAATGAAATAACCCCACCCCCACCCCAGCAACAATACACACTCCTACCAGCCATTTAATGGGCTCTTTCCTGCTCTGAGTCCCCAGGCCCGTGGCAGAACCATGTCTTCAGGGCCTTCCAAGAGAGTGTCAGAGTGGGGGCCAGTCTAATTTACAGAGGGATGGTATTCCAGATGGAGGATCCACCACAGAGAAGGCCCTTCTTCTGGGTCCTGCCAGATGTATCTCCTTAGGGGACAGGACCTGCAACATTCCTTGCCTTCCTGCTCTAGTGGGTCAGGTGGATGTGACCAGCAAGAGATGGTCCCTCAGATAATCTGGTCCCAAGCCATGAAGGTGACAATCAGCACCTTGATTGCACCCTAAAGCAAATCAGTAACCAATGCAGTTCCCGCATGAGGGGTGACACATGTCTACACTGAGGTCTGCACAAAACCATGTGGCTGCTGAATTTTGCACCAACTGGAACTTCTGGATGGTTTTCACGGGCAGCCCCATGTAGTGCATAGTGCAATAGTCAAGACAGCAGGTGATTATTGCACGAGTGACCATGAGTAGGGATTGTTGGTCCAGGAAAGGGCATAAATTGGCACACAAATCACAGTTGTGCAAAGGCCTTCCTAATCATGATTATCACCTGATCTTTGAGAAGAAGTCGTGAGTCCAGGAGAACCCCAGATTACACAAAGGGTCTGTTTGGGGCAATGCCACTCCATCCAAGACCAAAAGCGGCAATTCTGCAGGGACCAAATCCAGAGCCACTTGGTCTTCAGTTTCAACTCATTGCTCCTCAGGCTCTGTGAGAGGGAGGTCACAGCATTGCTTATTTCACCACAAGCTGAGTTATACAGCTGAGTATCATAGCATATTGATGATATCTAGTCCATGGTGATGGATGATCTCATGCAATAGCTTCAGGTGGAAGTTAAATAGGAGCAGAGAGAGTGCCCAGCCCTGCAGGAACCCACAAAGCAGTGGGGAAAGGCTGGATCTCTTGCCTCCTATTAATGCCAACTGAGAGCACCCACAGAGGAAGGAAGTGAACCAGGATAGCACACGCCTCTCACTCCCAACCCCCAAAGCCACTCCAGAAAGATACCATGGTCAATGGTATCAAAAGCCACCGAGTCAAGTAGAGCAAGGATGGATGCACTACCCCCATCCCATTCTCACCAGAAATCAGAAAAAAGCACAATCAATTTCATTTCTGTCCCATATCCAGGCCTGAATCTGACTGGTATGGGTCTAGACAATTCGTTTCATCCAGAAACCTCTGGAGCTGCCACACAACCATTTGTCAACAATCCTCCCCAAAAAGGGAAGATTGGATACAGATCAGAAATTATCCAAAGGATGGAATCCAGTAATGGCTTCTTGAGAAGAGGGCAGATTACAGCCTCCTTAAAGTGCTGGGACACTACCCTTCCTGTAAAAGAAGCATTAATCATTGTCACAGTCCACCCATCCCACATGTTACTTTCCGGGAAGCTTTCAGAAACCAGGCGAGACATGGGTCTAAAACACAGGTGCTTAGGCACATAGTCCTTAGGATCCTGTCCACTTCCTCAGGAGCAACAGGGTCAAACCATTCCCAGATAACAGGGCAGGAATCTGCCCCAGGGGCGTCCACCGGACCAGCAACAATCACAGCATCTAACTGAGAATGAAGTTGAGTGATATGTGATACCTTTGGATTATTTTCAGAGGCTCGTAGCCCTAGGAAGAAAAGTTGCTTTATTTAGTTATTTTAAAAAATCATCATTAATATAATCCCCAAATCGATATCGAACAGAATAGGACAAAGTGTAAGGCATAATAAAACAATTTCATTATGTCTTATACTTCATCCTATTCTCTTATTATATCAATACTGATGAAATCAGGCCTGTACAAGATAAGTCAATTGAGTGAAGCAAATTTAGGTTCACATGAAGGAGAGGCAGGATGCCATAGGTCTTTCTTTTTTATTCCCTTTGAATGATTCAATTGTATTTGTTGGAGAAGCAACCTCTGCAATGGGAATATTTTTTTACCTGTATAGGTTCTGCAAAGCTACTGTACCTCCAACTCATGGAGAACCTATCTGAATAGACTTGTCTCCCCATAGGATAAGTTCTGTATCTAATACATGAGGGAAAGTTGAGTGAAACGATGGAAGTGTGAAGGAAAAAAATGATACCACCACCCTTTCATGTGGTCCAACATGTGTAGGACCATAAAATCCAAATAGGATGATTGAAGCTGCTTCCTGAGGTAAAATATGTCATTTGCTCAGATTCTATTGAAGGAAACTTCTAAATTTTGTAGGCCTTATTTTCAATCTCCACTAATGTAAATGTTATTTTTGGAAAGTTATTGAAATAATTTTGATGAGGGACCAAGCAAAATGAAATCAGTAACAGTTTAAAAATGCTTTAAGTAAGTATGCATTGAGAAGCAGGGTGACATAAATGGTTTATGCCTGTAATTATTTAGTGCCAGAAGCAGGGGTGGGGTGAAGAGAAGTAAAATTGGCAAATATTAAGCAGTGGCAAATGACTTAAGCAGGAAATACAGGCAGATATATTTCACTCAATTTAATTTGGCATTTAACAGCAAAAAATTAAATTAATTAATTGTATCTAGTGGTACAAAGATGCTGCTGGCAAGCACCGAGTCCAGAGACTGAGTTTGGTCATTGATTTGTCACGTGACTTCATCTTTCAGTAAACTGAAACTTTTTGTCTGAATTATACACAGGAAGGAAGCTGATTCCATGTAATGAAATGAGAATCAGGTTGTGTGAATGGCTTTGCTTATTTTTTTGGCAAAATGTTCCTTCTGAAGAAGTGTAGAAGTGACAAACGTAAAAGAAAGAACACATTAATTAATACTGTGGTTAATTCTGCTCTATAACTGCAGGTAAAAATTAATATCAACCTTAAACAACAATGGCCATGATCCAGTACATATGAAATGTTTCTAACACAAAATGATTCCTGATTCTTTCTTACTGACTTATCTTACATGTTGTTTGTCATTTCCCCAAGATTTAGAGAAAACAATTAACACTCTGAACAATACAGTCTTAGGCATTCTTACCCAAAAATCCTACTGAAAACAATGAGATTTGTGTCATGGAAACTATGCTTAGAACTTAATTAAGCTTTCCTCTGAGTAATTATTCTCTTCAGATTCTAATGTGAGAATATTATTGGGTTATAATTTTTGGAAGCAAAAATATACTTGTTTTAGTCTGGAAATGGCTACCTACACATAACACCTCCTGTGGTGACACAATCACATTTTGGCCACTTGGCAACTGGTTCACATTTATGGTCATTGGTAGCATTCTGTGGTGATGTGACCACATGTTTTGGTAGTTTTTTTTTTTTTGCCAGTTTCCGGCATTTACTTCTGTTTTCCAGCAAAACATGCCAATTGAAGAAAATTGCTTAACAACTGCAGCGTTCGCTTAACAGCTGGGGCAGAAAAGGTCATAAAATTGGTCACAATTACATTGTGACCTATTTAATGACCACCATGACTTATGACTGTAATTCTGGGCTCAATTATGGTTGCAAGTCAAGGAGTTACAGATATGTATATGGATTTGATAATGAGTCAAATACATAATGCCATGTATTTCACAGTCCACTCATGCAGCATCAATACTGCTATAATTAAGAGAAGCTACAGGTAGTCCTCAAGTTATGAATGTAATTCCGAGGATTTGTAGGAGTGAATCTCGTACTTTGAATGCAATCACTTCCTCCTTTCGCACATGCATTCGCTAATCAAATGTGTGGCTCGTTAAGTGCACATGAGGTATCTCAGGGTGGGAAAGGCCGGGGTGGTGGTGGCAGGCTAGTGATGGAACAGGACACCTGCTTCAGACTACTCAAGGCCTCCCCCAACCCACTGAAATACCTCATTCTCCTTCCCCTGAGGTTCCCACAATTGCTCTCCCCCATCCTGCCATGCTGGGTCACCTACCTTGTGAAGTTCTGTCTCCTCTCCAGCCTCTCTGTTTCTTTGCCTGCTCCTGGTGAGCGGTGAGATCAGAGAGCAAGCAGGATGAGTGTGCCCTGCTTGGCTTCTCTGACTCACCGAGGCTACCTGCCACTTCTGGAGCAGCGGGCAGCCTTGACTCTCCTCCAAAGTCTTCAAGCCTCCCTTTGGTGTGAAAAAACTTTTCATGGAATTAGGCTGATCCTTGGATAGTAAGGAGATAGTAATCTACAGAAGGTGGTATTGAGGATTTATGTTCAACTCCATGATGGGGATCTACAAGATTCCATTTTAACTTCCATGCTGTTTAACATTTGCATTAAGCTATTGGCTAAGATAATTTATACATTTAGTATGCTTTTGGAACATTGGGCAGGATTGGGCCTTGAGGACACTGTTTTGCAATCATTGGACTTCTTTCAGCCAGGCTGTGTCCAAAAGAGGGAACAAGAGAGCAGGACCATGCCAAAAAATAATGACAGGAAAGATGGCTCCAATAGGACTCATAGCTACATAGGGGACAGGTTCTCCTTTCATTGATTTCTTAAGCAATTCCTTCCACAACATATTTGCAGGGTTTGTGGCATCTTCTTCCATTCCTTATTTGGGGGAGGAATAGTTTAAAGTGATTGGGGAAGTGGGGGAAAATCTTTGTGGGGACCGGGCCCCACAAAAGAAATAGCTATATGATCCTCTTTCTCTTCCCTTCCTCATTTTCCTCCCTTGGTCTCAAGAGCATGGAAGGAAGGGTATTGATTGAGTTTTCTCTTGCCATTGAGGGGTGCAATCTGACAGGTACAGTGGGAAGCTCAGAGTACTCTATTTATACTCCTGTTGGGGAATAAGCCTCTGATATGTAGACCTGTGGTCTCCATCTTGTTCCCCAGTTTCTGTCTACCACAAAAGTGAAATCACGAGGTGTCTACCACAATTAAATGGTTAAACATGAGAAATATTTTCCTCTGTTTGAGATATTGAGTATTTACTCGGTTATGTGAACCAGTCTTTCTCTGGGACAATGTTCATCATAGCATCTAATCATAAGTGAGAAACTGTAATTTGGACTGTATCCTGAATAGGAAGAGATGCCAGCTAAAAAAGACTATTAATTCTGTGTTGCTTGCTAAATGTATGTTGAAAGTTAAAATATGGATAAAGCCTTTTAAAATAACTGGTAGGCACCTGATGAATATGTGAAGGCTATGTCCTATCACATATTTTATAGCTTTGGATACTTAATGGCTACCTTTTCTGTCTGTGATTGATGCTGTGCTAAGATTAGGTCAACTTTGTACCAATATGCAAGCTGTTCTCAACTGTAATATATTTTAGAGACACCATTCTCCTAGGATACTTATTGTATTAGGCAAATGAAAAGCTGTAAACCTGATATTGAGCCTGGAGGCTTTTTCCTTAGATGCTAATGATAGAGATGGCAACAAATAGGCTTGCATTCAATAGCCGACCATTTAAAAACCTAATGATTATTCTGACTTCAAAATGTTGCCCTTAATTTTCCAGAGTCGTTTCAGACCAGAAGACAATAACTGATTTCGAACTCCATGAATAGCTTCTTGGGTTCTGTTTTGGAAGATGAGCAGCAGTTAGCCTTCTGTCAAAAAGCAATTTTAAGCCAATATCTGTTCCACAATATCTTTTTAAATTGAATTTGATTCAGAGAAATAACATATTAGGATGTAATTCCATTTTTTTGAGAAGTTTGTCTAATGCTATCATTATCTGGGCTGCAAAAGCTTAGATGACCACTAGATGGCAGGACAGCAGATTCCTTCTGCTTTTTTCCTCTTTCCTGCCCTTGGTGGCCAACTGAATTTCCGCAGTGTACCTCTGGTAATCTTAATAATGTCGATTATTACTGTATGTTTCTCTTTGTTACACAACTATGCTGGACATTGGGTTGTTGTTGTTGGCAGTGGAAGTGGTTAACCTCTCCTAAATGTGTCTACAAATATTTCCTGTACAGAAAAGCTAGTGAGATGGAGAGTCTTGCTCCCAGATTTAGCAAAGTTGTAAAAATATTGCTGCAAATCTAATACAACATTGTTTAAACACAAAGAAAAAGTTAGAGACACTTCAGTTTTTCAAAACATCAGAATTTAAGCAGTTTAGCTTCAAAATCTCCATGTTCATTTATGTGCAGTTCTGCAGGTTTTGTTCTTTCAGTCACAAATACTATAAATGGAAATTTAATCCATCCTATTAAAAATTAGAACAATACAGCCATATAAGTTTGTCTAAATAGTTGGAAGCTGAAGGTTTGGATCTGTAAATTTCATTTCATTTCATTTCTTTCACTGTGATTTTAAACCTCAGAGATAATCATTTAACAAAGTCACTCAATGAACAACTTTTATGACATCCGTGCAGAAGTAGTATTCAGCAGGTTCTGACCAGTTCTGGAGAACCGGTAGCAGAAATTTTGAGTAGTTCAGAGAACCGGAAAATACCACCTCTGATTGGCCCTGCCCCCATCTATTCTCTGCCTCCTGAGTCCCAGCTGATCGGCTGGGTCTTCTTTTGTTGCCCTGCACAGGAGAATGGAGCTGGAAAGCAGGTTAGTGGGGTGGGGAGGGAATGGGATTTTGCAGTAACCTTCCCCCTGGAGTGGGGTTAGAGTAAAGATTTTGCAGTATCCTTCCCCTGCCATGCCCACCAAACCATGCCCACCAAGCCACGCCCACCAAGCCATGCCTGCAGAACTGGTAGTAAAAAAAATTGAATCCCACCACTGCATCCATGTCAACCATACAGCCACAGCCTGGTTTGAAATAAAAATATGGAGAAAGAATACAGTTGGTTTTAGATGTCTTTGCATTTCTCAAGAAAAGTAGTAACAGAGACTTTCTGGGCTCTATGCTAATATATGGAGTTGCAGTGGCTGTTATTGTATCCACAGATATGATCCCTTGTTTCATTTGTTTATGTATTAATAACACCTAGGCTGGATCAATGTAATGCACTTTACATAGGGCTGCCTTTTAGAATAGTCTGAGAACTTAATCTGAAGCATATTGTATTAGTGGGTGAAGGCAATCAGCTCTATTGGTTCTCAGTGTATTTGTGAATCTGATTCAAAGTGCTGATTGTAATTTTTAAAACCTTAAATGTTTGGAACCAGGTTGTGATGGATCTCCTTAATCCCTCTACATTTTAAGATCAAGAATTGAAACCCATCTAATATATTTTTGCTAGAGTGGATTGTCATGTAGGATCCACAATCTCTATAAATTTCTAGCTAAAACCTGAATAGTTAATTGTTCATGTTTTGTTTCCCCAAGTGAGTTTTATTGTCCTGCTTTAGATTTTAGCTATTTTCATGTTTTGATTTTTATAATCTTCTAGGTAAAAAGTTTTAAATGCAACAATTTGAAATTGTGACAATGTTTGCTGTTTTATTAACTGTATGGTCTTCATTGTTCTGAACCACCTTGAGAAACAACTGACCTTGAAGATGGCCTTGAAGCTAATTAAAGATAAAACAATAAGCATCAATATGCTTTAATGAGACTTCATTCTGCTTTCAAGCCTCCTTTCTCAATAGCCTGCTTTGTTGTATTTGATATATTCAAGATTGTTTCTAACTGATTTGCTTTTTTCAAAATATACTTCCAGATGGATGGGTTTTAGAGTTATTTAATAATTGGTCTTACCTTATATACCTTTAGCAGAACTGAAATATATTTTTCTAACATTTTGGAAATACTGTATATTTTTTTAACAGGGGTAGTCCATTTCACAGTGTTTATATTTTCAGTCTGGCATAGTTGAACAGGTCAGGTGATGATACCAAAGAGGGCATTCTGACAAACAGGGTATTCAATTCTTCTGTGAATGGAGAGAAATCTGTCCATGGGGAGAGACCCTCACTTGGTGGAAGAGAGGTTTTTTCCTCTCCTAGTAAGAACACATTCTGAAGATGTATCCAGTTGAAGTATCTTGAAGTATCTTGAATAAATTCAGGTGAAAGCTGGACAGCTTTCAACTCTGTAATTCTATTGTCCCCCAGAAAGGGGAAAATAACGTTTTTCTAGAGTTATCTGAGTTACTTTCTTTCTAACTAAAGCCAATGGGAAGAAAAATACAAAATCATGCATCATCGTAGAACCACTGAGTTGGAAGTTATCTCAGACATCATATAGTCCAGCTCCCTGCTTGGGGCATCAGCAAATGTATTACTGAAAATGAAAACAAAAGTAATCATTTGTTTCTTCTGCATTTCACTTTCTGTCCTGGCAGAGGATAAGAGGAATACAGAAAGTGGTATTCTTACACCACAGTGTAAGAATTGATATGAACCACAGAGTCTTAAGTAGCCCCTCCCAATTTTATGGTGCAACAAACAATCAGTGGGTTGCAAAGGACATAATTTCAGTTTTTAAAGAACTTTACAGTCTTTGTAAGTTCAAAATCAGATTTGAAATCTTCCCTATTCTTGATCATAGTATCTTTCTGGGCCAGTTTAGGGGATTGAGAGTGAGAAGTGTGGTATTATGGTGGTTCTTCTCCTTTATCCAGGTTTAATTTTAGTAAGAGAGAGAGATCAGGACCAAAGTCCCTGTTTCGAGGGGCACCTCAGGGCTTACCTATTTCCCTGTTCTTATTTGACATTTATATGAAACTAATGGGTAAGGTTACCCTGAGTTGATTAGGTTATACCATGAAGGTTGTTTCCCAATATCTAGAAACCATGGGGGTTTGGATGGAGAACAAAAGGCTTTGGCTCAACCCTGTCATGACAAAATCACTGTGAGTATTAAGGCTACCCTGGTTGATGTAGATTTTCCAGCCTTAACTCTGCTTGGGGATGGACTTCTCCAGTCAGAATTAGTGTGCAGTTTGGAGGTTCTCTTGTTCTTCTGGCTTCTGTTTGAAGAGCAGGTGGCAGTCATGGCTTCATGGGACCTTTGTACAGGTTTCTCTTGTTCATCAACTGGGCCCTGGATTATGAGGCCATTCATGCCTTAGTCACCTCCCATTTGAATTGCTGTAATATGGTAAAATGTTCTAAGAGCATTTACTATAGTAACCCCAATAGGAGGTCACTAATGGGACTGCATTGAACAGCATTTGAAAGCAGCACCTGATCCAGAATGCAGCAGCATGGACAGTTTTGGGTATTTCTTGTTGTGCTCATATAACACCACTGCTCTATGAACTGTATTGACTACAAATAGGTTTCTGGATGAAATTCAAGGAATACTTAAAAAGCCTTAGATGGCATAAGGCCAGTTATTTATGGGACTGCTTCTCCCTCATGGTTTCTTCTTGCCCCACCAGATCTTAATAGATTCCTTCTATTAAACAGTGTAATCTTGCTGGATACAGGAATTGTGCCTTCTCAGTGGTGGTGCATTCCCTATGGAGCAGCAACCCTCTGGAGATTAACATGGTCCTGACCGTGCTTTTTTTAATTATTATTTATTGAAATTATTTACCATCCATCTCATAACAAAATAGCTCTGGGCAGCTTTCAACATTAAAACATTAAAATCCTAACCAAAAATACCTCTAAAACAATAAAAATGGAAATCCCAATCAAGATAAAATTATAGTTAAATTATGTTAATCTTTCATAAGATATTAAAACTTGGTTGTTCCCTAGTGTGTTTGGGGTGTGTGGTTAGGTGAGGTTAGGTTAATTCTCCTTATTAATGTGGTTATTTTATTCCGTATGAATTGGATTGCATTTATGGCCTTGAACATTTGCTTTTGTTGAAAGTATAATTGGTGTGGTTTTAATTCTTATACACTGCCTAAAATCGCTTTGCGGAGATGGTTTAATAAATAAAGACATATCCATGAAAATACTTTAGATCATAGATAGGTAACCTATAATCCACGGGACTCCGGAACACCCTCGATATTTCTGCAATATATTGCAATGTCCCCCTCATGTCTCTGCCATGTCTGTGTCTTATGGCAATCTTTTCAACTGTTTGATTTTTTAAAAAAATCTAATGCTATTTTTTTGCCTTTGGTTTTTTTTCTTCTTGTTTAAGAATATTAGTTATATTTTTCACTAGAATATCCTGTTCTTCCATCCCTGCTTTTTAGAGCAGCTGCAGACACTGTTATTCAGTTGTAAAACCTAGATATCAGCAGTATGGCAAAAGGGGACAAGTAATCCAAAAGTGATGCAAGAAATCCTCACAACTCACATACCTTCATCAAGCACTGGGATGCAAGTATCCATGCCTATGTTGTAAAGGGTACCTTTGGTCTGAAAATAGTTTTTACACTCCTGCTTTAGGTAGCTTAACAGTCTTTGGTAGCCCATTTTATTGTCTACTTTAGAAAAAGCTTTTTGCCTCCTTGATAGTTCACTTTACCTTAACTGTAAGTATCTCTATTATCTTAGGAAGATTCAACATTTACCCTTTACAACATAGGCTCTTGTATGTTTAATAATCCTATCACAGAGTCATATGTTGAGTTTGGTAGTTACTGATGAGATACAGAGAGAGGGAGAGAAATACTATTTGCTATTGAGATTGAACTAATGATTTTTTAAATTTCATGGCTTGGATTCTGATTTTTGTCACATAAATGGAAGATCTATTTGATATGATATAAGGTCTGGAGATCTGAGAATTGCTTATCTCCTATCATTTCTGCCAACTCTGTATATTCCAGCACAGTGTATGTTCTCCAGATCTCCTAGATTAAATACTGTTATCTTATGGGACCTAGGAAGCAGGCACTCTCAGTCACAGCCCATACAGTCTGGAGCAGAAATCCTGGGCTGTTTGTCTGATTTTATGTTTTTAGCTCTTTTTACATTTTTGTACACTGCCCAGAGTACACTAGAATTGGGTGCACAATAAATTTAAATAGAATAGAATTCTTTATTGGCCAAGTGTGATTGGACACACAAGAAATTTGTCTTGGTGCAAATGCTCTCAGTGTACATAAAAGAAAAGATACATTCATCAAGAATCATAAGGTACAACACTTAATAATAGTCACAGGGTACAATAAGCATTCAAATCACACTAGGAAACAGTCAATATAAATCATAAGGATACAAACGACAAAGTTACAGTCATACAGTCTCAAGTGAGAGGGGATGGGTAATAAGGAGTGATGAGAAGATTAATAGTAATAGTGGTGCAGACTTTGTAAATAGTTGGACAGTGTTGAGGGAATTATTTGTTTAGCAAAGTGATGGCATTCGGGAAAAAACTGTCCCCGTGTCCAGTTGTTCTGGTGTGCAGTGCTCTATAGCATCATTTTGAGGGTAGGAGTTAAATAAAATCATCTATGTCCATTCACAATAAAGTTTGTGTTACTGTAGTAAATTTTGGTGGTGGAATAAGGAGGGAGGATGTGGGAACAGGTAAATCTTGCTGATTCTCCCTTCTCAAGTTATAGCACTCTTTTACAGGGTGCTCTTTTTACAGGGTGTTCTTCATTTTGCTCTGTGTATATGTGTGTGTGCATGTGTGGGGCAGGCGAAAGTGGAAAATAGGAAAACATATCTCCCCTGTTAAACTAATTTAAGCTTCCCTTGAGCAAACTCACAGAGGTCTCCTACTGGCAAGAGGATCAGAATCCCACCCTATGTGATAAGAGTTAAAATGAGAATGGACAGAATACACTGATATGCCAGATATTTTTCACTTTGTAAAAATAAAAAATGTATCTCAAACCATACTGGTAGCCTGAAATTCTATTGACATGTCTTATAATATTAATTGCATTTATTTTCAAGAATGAAAGTTGCCTCTCATTTCACATGACTTTGTTAGCTATCCTGAGTTTTATTTCTAGACAAACGTCAGAAAAATCTAAATCCGTGTATATCCACTGTTTTTACTTCAGTTTCTGAACTTTCAATTTCGATTTTCTTTTTAATAACTCAATAATGTTTATACATAATTATTCAGTTCTTTTACTGGGATCTCACACTGGTTTAAACTTGAATATTGTTAATGTTGCAGCCATTTGCAAGGATATCTTTTAGTGAGTATAGAATCATGTAATTGAAAAAAGGGACAATCCTCCTCCTCCCAGAATGAACAGATGCAAGGTGAATTTAGAAAGGACTGTACCTTTCTTTAAATGTCAGTTATTGTATTGGATTTCATTATGTTTATTCAGGACAGATGGCCATGTTTAGGATCTGGACTAGGCTGATAGCTATTATTGACATGATAATGTCAGGAGAAAATGTCCTTTGGCTAAGATGCTTATTTTGGCAGTTTATCATGATAAGAGTGAATAGCTCCATAGTCTCATATATAAATTGCAGATAATATAACTGTCCTGTCCATACACTGTAGCAAGCATCATGTAAGCAAAAACTCCATACACTAGAAAACAAGAGAATGAAGCTCCTTATGATTTCTTTGAGGCAGCCAACCTTCTTTGGCATATCTTTTTGGGTTAGCAATATAACCAATTGTTCAGTTTAAGCCATGTGACTTAGGCCTGCTTCTATCCTTGTGTCACTTTTTCACAATCCTTTAGAACTTCTTCAACTGTGTTAGTGGAGATTACTGTTGCTCACTAAGTAATTTAGGGATTGATTCTCAAGTAATATTAGCTTCCAGTTAAGAGAGCAGAATCTTCAATTGACCAACCTTATAAGCAAAGAGGTTAAATATACTGTAGGAGATCAGTCAAACAGAATGTGGTTGAACGGGGGATAGATACTTTGAGCAGTATGAGAAGACACTAATTTAACCCAATAACAGAAACTAGGTAGAAAAGCTAAGATTCCTTGTCACTGAATAATATTATTCCTCATAACTGGGTGAGTTCTTTCAGTCCTTCAGGAAGGCCTGAAGTGGTTGGCTAGATCAGACTGAAGTCACAAGAGATCATTAGAACTAAATACAAAATACATACTTTTGTCTTTTGGGTTTGCTCATCATTCTAATGCCAAATTTTAGCTAGATATGGCCAACTATTAAAAAGAATGATAAATATTCCTCAGGCTGAACCACTTATTTTTAGATACCAGTGCTCATTTAAAGTTCTTTATCATGTACACTCTTAAAAGCTAGGGGAGGGCAGAAAGATCCAGAATGGAAATTAGTAAATTTCCCATATTCTAAAACTGCTTGGAATAATAGCAATAGCACTTAGACGTATATACTGCTTTACACCGCTATACAGCCCTCTGTAAGCAATTTACAGAGTCAGCATATTGCCCCAAACAATCTGGGTCCTCATTTTACCCACCTTGGAAGAATGGAAGGCTGAGTCAACCTTGAGCCTGGTAAGATTTGAACTGCCAAATTGTAGTCAGCTGGCAGTCAGCAGAAGTAGCCTGTAGTACTGCACTCTACCCACAGCTCTAATATTAAATGAAAAACCTATAGTCATGGAAAAGATAGTTAAATTAATCCCATTGGTCTTATTCATGCCTGACTTAGAAGTATAAAATAAGTAAAATATTTGTAAATGCCTGTTTCATCTTTAACTTCAACTTTATCAGTGCACTCTTCTTCATATATCCTATTCGGTTTGTTAAATATACTTTCTTTACTTTAGCTGCACCTTAACAATGCACCTTAACTATGCAAACCACAGGGGAAAGTAATTATATATTAGTCTTGCTTGAAGCTACTCTGATATAAATCTGTATAGATAAGTAATTAAATTTAAGAGTGGACTCTGCTTCTAATGAAAGATCTACAGCCTAGTCTGTGTATGCTAGAGAGGAGGAAGTGACCATAACTGCTGATATCATCATCATCATCATCATCATCATCATCATCATCATCATCAATACTCATGTGCTTGAAATTGTTTGAATCAAATCTCTTTCTACAAAGGAATGTCCTCTGTTTCAGAAATGATGGAATGTGGAGTAGTCTAAACATGCCCCCTGATTGGCATGTGTGGATGCAGAAAGAGAGCGACAAAGAGAAAGCAGGGGTGGGGAGGGGAGGGGAGGGGGAAGGACATCAAATGAAATAAGATTACAAAAGAAGCCCCCAAAAGTCATGCTTTAATATTGCATGCTCATCTTCATCAATCACTGAAGCAATACCCCTAGATCAGTGCATTAACTTGTTTATCTTTTACGAGGGAAAAGGAGAAAAAAAAACTTCATAGCTTCATCATTCATTCCAGAGTGAGGGGGAAAACAAAAGCCAGCCACCGAAATTTGCATGGTGCTCAATTATACATTAGTGAACATCACTTGGCAATCTGTTCATATCAATTTAATTGGATTTTAATACTGCCTCTGATCTTGTTTTCTAATTAACAGCAGTGCCTGGCAATAAAGCAGAACCATGCACCCAGCAACACCTTTGATCTCAACCATATGGAGCTCCTCCGTGCTCTTGGAAAAAGAATCTCCTTTTCCTCCGATGCAGGCCGAGAAATATTAGGGGCCCCAGATGGCTGCATACTACTCATGACTGCGACTTCATTGATTATTTTCTCTTCTGATTGGTCCTGATTGAAAATAAATAAAACATGCACTTGGAACTGGATGCAAATTGGTGTCACAATCTTTCGGTGATGTTGATCATTTTCTCAGCTCCTTCTTTGGATGACAAGCGTTTTCAGTAAACATTAATTGACTCAATGGTCTGTATTTAGGAGCAGCGCTTTTATCACCAGAACCTTGTGTTTTATGTATAGCTACTGTCCTCCAAGCGCAGAATTTTAATTACGATTGAACCAACCTAATTGTTCATTCTTTATCTTTCTGATGCTATCAGCATAGGAAAACTATTTAAGCCTGATTTGAGAATAGCAGTATGTGATTTGTATCTGCTTTTTAATAGCTTGCTATTGACAGAGAGTTCTTTAATTTTCTTATGTTATTATTTCTCCCCCCCCTCCCAGATCAAACCTGAAGAGCCCTGTGCTTAAGAAGAGCAGTTGCTGGCATGTCACATTTCATGGGTTCCCCCTTGTAGCTAATGGTTTTATCTGATTCGCATGATAGAATGAATTGATTAGCAGCTTTTAAAAAATGTGCAAAAGGGAAAGAAGGTAAGGAAAGTTGGGGTAGGGAAAAAAAGAGAGGGAGATTCATCCTGATTCAGGGCACTCTTATTTTCTCATGACCTCCCAATTTCTCTTAATTAAAATACAATTTCTACAGGCAAGTTCTTGTGAAGGACTGCTTTCTTTGGGGTAGTCTTCCCCCCGCCCCAAACTAAATATTCTCCAGATCTGTTGGGACTGCAAATCCCAGAATTTCTCATCTACCTCTCTAGTTAGTAATTCTGAGATTTAAATTCTTAACCGATCTTGAATGTATCTAGTTAAGAAAGCTGCATTAGGAGACTTATATTTATTTTAGAATAGAATAGAACAGAACAGAACAGAACTGGAAGGGAGCTTCTAGTGCAACCCCCTGCACAAGTAGGAGACCCTATACCATTTCATACAGTGGCTGTCCAGTTTCTTCTTAAACCCCACCCTCCAATGATGCCCACAACTTCTGAAGGCAAGCTGTTCCAATGGTTAATTGTTCTCATTCTTAGGAAGTTTCTCCTTATTTCCAAGTTGCAACTCTCCTTGACTAGTTTCTATCCATTGTTTCTTGTCCTGCCCTCTGGTGCTTTGGAGAATAATTTTACCCCCTCTTCTTTGTGGCAGCCCCTTCTAGCCCTATTGGAATACTACTATCATGTCACCTCTAGCCCTTTTTTCTCTAGACTAGCCGTACCAAAATCCTGCAACCGTTCTTCATGTTTTAATTTCCAAGCCTTTAATCCAGTGGTGTGTTTCAAAAAAAAAATCCTACCAGTTTAGAGAGCTTGCTTTGTACGCTTCAGTTTTCAGCAACTGTGATATCTAGTGTGTTGTGTTTCAAATGATGATCTGTCTGTATTCAAAAGTCCCAGAAGATCTTTACCTTCTCATTTTTGACAACTTTTTCCACTTTATGTTACCATAAAGTGGGAACTGGATGACCTACAGTACAAGGTCCTTTCCAACTCTGTTAATCTGTTATCTTTTAATTATTTATTATTTTTTAATTTTTATTATCTCTTTTATTCATTAAACATAAAGCTCAGTGAACTGAACATTTAAAAATGTATTACCAATGCCAGTTATTTTGTGCTAATGGTTGATACTATTATATTATTAATGGTTGATACCATTATTATTGTTATCAATATTATTGTTGTTGTTATTGAATATGGTATCCACTTAATACAATAGAATAATGAGGGATGGATGGGATACTTAAATATAGGTGGTGCCTATATCTTCTGGGTGTTCTGATAGACCACAAATTAATCAAAAAGTCTATCCTATTATTATGACAAGTGATATGCACTGAGGTGACCAGGAATATTGTGTACAGTCTTGGTTTTCACAATCTCAGAAGGATGCTGAGGAACTGTAAAGTATGCAGAGAAGAGCAGTAAAGATAGTGAGTGAGTTGAAAGCTAAATCATATGATGAAGGGTTAAAGGAACTGGGTATGTTTTCCCTGA
This sequence comes from Naja naja, assembly GCA_009733165.1. NCBI lineage: Eukaryota > Metazoa > Chordata > Lepidosauria > Squamata > Elapidae > Naja > Naja naja. The sequence goes on along the minus strand of CM019148.1, from coordinate 333,380,773 downwards.
AAGCTAAATTGAAATCTGATAGTAATCTTCTAATACCCAAAGGGCTGTCACAGGGAAGAGGATGTGGATTTATTCTCCAGAATTTCTGAAGGTACTATGAGGACCAATAGGTGGAAGTTTTATAGAGGGATTTCCAAACTTGTAATATAAAGGAATTTCCTCACTGAAGTCTATTAAGAAGTAGAAGAAGACTGTCTTCTGGAGTCACAGGCACTTCATTATTAGAGGTTTTCAAGAAAAGGCTACTTAGCCTTTGCCTGGGATGGCATGAAATGTTTGGACTAGAAGATCTTCAACCCTAAAGTTTTTTAATGCTAAAATTGCTGGATTTATGATTGAACAGAATACTTTGCAAACTTAAAGTCATAGGATCAGTTGTAAAAGTTTCCATTTAAAATAACTGGAGTAGCAGAGTCATGGAAAATGACCACAGAAAGTCTGGCACATCTACTGTTTATTAGAGTAGTCCAATACTGAAGAACTCTAAGAAACCTGGGATACTTTCAACTTTGGGAATCCTAGTTACAGTAAAAGTAAACTAAGGACAAGGGCACAAAATATTAAGTTTTCAGTGCATTTTAATAACAAGCATCTAAATGTAAGGTTTCATTCAGTTTGGGGCAAAAGCCAAATGTGGTCCTAAACCCTTGCTTCAGTTGCATTGCCAGAAGATAATCTTCAGTGATGATAATCTTCATTGATGTGCTGGTGATGTTACCCAGTTGGGTAACGAAACTTCTGCAAGCAAACAGCCAAGCTCAGAGAGTACCAAGTACTCTACAGATATTCTTCAGTCTTTGCTCTCATCCCATATAGTTTCCTCAAAATGTTGATTTGAACAGTTCCATGAAAACCTGTAATTGCTTGTGTTACAAAATGAATTTTTGTAGCATTAAAGTTCTGAGAAGCAATAATTAACTCTAATTAAACCAAACCAAACCAAACTTTATACCTGTCCTGATCAGATGCTATCTTCGAGTGTAGCCTCAGAAGATAGATGATAAATAGATGATAGACAGACAGACAGACAGACAGACAGACAGACAGATGATAGGCAGACAGACATTGGCTCACCACTCACTGAAAAGGCAAAATTATCATGTAATGAAAATTATATGAAATTATATGATTGAGGTTGGTTGGGGTTTTCTTTTAATTAATTAGGTTTTATTGTATTTTAGGGATTTATTTGGATGGCTTTTATATTTTAATGCCTTGTATTTATGTTTTGTATTTTGATTCTTGTGTGAGCGCTCCAAGTCCCCCGGAGATGGGGCGCATACAAATCCAAATAAATAAATAAATAATAAAATAAATAAATATGGAATTACTTAACTTCAAATTTGACTATGACTTCTACAACAAGAGAGTATGTGTTTTAACAAGCAACTATGAAACTCAGAGTTGCTGAGAGTTGGACTGCATATAAAATTTAAAATTGTAATTACTATTAGTAATGATTAAACCTTGAGATTGATAGGAATGCTGTCAAGATATATTATCCACCTATAAAATAGGGGCCAAAGAAGAACCTTACGTCTCTAGAACCAGATGAAATATATCCTGCAGTATTAAAGCAAGCTGCTTCTGGACTGACTTATTACTACTGACTTATTGGCTGTCTCAGAAATTCTGATGAACTGATGAAATTATTGGAAAGTAGAACTATCTTCAAAACTGGGAAAAGAGAGAATTTGAAGAACCACAGACCCACCAGTCTGTCACACATTACTATCTTAGAAAATCTAGAGTAATGATAAACTCTATATGTAAATCATTACCAGGACTATGCTTATATTAAAAGTCTCTCATTCCTTTTATTGGGTAACTTTCTTAGACAATAGTGGGAATGCTGCAGATATAATATAGCTTGGTTCCAATAAAACATTTGATAAACCACCTTGTAATATTCTGATTAGCAAGCTAGATAAATATAGTCTAGATAGCATGACAATTAAATGGATACATAACTTGAAAAAGTGCACCTCAATTACTTTTGGCTATGCCATACGGGGGAATTCACTGGAGATAGCTATTGTGTTTGGAAGAGTTAGTGGTAAAAGGAAATCAGACTGTCAAAGAACACAATAGCTGGCTACCATCAAAGCTGACACCAGCCAGAACATAGAACAACTCAAAGAAGTAGTGCAAGATCGGAAGAGGTTGGAGAGACTTGGCCCAAAGAATTGCTGAGAGTCAGACACGACAGAATGGATACCACCACCACCATCATCGAACTGAAAATCATAAGTGTGTGCATTAATGGTTCATCATTATACTGTTTTAGGTATCAAGTGGGTGTTACCAAGTTCAGTCCTAGGATGCAACATTTTTATTAATAACCTCTGACAGTTGCCTTTCCTAATCTTAGCTGGACGCAGGGTGAAGACTGGGATTTCAATACCTCATGGACTGTCATAAATTACTTGTGAAAAAATTATTCATAAGTTAACACAAAATAATACAAAAATTATATATAAGATGAATAAATCTGAAATCAAAAATGTTAAAATCTCATAATAATATCCTTAAGTTAGATAAAATAAATCATGGGGGGAGGATCTTTCACAGAAAAAAAGGTATTATCAGTCTGCTCAAAATAATTTAAAAGTAAATATAGGAGGTTTGATGAAATATTTATTTTTATGATGTTTATTTTTCTTCAAAAACTCAGATTAGGGGGTTGACCTATTCCCCAAGGCACCTCAGGGCAGAACAAGAAATAACAGAAGTAACAGGTGGAAGATCTGTTAAGTTTGCATGAAGAGACAGATGCGGAGTGCTTCAAGCTTTTAGTTTATTAGTGACTACAGCTCAGAATGGACCCCATTTGGCTGGGCCATGGCTGCTACTTATAGCCAGCAGCTGCAGTTGCCAGCCAATCAGAGTGCAGGGTTTTCCCGCACTTTTTAAACCAATCATTTCCATTTTACAAGAACAGTTCAAACTAAACCAATGACTTCAAACCTACATACATAACACTCCTCCCCACTAGGTTCAGTCCATACTCAAACCCCAACCTATCTAATGTATTCTTTTATAGGTGGGGCTCTTACGCAGCACGCTGAGACCCACGTGGTTCAGATGTTTTAAGGTCTCACCTGTGAGAGGAAATGTGTCTGCTGACATTTCCTTACTTGGACTTGTAGTAATGGTAGAACCTGTTGGTTACTACAACCTGGTCTCTCCTCCCAATCCATCTCCAACCCAATGTCAGCACCTAAATCAGGTAGTGATGTGCAGCAGTTTCCATTTGTGAAAATGGTTGTTGGTATTGTGACAGGTTTTGGGATGGTTCCTGATCATGTTAGCTCGTTACACATGGGGTTGACTCTTACAAGGTTCTTAGCATAAACAGAATCACCCACAGTGAAAGTGCAAATTTTACTAGTGGAATCTAGTGGTGTGTTGGGCAAGTGGATGAGGTGGTCAAGGGGAGACCTGAGTTTCCTCCCATCAACAATTCAGCTGGGGTTAAATTAGTTGAGGGGTTGGGAGTGATATGCTGAACACTGAGAAGTTTTTCAACTCTCAGTGATATCCCCTGGACCCAATTGCTGAAGTTTTTCCTTGGTAAATCGCATCATACACGCTCAGCCCCGCCATTAGTCAAGGATGCCCAGGGGCTGTCAGGGCATGTCTGATACCCTGTTGTGCTAGATATGATTCAAAAGGTTGGATGTAAATTGAGGGCCATTGTCAGAAACAAGCACATCAGGTAACCCGTGAGTTACAAAAGCTTTTTAAGCTGTTTGATGACAGCTTCAGTTGTGGTGGATGCCATAGGGATAACCTCCAGCCATTTGGAATATGCATCAACTATAATAAGGAAAGTGTGCCCTCTGGTAGGGCCAGCAATCAATGTGAATCCTGGACCATGGGCCCTAGGACATTCCCATTCCTCCTGTGGGGGGTGAGGGGCAGGCCTGACTACCTGACAGTTGGGACAAGATGCAACCCAGTTTTCAACCATTTTGTCAATACCTGGCCACCATACATAACTCCTGGCCAATCCCTTCATTCTGACAATTCCCGGATGACCCTCATGTAACATTTCCAAACCTCTTTTGTAGTTTTGCAGGAATAACCACCCTGTTACCCCACAAAATACATCCTCTTAATACAGATAATTCAGTTTGCCTGGATTTAAAAGGTTGGGAGAGTTGTAGATCTTGAAGTGGCCAACCTTTCTTAATCCAGCCTATGACAGGAGCCAATAAAGTGTCTTTGGCATCTGGCAATTTGAGCAGCATGTACTGGAAGTTTGGCAACAGTTTCTAGAAAAAAGGTGTGAGTCTCAGGAACAGGGTCCTCAATGTGTGAAGGAAGTGGGCAGCGACTCAAAGCATCTGCATGCCCAATGTCTTTACCAGGTCTGTGGATCAGTTTGTATGAATAAGCAGCAAGAAATTCAGTCCATCTCAGCATTCTTGGTGACAGGATCGGCATGCTGGTTTGTCCCCTGCCACAATGCCTAAAAGAGGTTTGTGATCTGTGACAACAGTAAATGTTCTCCCATATAAATACCATGGAATTTTTGACAGCTGCCAATTGCCAAGGCTTCCTTGTCCAGTTGGCTGTAGTTCCTCTCTGCTTTAGTCAAGGTGTGAGAGTAAATGCAATAGGAGCTTCCTCCCACTGGGAAGCATGTGGCTCAAACCCCCCCCCACTCCAAAAGGAGGCATCACAAGTCAGAACAACAGGAAAGTTCTCAGAGAACTGTATCAGCACAGCATCAGACGTGATTAGTCTTTGATATTGTTAAATGCAGCTTGTTCCTTCCTCCCCAGACCCAAGCAGATTTTTTGTCCAGCAACCTATGTAGGGGTTCTGCAATGGTTGCTTCTGAGGTAGAAACATATGATAGAAGTTAATGAGTCCCAAGAATGCTTGCAAATCTGTTTTGCATTTTGGCCTGGGGGCTTTTGATTGCCTGAACCTTTGCTCTGTGGGGTGGATGCCATGTTTATCAATCATGTAACCCAAGAATTTTATCTGTTCTAAGTGTGCATTTTTCTTCTTTGACTTTTAACCCTGCTTTTGAATCTAGTTAAGACTTCCTGAGTCTCTCGTAATTGAGTGTCATTTTCAGCAGAAATTAAAATCATCATCGTAGGGCACCACCCTGGCAACCCTTGTAACATTCTTTCCATAAGGCTTTGAAGATGCCTGGTGCCACGCTATCCAAATTGCAATCTTTGCATTTGAAGGCACCCTATGGGTCACAATGGTTTGCTTGCAGTGGCATCATCAACTGTTAATTGTTGATATGCCTGTGCCAGGTCCAACTTGGCAAAACTGTGCCCTCCAAGAGAGAGTGTAATAAATGATGCACTACTGGAACTGGAT